>OY986042.1:104277865-104877865 GCA_963920215.1 Nineta flava
AAACGCTATTTTAAAAAAAAATTTATTTAATATATATGTATGTTCGCAATTTTCGTCCAAACAGAATGAAACCTTTTTGGTTATTTGAATACTCTAGTTCGTCAATAGCCAAAATCGGTCGAAGAATGGCTTAGAGGTCGAAGGTGATAATGAATAAAGTTGTAGTACATAAATTTTACTACAGATTGTGTCGGCTGAGCAAATTGTTTGAAATTCTCATTTTTACATCTATACAATTTTTACAATTTTAATGTTCTAATACTAAATGGATAGTACTAATGTCGCTATGGTAATTGTTTTGATATTCATTAAGATTTTCTCTTCTGAGAAAATTGGAATTTATTTTAAGTCTCATTCATATTTTAAAGACTAAAATTGATTTTCAATAAAAACTACATTTTTTTACGATTTTAATTCTTTCTTACCACCATTGTGGTTTCATATCGTTTTCTCTTTCCTGCCAATTATTTTGAAATAGTGATGCCGCGAGAAATGAGAATAAGTCAGCGAGAGACGAGGCGAAAATTAGAATCCTGATTTTTGGTAAATATTCGAGAGACAGACGATAGTGCTCTCTTTCAATCTCTATAGATTCTTAACCGACTTCAAAAAAAGAAGGAGAAAGTTGTATGTTCGAGTCTATGTATTTTGTTTTTTATTAATATGTAAAGCTGTACTAATCACAAAACAGCAACTCATTTTGGGTGGTAATGATTTAATTTTTTCTATAATCTTTATTGTTCTAATCGAAATATAATAAATTATAACGAATTAGAAAAATATATACTTTATATGAATACCCAGTTGCTTAAATACCCAGTATATACTTAAATTTATGAAAAAAGTTTCAAACAAAAGTATTTTAAATAAAGGAACATCGCGCATTGATTCAAAGAGACGCAAGAGTTTCCCATTTCGCCCAAACATGGACTGATTTTGGCCATTCACGAATTTGATCTTACTTTTTTACTCAAGAACACACAAACAAAATTTTAGCTTGTTATCTCTTTTCGTTTTTGAGTTAGCGTGTTCATAGCCAGATAGCCGTTACAAATTTGGAACGAAACTTAATATACCCTGGTATATACAGCTTGTATTTTTAAAAACACCCAATCTGCAAACAATGTATAGTGTATCTAACGCTGTCTATATGCAGTGTTCTATGATATGGTGTCTTTGTTACACTTAAACTGCATTAAAATGGATATTGTATAACATAACTATAGTATGATAACTATATATACTTATCATGCTCACAACTACAATAATTTATATATAGTTACATCTTACTCGCGCATGTATACATCGTCCGTCGGGTTGTAATGATGATTGTCCGTCATCCGTCATGTGAATATGTCTACAAGTATATGTAACAAAGACACCATATCATAGTACACTGCATATAGACAGCGATAAATACACTATACATTGTTTTTAGATTGGGTGTATTTTAAAATACAAGCTGTATATACCGGGTATAAAAAGATTTTAAAGTTACATTCCAAATGGTTTTTTTAAGTCTATTTTTCAAGAAAATATTCAACTGTACAAACTGTACAAGTCAATACAATACACGAGACATACTACTCTCGTCACGTCTGGTGGCATCATTATTTCAAACCACTTTGTAAATACCATATATACATATTTCTCTATATATGTATCGAACTTTTTGTATGTTAATATTAGATTGAATTTGTAACATGTAATATATTTGAAATATTTTAAATCAAAATGTGACACAATGAACGGACAATTTTGTATAAACGCACACACATGTGTAGTTGAGTCGTCACTCTGGAACGTAGACGGACAGTTAGCATACAATCGAACAAATAAAGATGTAAATGCATCAAATATCTGTGAGATATATTAAAATAATATTGAAACATGTCTGTTTTAGATAAATCATACAAAAATTTTTATTTTGATTTATGGAATGTTAAAAAAAAAAAAAATGTTATGAATTAATCTTCTTGTTTTTTTTTTTTTTGGTGCCAAACTATTGCCAAAAATTTTTGTTGCAAAAAAATATGTACAATATGTTTACAATGTTATATTTGGTTACATAAAGCAAATTGAAAAAATAAAAATCAATTTATTTATTATATAAAATAAATAAATTGAACTTTAGAAACTATTTGTTATCAAATTTATTAGTTTTTGCTTAACAAGTTTTGGGAAACTAAATGTTCACAATAAAGGAAAAACTACCCTATCAAATGGTGATTTCAAATAGATTTGATAGATGATTAAAATTTTGGCTGTTATTTAATTAAATAAAAACACTTTGTGCTGCTATTAGATGAGTAAAATCGTTGAGGCTAGTTTGCAAAATTTTTATTGAGGAACAAAAACCTGTTGTGCTTAGTTGATTGTCAACTTAGCACAGCAATACATTTCTCCGATGGATGAAAAGTGACAATATGTTTTTTTTCTCACTAATTCACGACAAAATAGCGGCAAATTAGACGCCTACTTTCGACTCGATTTGAAAAAGTTGTTGTGCTAAGTTGACCGACATGTATAATCCAATCATCATTAAACTGACAACTCCATGGGTTTTTAAAATGCAAATCATTTTCAGAAAAGTTTGTACAGAAAAATTTATATTACACATATCTTCGTTAATTTTGCAAATTAGCTGGATTTTTTTCCTTTAATTCTTGTTTTGTTTTTAAATATTTTTCTCTACAATTTATGAGTTTCCAAAATATGACTGTTTTTGCACACGATACTCGCGTGACTTTTGCAATAAAAACTTTTACACTTTTGAGATCTTGTTTTTGCAAAATGACCATATCTATTATATACCTACGAATCTTATTAGGTAGTTGTAGAAATATTCCTATAGTTGTTTTTGTAGAGATTTAAAATGGTTCCGATTTAAAAGAGGTTGAAACTTCCAGAAAAAATAGTGCGTATACTTCCATCACTTACCTAGGCTATCCTGCGATCCTGCTTCTGTACTATGGACCATTTAAGTACCTTTCTTTTCTCAAAATTTTATAGTGAATTGTTACTAAATACTAAATATATAATGAGACACTTATAACGACAATATCACATATTTGAAGTCGAAAACCGGAAATTTGTAACAATTTTGTCCATCGCATAGTCAGGCCTTCAACTACAAGAAATATTTACGAAACGGCTCTTCAAACATGTTTCGTAATTTTAAACGTATTTATTAATTATATCTATCACAACAATAAATTATATTTAATATTAAATATTCTTAAAATTAATTGTCACAAATGTTGGTAACGCGGTATTGATAATAATCTATAATTGTCTGAATAAAAAACTATCATGAATCATGTTTTTATTTAAACCATGTTTATATATAAAACAAAAACTTGTTGACCGATTGTCAACTGTCATTGATTGTCACCCTTAACTTGATTCAATAAATATCAAATAGTTAATTTTAATATTAAACAAAAAAAAAAGAAAAAAACATCTGTTTCGTTCGTATTATAAAGAAGACGAAAAAAAAAACTCATAAATACCGCGTGTGCTTCGAAAGGAAACTTTTCTAGATTAGTATTTTATTTTATTAAAAAAAAAAAAAACAACATACATTTTATTTAAAAAAATAAAATATCTTGTTAAACATTGCTATAATTTATGTTTCCTTAATTGGTATAAGTATTTATAATATAAAATACATGACGATTATTAGGTATATTATTATCTCTGATAAAGATCTACGGCATAAGTATAAGTATTATTATATTATTTAACCATAGAAATAAATAGTATGTGTTGAAATAATTAATTGAAAATATTTTTAAAATTAACACTGTTATATTATTATATGAATTTATTCAAATGTGACATTTATTAAACGTAATTCAATTATTTTACACGTGTTTTTTTCTCTTTTTTTAAATATTAGCGCCATTATAAAAAGTGATAATAATCATTTGTTAAGTATCAGTTTTAATGATATGTTTTAATATAATATATTTATTTCAATTCTATGCATAATAGGAAATATAAAAGTCGAAAAGTTTAATCTTTTTCTAGGGATCATGCTGCTGTAGCCGTAGCAAATATTATTTTTCCTAGAAGTAAAAAACTTCCTACAAATCAAGCCAGCAACATTTTATTTTTTTGGGCCATAAACATTTCACACGAATAAATTTTAATACCCGGTATATATTATGTATACAAGGATATATATCAGGTTTAGTTCCGAATTTGTAACGGTTGAAAATATTGATCGTAGAAGAAAATTTTTGATATATGTGTTCATAACATGATCTACTAAGATAATTTTCGCATATCCGACGCTGGCCGTCACAATAACTCAAATCGAAAAAAGTTATTTAATGTGTGTGTTTTAGAGCCTTTAAAAGTAAGGCCAAGTTCAGACATTGCTTCCTCCATCTCTGAAACCGTAAAAGATACAACAAAATTTAGGGGCAAAAAATGTGTCTTTTTCAAAAATTAAAAAACTTTTGTTGGAAAACTACTTTTTTTATAAACTCAGTATATAACGGGTATTTAAGCAATTGACTCAGTTAGCTGTTATTCTCACTTGTTAATCGTAAGGTCAGTTTGCCTCAACATTATTCAAGAAAATAATATGTACTTTAATATTATTTTTCAGTGTTAAATTTTGAAAGAAGGTAACGCATTTCAAAACTAACGTTCATATGACGTTTTTCTCATTTTCATGAGGACTAAAGATAGAAGTCGTAATTTTATAGCCCTTTTTATAATTTTTCCTTTTGTCTTATCGAAATCGGTTAGGCGTGCAATCACAATTTTTAAAATGTCATGTTGGCAATTGGAGTCTAAGCCCATTTGCATACATTTCATGGTCTATTAGGTGCCTTAACATAATGCCATCAACTCTTTTGTAGCAAAGAAAAAAAACTTGAAGTGCGAGAAGTTATCCTACGAAGAACTCTTAATTATAACTTGTGAACTATAACTTATATACGCGTTCTTAATCTTATTCTAACCATAAAGTTTTCAGAAACAAAATTTTAACACAAACAGCTGTTTTATGAAATGTATCAATTCATATCAATCAATTCAAAACAGATAAAAGACTCGCGCCCTGAGTCTTTTATGTTTTACATATTCTCGATGATTACTGGAAGCTACAGAAAATAACGTTTCTAAGAATATGGCACGTTGTATATGATTTCATGTTTCTAAGAATTACCGTTTAAATTATATAACCCAAATTGGCAGTTTTGACGATCTCACTAAGAACTAGATAATGATGTTTTATGGAAAAACCGCCTCTGTACATAAATGGAAACCCCATTTTATGACTAAGAAGCTCCCTATTTTCTGAGTAAACAGCAAACTAAGTAATGGAGATGATAATAGATAGATCTATAAATATTCCTTTTCTAGTACCAGGTCTTTAAAATTATAAAAAATTAATATTATCCAAAAACTTAAAATACACACTTATATTAGTAGATAACGCACTAAAAAGCAAAAATTGTGAAAATTGTGGGACGCTTTATGTTGAAAATTTCTTCTCAAAGTGGTGTCAAATTTTGTTATTGTTTACGTTTTTGTTCGTTATCTACTAATAAAAGTATATACAGTAGGGCCTCGGTAGTCCGGACTCCCGCTTGTTCGGTGATCGCTGTAATCCGGCCGGGCAATGGGGTTCGCCGGCATTAAAAGGCAAATTGCGGATTATAGAAATGTTAGATAAAAGTGACAGCTACCCTGTCAATGCTCGGAAGTTTGGTATAGGCAGGTCAACTGTAGGTGACATAAAGAAGAATATGTGTTTTATTGCCATTAAATATGGCATACTATAATCCGGACGCCTCGATAATTCGTAAAGGGTCTTGTTTTTGCCTCTCCGGATTAACGTGGCCCTACTGTAATTAAGTTTTTTTTTTTGGACAAAATTTATCACCGCTCAAAACTGTACCAACACTACCAAGTGATTTAAAAGTGATTTTCTGAAATACAAAATCGTATTAAAAATTATTTATAAGACATAACAAATTTCATAAACCATATTCAGGTTTTTAATCAATATAATATAATGAGGTCACATTAAATACATTAAGAACAGACAACCTTCGACAAAATCGTCGTCCCTCTTTCAATTAACCCATATGATCAATGATCAATGAATAATTACATATATTAATAAATAACATGATACTTTTTTAAAATAATATTTGCATTTTAATTTAAAGTAGTCTGAATAATTTTTCAGTGACTTTATTTTTTTATGCATAAATATGTAAAAAAAAAAAAACAAGCATATGGGAAATAGACAAAATGTATATGAGACATATTCGACTGATACTATATAGGTATTATGGTTGGTATATTAAGGTATACCTTCGCTACAATATAATTTACATAATATTTAAAACAGGTAGTTTAATTTTGTATGTTATAAATTATGTCAAATATATTAGAACTGAATGTATGTTTTATATATATATATACATAATTTTTGTGTGTATATATAAGACTATATACATAATAATTGGAATTTTTATAGGTACCTAATATTATTAAATAGCTAATTTATTGGATGAACATTTTAACTATAATATGTTTGTTGTATAAAATAATTTACTTTGTAAAATATCTTTTAAAATGTTATATATATATATATATATATATATATATACAGATTGTCTCAAAAATTGGTAGCACACTCTTAAACGGGTAAGCAAACCTAGTAAATAATAACTGAGCATTTTTTATCTTATAATTTTTTTTCTATCTCTTACAGTTTGAAAAATAGGCAATTTTGCCCATTTATGAAAATGACCTTATTTTTTAGCTCGCTATCTATTTTCGTTTTTGAGTTTTCATGTTTACGGACGGACGGACAGACATCTTTGCGTAAATGTACTAATTAGATCATTTTATGAACACATAAATGTAATGGTTTCGTTATCTTTTTCGTTTTTAAAATCCTAGAATAAAACAGTTTCGATATGTCATAAATAGATGTGCAATCGCGAAACTTCATCGGAGAAGAATACTTTACTTTTTATCCGATAGTCAGGCCGCGGATTAAATCGTTCTGTTTACCTGAATTGAAGGACTTTACTTTAACTCCAAAATTGCCCTCCAAAGTCACTATTGGCTGGGTATCTGGACATTCAGAAATCTATAGAAACGAGAACGCTGATTAATTAGGCAGAATTGGCACTAGTGATCCACTAATCTACCCAGAACAATTTCTTGAAGTGCCGAAAAGCACATTAAAATATAAAATAAAATAATGGGTGGTATACTAGTCCAACCAATCTTGGGTAAAGATTCATGACCAAGATCATGCAAAACTGCTAATGGAAAAAGGCATCTGGATGTGTCCGACTACGAAAAAACCACAAACTACAAACTCAATAAACAAAATAATACAAAATCAATCTCACAGGAAATGATCTCTGTAGATTTTGTCATGAAGAGGAACAAAACCTGAATTCACATTATGTGTGAATGAGAGGTGTCGCCATGAGAAATCCAAACGTTTATCAAGACCATAGGACTGCTGGACAACCTTTGAAGGATAAGAGGTACAATACATCAAATCGGCCGCGGTACTAAAGCTCTTTAACCATACTGTATAATATATATTGCACCATATAAATAAATTCTTGCATATATGTATGTAAAGTTTTAAGCAGGTGGTAAACACGCAGATAATATGAATTTTATAATATTTGTTTACATATATTAAATTATATAGAGATGTTTATGTAATGTAAATGATGTGTTTTAATATAATTTAATTTATAAAATTTTATATAAATTAGATCCACATATGTGTAAACAAATCTGTCCTATCCAAAGCAGTCAGTGTTCGATCGTATTATACAGGATATTAAATAAAAAACACAACATCACACAGGTGATTCAATTCAGCAAAATAAAAATTCCTGTGAGCGTGTGTCCGGAAATGTTATATTATCGAGAGATAACCCGCGGATAATAACATGAGTACCACGGATAATTATTCAATTAACATATTTCGGGGTATTATACTAAATGGAAGCCTAACTTGTTGTAAAGTATATCAATAATCTTACAACGATTTATAACCTTTTTTTATGTCCTAAATATTTTAAACTATCAGTAAATTTAAATTAGAAACTTATTTGACTTGATTTGACAGATCTGACAATATCCTATGTTTTCTTTGGACGTTCACAGTGTGTATGTGTATAGTTTTTTACTGTGCGCTGTCGCCAGTTTTCAAAATATGGTGGCAAAAACAAATCTAACAAAACTGTTTTAATTTTATTAAATAATTAATTCAAACGTTCGTCAACACCATTTTTTTAATGCAATTATATAAACTGCACTATTTCAAAGAATATTTATGAACATTATTCATTATGGTGTCTACTTTAATAATATTGTTATTATAATTTAAAGTACAAAAAACATTATGTTCTTCATAAGACGCTGTGTTAAAAGTTTGATTTTTAATCGATAAATATTCATTTAAATGATCGATGACAGATTTAAAATTTTTGAGGGATGATACTGAGGGATGCACTACATAAATGAGCTAATCATGAAAGTCCTTAAATTACAAAATGAACGAACATGCGAAAAAAAACTACTAACTAACAATGAGCTTGTTAGTTAGACTGTGAGTTATATGCAAGATAAATTACAAAATTTGTATTGGAGATGATTTAAAAATATTTCAACACGCATTGATTTTTTTATTAATAAACATACTTAAAAAAGCACCCCTTGCTTTACATGATTAGAAACCAAAATAATACAGCCCCCTAATAATAAAAATAAAAGGAACAAAAAAAAAAAAACAGAAAAAAACTTTTTATTAACTGAATATATTTCATTTTTGTTGACGAAAAATCAATAACTAATAATTTAATATCATAAATCAAAAGGAAAAAAATATTTCCTCTAATAAATAATTTCGTCATATAAATTTTATACAATGAAGAAAGAGAAAAAATTCGATAAACATAAAACCATCATAAAAAATGTTTATTTAAAAAAAAATAGAGCAGTGTGTGTTGTGCTAAATATAGTTATAGGAATATGTTTCAAAAATAGTAAATTAGTAACACAAAAATGATGTGTATACTTATGGACGCGTGTTAAAAGTTAAACTTCTTTGGTATGTTTGAAAATGTACATACGAACAATGCATAACAGTCAGTATATACAAGGAGTGAAGGAAGATTATTTGTGTATGTTTAGGCGTCACAATACAATTCTAATGTCAATTTCCATTAAGGTTACATACGACATAGTATGAAAGAACTAACGTATACTATATAGACAATCATGTCATGAAATTTTTTATTAAATATTGATATGAAAAAATTTACGCATCCACCAAGTATCGAACCCTGGACCTCTGGATTTCTAGCTCAGCGTGCTAACCGTTACACCATGGACAATACTGATGAAAGGATTAACTTTTTCATATCATTGATGCCTCTCTCTGAAAAGACACTATCATTTTGGATGGACAGATCTCCAGCCAGTGATCAATGAAGTGATTCCGAGCACTCCTGTAGGACTTCTGGAACACCTTTGCAGGAGAGGAGGTACAATAGACCAAATTGGTTGCGGTACAAAAGCTTTTTATAAGACTTACTCCTGGTTACCAGTTCAAGTGGCCGAGCGGTCTAAGGCGTTATGTCTGCGCAGTATGCCTACTTGGAAACTGGGAGGTTATGTGTTCGAATCCCAACATCGGCAGTTTGTCAATTATTAAGAAAAATAAAAAGGGGCGGTTAATTGACTAAACTTACGGAGTATGGACAAGAACGAAGTAACCGGCTAGGCTTGAGAAGGTTTTCTGCAGTTTCCTTCACGAACTCCAGATGAATATCGGCATAGTTCCTATCGTAGTCGGCTGCAGCCGCATATCGTACAAATCTCCTAGCCTATACACAAAAATTCCTTCCACTCCACTCACATCCTTGCATCCTTAGGCATCACAATGGACCTTATGGTCTATCTATCTATCTAGTGTTATTTTGTAGTCAATATTAACTTATTATTCCACATATTATTATTTGTATATACTTAAACGTGACAATACATTTCTAATGTCAATTTCCATTAAGGCTACGAAGACATAGTATGAAAGAACAAGCGAATACGATATAACCTAATATGTTATTACTTACTGTCAACATAATTTAATAAACAATTATAATGGTGGTATTTGGTATACTTATTGGATGACTATTCTGGATGACTATTCATCTATGTAGGATTGTATTTTCAACAAAAAAAAACAGAATTTCGGACTTTTTTTCCAATGTATGGATGGTTCATGTGTCCAATATCAAATAGTACATACAAAACTAAGTTTGTTATGAAAATGTGAAAAATAAAATAAAATTACTGTTAACTTGCTGTAAACACACTTAAGAGAATTAGATTTTTGACACCAAAAAGTTGAATTCGTCGTCAACTAATAATATAATGTATATCATCTATTTGAATTATGATTGAGAGCTTTTTATATAAGGTCATAATTCAAATAACTTCTCTTATAATATATATTGTACGTATTATACGCCATTGGTAAATTTAAAAAGAATATCATTCATTATCTTGAACTGTTTTTTTCTTATCATAATTACATTTTATAGAAGAAACAATCTCTCAAAATTTAATCCAGATTTGATTTCTAATATTTTCGTCGGAAGTTTTTTATCAAAGTTAATTTATGATGCATATTCTCTGCATAAAATTTGAACTAGTTGAAACAATCTAATTGTTAGATAGATAGATGGTAGAGACTACCCTGGACGGGCTACACTTCGACCATAAAGTCCATTGTGATGCCTAAGGATGTGAGGATGTGAGTGGAGGGAAGGAATTTGTGTGAAGACAAGGAACTGGTAGGATATGCGGCTGTAGCCGAGTATGATAGGAAGTATCCCGATAGTCATCTGGAGTTCGTGAAGGAAACTGCAGAAAACCTTCTTTAGCATAGCCGGTTACATTGTTATTGTCCATACGTCGGTAGTTTATTCAATTAATCACCCCCCTTTTTTTTAATAATTGATTATTAATTGAAATAACTGCCGATGTCGGGATTCGAACCCATAACCTCCCAGTTCCAAGTAGACATAATGCCTCTGACATAGGCCATAGTCCGCTCGGCCACTTGGCTTTTATTTTTGACATAACTAATATTGACCGCGATCAAAGAGGCCTAAAATGTAATATTCTAATTAATTAAATTATATATTTTAAAATATTGATTGAAAACAAATAAAGCTGTGATTTTATTAAAAAACAATAAGAGAAAACAAAAATCGAAATCATTAAACAATCAAACACATCTATATAGGTACGGTACATATATATATATACATATAAGTATATATATATATATATATATATATATATATTATATATATATATATATATATATATATATATATATATATATATATAGAAACAATTTAAATTAATTTAATATCATGCTGCTTTTGTTATTTCAAGCCCACGAATGTCGATAGTTTTCGAGACCCTGCAGTGTGATTCACAATATGTGGTCACTGACTGTCGATATTTAATTAATCATCTTTTTATTTAAAGAAAAAATACAACAAAAAAAAGTAAATGATAAACTTTTCGAAATGAATGTTATGGAGTGCAATAATACGGACAAACATTTATTGCCAATAGTTACAACCTTTTATTAGTGTATATCTTTTGTTTATTGTATCATAGACAATGTAATTATGTATAGCGAATTTATCCAATTTACCCTGAAACATCTTTGATTTTTTCTATATTGCCGTACTTATAGATTGCCGTACTCTAAATATCAATTATAAAATGAATCAATCTTTGATAAATCATTATTTATCAAAGTTTACATTTATAGTTTACAAAGTGTACCAACTAAGTTGATGTATGTTGAGTATGATCATAAAATGAATATTATTCGTTATGGTTATGAAATTCAATTTTTTTCAAACATTCACTTAACTCTAATGTTATTATTTGGACAAACTATATCATAACTGGAACTAAAGAGTAAAAAAGCTGTACTTATATTTTTAAGTGGCCAAAAGCAGTACAATTTGAAAATTATTTTTTTGACTAATGATTTATCATTTTTTATCAAAGTAAAATAAAACAGTTTTCAAACTATACTGCTTTTATAAATATACTGCTTTTATCCACTTAAAAATATAACTATTGCTTTTTTACTCTTTATTTCAAGTTATGATTACATATTTATAACTTCACTTATTTTTACTCTGCCATTACTGCGTTACATTTACAAAATATTATAAATAATAAAAACAATGAAAAAAGGCAGTAATTCATGTTTTATAGAGTATAAAAGCAGTAAATCACACGTTACTGCTTTTCGATTTACAACAATTAAAGACAGATGATCTCTTCCTATAGGTATTTTGATTAATTGTGATCTAAAATCACACTTGTATGACTTTTCATGAAGTCATGTAACATATTATTAGTCTAATATTTATTTATTTGTGTATACTTAAGTGTCAACATAACGATGTTTGTCCAAATTCCTTTCGGTTACGTATGACAAACTGTAGAAGACTTTAGCGTATACTCCTACAAATTTCATTGTCATTGAATTTTTTAATTAAATTAAATACTGATATGAAAAAAATTAACTTGTCAACCAGGAATCGAACCTCGGGCCTCTGGATATCTAGTCCAGTATGCTTCCGCTACACCAAAGACGACTGTAATAGCTAATAATTATCGGTCAATAATTATTAAGGAAAATAATATTATTAATTTACTTTAGAAATATCAAAAAATTAGATTTCAGTTTTCTCTGTGTTCACTTTACTGCCCATTTAATAAATTAGCATCACTATTATTTTCTATCCTTGTCTAGATACTCCATGATTATCGTTTGCAATGAATGATTAACGCGTGAAACATTATCTCATCTGAACAATCACTTCAAATCATTTTAAATATTTATTTATATAATATTATTATTATTATTATATTCATTTATTATTTAATATTAAATTATTATTATTAATTCTTATTATTTCGTTTATATGTTAAATGTAGAAAATCATGACTCATTTTATTGATTATTTGCAAATTGATCAATAAAATAATATTCAGAAATATCTAGACATAATTAATTATAATAATCTATATAATATAATAATGAATAATTGATTTAAATCTTACTTTATCACTTTCAATGTCTTTGACTTTGTTCTTCAATGTATGTAAATGATGTCAGTATCACGTGGTATAGATAGATACATCTTGGGATCTAAAAAGTATTACACTTCGATCTTATGGTCCGTTGTGCTCCTCCTTCTACTTCAGTTCGACGAGATTCGATTCTCCCATATGTTGCCAATAGCCAGGAGCCTGCTTATCAGGCCTTCCTGAAGGTTCATATATTCGGGGTGAGATGCACCGAATATCCTGTATCTGCTGTAACCTAGAGATTCGCAGTTAAAGATAATGTGGACGTTTCCTCCTTCTCGCCACACAATCTGCACACAATGGATCCGTTATGGAGTCCCATTGTGTGCAGATGCTTCGCAAGGGATTATGTCCGGTGATGAATCCGATAACCTTCCGCAGTTGAATCTTGTTCGGGTTCAGTGCATTGACAGACAGCCTCTTGTTGCATTCCGTATATTTCTTTAAACATGCCGTGACATAACAGTGCTCATCGATCTTTAACCTAAAATTTTCTGTACGTTCGAACTTATAGCGTAGTTTTTTGAAGTTTAATCTTAAAGTAAATTAAAAGTACTTCTTTGAAATATTATGGAATAAAGCAATACTAAAAATTTAACAGAAAACAAGTAATGTAACAACTAACTGAGTTAATTGTTTGAATACCCAGTATATACTGAGTTGTATATCAGTGATTGAATTGTTCACAATTCTGCGTATTCAAATTGTTAACAATTTGCTTTCCGAGGAACATTTAATCACATATTATGAGAAAATTATTGAGTTTATGAAATAAGTTTTGAAACAAAAGTTGTTTATTTTAGAAAGACAAAGATTTTTTGTTTACAAATTTCTTTTCTATCTCTTACGGTTTCAAAGATGTATATTTTCCACCCTGGCGAGGGGAAACACGTTCCGATTTTGCCCATTAACAAATTTGACCTTACTATTTTGCTTTAGACTACACAAAAAAAATTTAGCTCGTTATCTCTTTTCATTCTTGAGTTATCGTATCCACGGACAGACAGAGGGACGGACATGCGGAAAGGCCCGGATTAGGCAATTTTATGAACACCCATTGAAAGCTTTTATGTCAAGGATTAATATTTTCTAGCGTTACAAAGTCGGGACTAAACTTTCTATACCTTGTATATTTACATATACTGGGTATAAAAAGTATACAAGGAAAAATCAAATAATTCAAAGGTTAAAGGTTAAAGGTAATTTATTTATAAAAAAATGTAACACCTATTAAAATTAATAAAAATTAAAATTAACATCACAAAATCACTTGTTTTAATACATATTTAAAAGAATTAAGTAAAAAACAGAAATAAAGGAAAGAAAAAACAGGAAAAGGTGTGAAATTAATTTAAAGTTGTTAATAATTCAATTATTAAAAAAAAAAAAAAACATTATTAAATAATTTGTTAAAACGAGGAAGAAACCTCAAAAAGGCGACGAACAAGAAACAAAACAAAAGTAGTAATTATCAGAGTATCTCTCATAATTACCATAAATTACATTCATTAAAAAGTACTTCGTCGCGGTAAGTAAGGTCTTGTTCGTTCCCTATACTTAAAAAAAAACACAACATAATAATTACAATTTAATTAATTTAATAATTAAATATTTGAGTTTATTTAAATTAAACACTGTGTTCTAAATGACGATAATTTAAATATAAATGTTTTCTTCCTGCTTGGATACCATCCCTCTTGTCACTTGCTTATTTTTTCTCTATGTTTCCTGCAGTGTGCCGCCTCTCCCCATTCGTGTTTGTGGCCTGTAATAATAATAAGAGGAAAAAAATGTAATCAAAAAGAATGTTCTAAGAAAATGCGAAATTAAAAATACGAAATGGTGGGAGAGCGTAAAGAAACGGTATGGGGGTGGGGGTTGTGATATTGCGGCAGCATGATACTTCTCATTTACATTTCTTTTAATTTATTATAATTTTTTTTTTTCTTCTTAATAAGGTTTTTTTTTTCTCTCGAAGAGAAAATGAGATTTTTTTTATGGGTTTTAATATAATTCTTTATGTTATTTAAAGAGAGAGAATAATTTGTGTTTTTTTTTTCGTTCGAGGTTATATATTTTATAATTAATTGTTTTTTTTTTTCATCTTACCAGTGTGTGTTTTGTAAAGTTAAGGTTTTTTCTTCTTCCTTAAATTACATTACTGTTATTTTGCCTTTGGTGTTTTTTCTATTCGCTGTGAAAGATAAAGTCAAATCTGATTCGTCGAAGAAATCAAAGTATATGTGTTTGACTTTTGAATGTATCAATTTGTATTCAATTCATTTAATATAATACAGTTTTTTATTTATGTTTATTTTTGAAGAAAATGATAATTAAATTAATTCAATTCAAGAAATTGTATGTTCAATGGAAAATAATTGTATAGTCAAGATTATTAATACAAGCGAAGAGAACTCTAGGTTTTTTGAAATTACATTTCAAATTTTGCCCCAATTCCTAGAACATGTATTTGCATTTTATAAAAACGTATTTCGCCTACAATGTAGTCATCATAAGTACGAATTAGCTAATCGTAACTATCTCTGGGAGTCAGAGATATGTTGCTTGTTGCTAATTTGGTGCGTGTCTCACAATAATGGAAATAAAAAAATAAGGAAGAACACTTTTTTTTAATTGAGCTTGAACAACTTTTTATAACCATATTTTTATAGCTTGTGGTATTCAAAAAAGTAATTTTTGAAGTTATACTTTAACAAATCGCTGATATGACACTCGACTAATGTAGTCGATTGATGTTACTCAGTTTTCTATCCTTCTTTCTCTATTGCACAGTGTTTGGGAGACATAGAGTAACAAATATTTGTCATACAATAGACCATAGGTGTGCAGACCTTGACTGCACTCAGCTCTGAGTGACAGGTAGGAAGAGAGACAGAGTAAATATAGGGTATCCTACCAATTATTATAATTTTCTTTTTTTAATTAAAACATTTTCTGAAAAAAATATAATAATACCAACTATTTTTTATGGTCTCTATTATTCAAAGTATACAATACACACAATATATTGAATACATACTCTAGAATTTTGGGCTGGTAATTTGGGGCATAAAATGTACCTTTTTAATATATTTTAATATAAAATATAAATCTTTTGAACCTTTACGTTTACCGCTGGACCGTTGTAATAAAAGAGGGAAATTTTTGCAAAGGATTTGAATAGAATTGAAAACTAGTTTAGATACCTGATTTAATTATTTTTTCTTCGTATGGAGTTTTATATTTTGAGTTTTATATTGTCATGGGAATTTGATGAATTAAGTTAAATTTTACATAAAGTGGGAATTTGAGTTTCTTCGAGTTAGTCCACTTTGAATTGAAAAAGTGAAAAGTACTATTTATAGTAGTGGAAATTATTTTACGCATAATTTGTTTTTTCAAAAAAAATAAAAGTAGTGAATTTAATAATGGAGAATACATCGCAAGCAGTCTTGGATAAGTTCAGCAGTGGAGGTGCGACGCCGTCTGATAAGAAAAGGAAGATATTTTTTGGCATCAACGAGTGGGAGCATCATTTTGGTATATACAAAAAAACTGATAAAGAGCTAATTTGCCTATTTTGTGGTAAAACGTTTATTTGTTTAAAAACAAGTAATTTCCAACGTCATTATACCGCGAAACATTCTGCTGAGTTTGATAAATTCGAAATAGGGACAGCAGAACGCGATTATTCTAAAAATTATATATTAATAAGGATGAATTCACAAAAACCGCATTATCTTTAAAACAGCGTATAGAATTATTATGTTATTATTTATTAGTTATTATGTTACTATTATTATTATTATTATGTTTTTTGGTGTATCTCTCCATATTGTTAAAGATATTATTTAAACAATAAATATTTTATAAAATTATTTCTAAATTGATTGAACAAATTATTGGGCAATAATCGGTAGGCAACCTGTATTGAAACATCGTTCCGTCTTACTTCTAAACATACCTTTTTTTAATTACTCTCACCCAGCTTATGGAGAGTTGTTCGACTCCGGCGAGCCGTCTGCGCCCACCTCTGGTATAAATACCCAGTAATTTTGGCTTAAATATTGGCCTAGTAATAGATAACCTTACGAAAGTTTAAAGAAGCAAAATTTTGTAAAAAAATGAACAAAACAGTGTTCGCGATTACATAATAATACGAGTTTAATATTGATGTCAGAACGGAACATACAGCATACAGTCAGTTGTGTTATACAGCGAGAGCTTAATATCTACTATTATATATATACAGAAGAGTAGGTAGGGAAGAAAGGGGTGGTTTATTGGGTAAGAGTAAAAAAAAAAGAAAATGAGAAACATTGTGAACGAGGAGATGGAGGAATGGAGAATGGAAGGGGTGTGTGGGTGTATGTACGATGGAAAATGAAAAGTTTAAATGGTATGAGTTATGAGAATGATGAAACAAGTCGACGAAACTCCATCTGTTTGGACTAGACCTCGTTTTTCTCTCTTCAGTCTTCTTCGTACAAACGTACGGTATGTACGTATGAATGTTTGTACACTCATATTATAAAAAAACTGAACCTACTATTTACTACTAAATGGTGTAACAATATTCTTGAAGAAACATTATTAATGGTATATAATTAAATTTATGTAAACTAGCGTCTACGTATATATTATGGGCTGTTTTACACATGTTACTTTTGAAGTAAGTATTCAATCGCAAAAAAACATTTGATATAACTAAAGTTACAACGCTGTCCTCATAACTTGAAATGTATCAATCGCATGTTTGTGAACAGCTATAACTCTCGTCTTCTTTACTATTTCTTTCTTTGTCAACCACTTCAGTCACATGACCAGAGTATACCAATCACAAGGAAGTAGGATATAAACATTACGTACACACTATTCATAATATATTACTTTACTTGCTAACCAAATTAATTGCTTATATAATTACATCTCAAGTTACATGTGTAAAAACGGGCATTGTTAGTATGGTTGCCTATCGATAATACTATACCAACGGAAGTTGCTTACGTTTACTTACTTTGACATTTAAGTAATATGTCTGAACATTGTAAAAATTGTTAAAATTCTTTGGCTTCAAATGCTTGATATTAAAAATACACATCTAAGATGGGGAACGATTTCATAATTTGACATTTAATTTGACATTGACTAGCGTTTACTTAATTTGACATTTAAGTAATATGTCTGAATATTGATAACATTCTTTGTCATTATAAATGCTTGATATGAAAAAGCATACATATCTGGGATGGAAATTGAACCCACGAACCCTCTGGCATTCTAGACCAACGCCCTGCCTCTAAGCTACTTGAGATGTTCTGGTAGTGGAGTGCATATGATCTCTCACTATCTTGGTGTCAATGTATTATTAATTTGTTTATATACTATTTACATATTTTTTCATTGTTTTCTTGTAAACTAACGTCTATTTATGTATCCATTGTTAGCGTTTATAAAACATCATTACAAAAAGTAATAAAGATTATTAAAATAACCAAAGAGAACTCTAGGTTTTTTGAAATTACATTTCAAATTTTACCCTTATTCCTAGAATATTTGTTTGTATTTTATAAATACGTATTTCGACTACAATGTAGTCATCATCAGTATGAATTAGCTAATTCATAGTTACGATTAGCTAATTTATACTGATGATGATTACATTATAGTTATATAATACGTATTTATAAAATACAAACAAATATTCTAGGAATAGGGGCAAAATTTTAAATGTAATTACAAAAAGTAATGTTTCGAATAATATATTAGAATAAGTTAATTTGTTGAATACATTATTATTGCTCAAAAAAGACTCAAAAAATCATCCTGCAAATTACCTGCTATAGAGGAGAACAGTGCAATTGTGTTTCGCCCGTATAATAAGACTATTCTAACTTTTAGCGTTCTTACAATTTATTAGTAACTGTGGAACGTTTTTCCTTCTTTTTCTTCTTCAAATTTTTTGATCACAAATTTACATTATATATACTACAACTCCACTCACTATTATACAACGTTATGAAGTTTTAATATCTCATGCAAGTTAATATCCAAGCGGGCTTTACATCTAGAATATTAATATCCAAAGCAACTTTTTAGCTTTTATTATATTTTATACATACATACACACACATACAATATATATATATATATATATATATATATATATATATATATATATATATATATATATATATATATATATATATATATATATATATATTTATATATATATATGATATTAGAAAGATAGATATTATACATCTATCTCTATTTAACTTTAATGTTATGTGTAATATTAGGAAGATAACTCACTTTAAAGTCACTCAAACAACATCTCGAATAAAGTTAACTATCTTTTACGAATCTATATTATGTATGTATGTGTGTGTGTGTAAGTGTGTGTGTGTGTGTGTATTCGTATATATAATAATATATTATAATTTTATTTTGTATTCTTTTGTAGTTATACGTGGCTGTACTCGTGTCATTTACTAACTATGATGCTTTGATTTGATTTATCTAATTGAGCAACTAACAAGGATATTTTGTCCAAAGACCAGAAAAACATTGTCAATATCATCGTTTAACAATATAATTACACTCAAATCCGAAATGTAATACAATGTTTTCAAAGTGCACACGTATCTGTTTGTCTTAGGTGTCCACAGTGCGTGAAGAAATTGCGTGATTCAGAGACAGATACTTGGCTCGCATCGAACGGCATTCAAATACTGAATTGATCAATCTTTTAGACAATAGTAACAGTTTGAACAGACTGAATAGATAAAATGTGTTAGACTTAAGATTTAGATTTACATAAAATAGTATATAGAAGTATATTCATTTGTATAGAAGCCTCGAATATCGTCACAGTTTGAGGGGATCAGTCTATTTTCAAAATGACGGGGAGGAAACATATTAATGTTTCTCCCACTTTTAATCCATCTATCATTTTGTTTAAACGTGTGAAATATAACCAGTAGAATAAGTTGCCCGTCTACTTTTAAATAAGTTCCCCCTTACGCGCATATAATAGTCAAAACAAATGAATTCAGCTCTATCTGACTATATAGTTTAGCAGATCACTGTTCAATGCATTTTAGCTATAAGATCTATTTGCAGATCTTTTTATAATACATTTAATAAATTAGAAGACAAGTTGAAAGATATACGAGTAAATTATCTTTATTGAAAATATTAAATGAATGTCTATTATGTTTGTTGATAATTACCAAGATAATTTACAATAACAATTACCGTGGTAACTTGGAGAGGATATAGTTGACAAGTAATGGTTTCTAAAAGCATGCATAATTGATTTTAGGAGCGTACCGCTACAAACTAATAATAGAAAAAAAAAGCTAACATAAAAAAAAAGTATATATTACGGTAAATTGGAGAATTAATAATCATGTGGAATATTTAATGCAAAATTTAAGCTTTCGTAGTGTTACAGTTTTGAGAAGATTTCTATTAATTGATTGATTTCTAAAATGTCAAAGACACTCTGCTTAGAACTGGAAGATTGCTGGTTCGATTTCCAATACTGGCAGTTTGTTAATAAAATTAATTTAAAAATAATTAATGGGGTGGTTAATTGGTTAAACTGTCGGCGTATGGAGAAGACCGAAAGTAACCAGCTGTACTTGTGAAGGTTTTCTGCAGTTTCTTTTTACAAACTCCAGATGAATATCAGCATGGGTCCTATCAAAATCGTCTGCAATCGCACAACCTACCAATTGCTAGGCTACATACCAAATCCTTGTCCGTAAGGGGTAGAGGAAATAGGCCTACATCGACCTTCGCAAGGCCACGCTTTGACCTTCCCCCGGCTACTACTACTACGACAACTACATGTCTTCGAGGTGAAAGTACGTCTCAAAATATCTTTTTCCCAGACCTTTAGTACTATCCAAACCTTTCATTTTGATCGATCATCAAATAACTAAACTTTTTCAATGTGTTAATTCCTGTGAAATGAATTCAATGAATCGAGTTTTAATTGAATAGAAATAATTTTTTTTAAATATATAAAAAAATCAAATAATAACTTTTCCAACATAACAATATAAAAGAAAAAAAACTGTACAAAATTGAACATTTTTCATATAGTAAAATATATATCGTATCTAATATAAATGTATGTAGAGGTATGATGTTTGAGTAAAATACGTAATTCCTTCAGGATAAGAACTATATAGGAGTAAGTTGTTGAACATACGATCATATAATAGTTTGTTCTGTGTGTGATGCTCTAGAATCGACTCTTTTTTATACCCAGTATATTTGTAAATGTACAAGGTATATTAAGTTTAGTTCCGACTTTGTAACGCTTTTATGGGTGTTCATAAAATTACCTAATTACCATTTCCGCATGTCCGTACGTCTGACTGTCTGTCCGTGAAGCCGATAACTCAAAAACGAAGAGATAACGAGCTGAAAATTTTTCTGTGTGTTCTAGAGCAAAAAAGTTAGGTCAAGTTCGTTAATGGGAAAAATTGGAACGTGTTTTCCCTCGCCAGAGGGGAAAATTAATATCTTTCAAACCGTAAGAGATAGAAAAAAAATTTGTTAACAAAAAATCTTCTTTTCTTTAAAATAAGCAACTTTTGTTTGAAAAATTTTTTCATAAACTCAATACTTTTCTCATAATTTGTGCTCAAATTTGAAAATGAGAAATAGAATTGTTCGGTGAACGAAGGCATGCATGTATACAAGTACATAGCATCCATACATACTATTTTTATACCGACATCCATACATACTATTTTTATTTTAGTTCCTTTTAGTTTGTAACGCTTGAAAATATTGATCGTAGAAAAAAAATGCATATCTTGTAAACTTCGAATTTGAAGAATTGTTCAAACATTCATATACAAGCTCATTATATACTGGGTATTGAAACAATTAATTCAGTTAGTTGTTACATTACTTGTTTTTTACTATGTTCATCACCCCTTCGACTGTTGTTGTAGCTGAACTTCCTTCAATACTTACTATATAGTATAGTAATTGTGTATGATGCTTGTGCTATCAACTTTCTGCAGGAAGCGACCAAGTAAATATAATATTATCATGTTAATATTAACATATCAATGAAGTTTATACTTTAATTCGTATACCAATTTAGAAAGGATTACGACCGTCCTTTCAAGAATTGTCTTTATTTTCTCAAGAATATGATACATTTCTATTTGTAAATATTTATGGTTCATACGAATACGAACCTGATGTTGACCATTTATCTAATTACTATTAATTTTGATTCGATTTTTTGTTAAATGTTTCGAATAAATGAACAAAGCATAAATAAAATCTCGAAATATGAGTGCTATTTTTATGGCCTTGTGTACATGATTCCAGCTTATCTCATACAAAATTAACCCAACTTAAATATCTCGACCAATAATATTTGAGGCAAATTAATTTCAGAAAATTTTCGCATCAAAAATGTCTCCGTTTTGTGTGACCGTTGTCGTCCTACAAGTTCAATGGAATGGACTCCGAGTCTCCTACCCTCAATGTTTCAAAT
Source organism: Nineta flava (assembly GCA_963920215.1). NCBI lineage: Eukaryota > Metazoa > Arthropoda > Insecta > Neuroptera > Chrysopidae > Nineta > Nineta flava. Next base: position 104,300,604 of record OY986042.1, read on the forward strand.
GTTCAACGGCTTCCAGAAAATTTCGATACCGTTTTCCAAAATTTTATAATGAATTGAGCGTCTTGTCAAAACGAAGTTACTTACAAAGTACCAGCTTGATGCTCATCATCCTGAAAAAACCATTTGGTCTCCCGGACCATAAAGTCATCGAACATACTTAATTGTGTAAGCATGTGTATTGATAAATAACTACACACGTGTTCATATGAAATATTGCTAGTGGTTGCTTTTATTTCGAAAGTTCTTTATAACAATATTAAAATATTTTTTCGTTATCTAAACGTCTATTTTAGATAATAATGTGTTTTTATGCAAAAACCATTTATTTTTTACGCATAAATAAATACACTTATATTCTTTATTTTATTTTACTTCTTTTTTTTTGTATTTTATTTTTATACAAAGTATTCATAATCTATATATTATATATATATATATATATATGGGATTTTGAATTCATAATATACAGTTTTATACTGAAAAATATTAAATATCTGATGTCCCAAACCCGAACAAATGGTCAACACTGAGTGGTCCATTACATACTTCATGCGTCAATCCGATCATATAAAAGACAAAAATTTCTTGACCCGCATCAAATTAGCAACGAGTACAATACCTTCGATTCCATATCCCGAAGATAGTTAATCCCATATCCCGACGATTAGCTAATTCATTCACTTTGTACTCAAATCAAAATACGAATTTATAAAATATGAATAATTGATCTAGGAAAAGAGGCAAATTTTGAAAATGATTTTACTATTTGGGTTTTTTATCCACACACATATCAAAGTACCGAGACCAAGCAAAAGCTTAGCCGAAAGTCGGGCGAGTCACGGTATGTTCCCAATGAAAACGCACTTCCGTGCAATATTTCCATAGAAGTGTTCAAATATTTATTAGCAAAGTGAACAAAAAAAAGGAATTAAATTATTATTTTTGTTAATAAAAATTTTAAATTCTACCATAAAATAGTAAAAAATTGATTATACCATTATGTAAATTTTATTTAGGTTGATCAGAAAGTCTACCAAAATAAGCCAGATTTAAATATTAAAAACGTTATATTAGTACCAAATCCCATATCCCGACGATTAGCTAATTCATTCACTTTGTAGTTAAAATACGAATTTATAAAATATGAATAATTGATCTTTGAAAAGAGGCAAATTTTAAAAATGATTCTACCATTTGGGTTTTTTATCGACACACATATCAAAGTACCGAGACCAAGCAAAAGCTTAGCCGACAGTCGGGCGAGTCACGGTATGTTCCCAATGAAACCGCACTTACGTGCAATATTTCCATAGAAGTGTTCAAATATTTATTAGCAAAGTGAACAAAAAAAAGGAATTAAATTATTATTTTTGTTAATAAAAATTTTAAATTCTACCATAAAATAGTAAAAAATTGATTATACCATTATGTAAATTTTATTTAGGTTGATCAGAAAGTCTACCAAAATAAGCCAGATTTAAATATTAAAAACGTTATATTAGTACCAACTTTCGACTATTTCCCCTAAGCGCGGTTGTTTAAGTACTCTGAAACTATGTATTTGGTTAATCAATATTATATGATTTTCAGTGTACATTCATATAATATAAAAATGAAAAATACAAAACGATTTTATTAATAATAACTGAAAGATTTGACGATATGTGTTATCCTTGTTATTTTCATCAGGATGTGAGATGTTATGTACACACATATACATTCTATATATGTATATATACAGGCTGAGTCGAAAGTCATGAAGTTTTTTGAAAGGGTGAGTAGAGACGGAAATTCTAAGATGAAAAGTCCTTGGACATTTTTGCACCTGACCCACGGTTAATTAGATATTAATTATATAAAGTAACCAATTCGAGAAAAGCGTTAACGGAAAAAGAAATGGGTGGGGAATAAACGCAGCGTCAGCAGAGATACGTGAGGGGAGCGAGCTTTCCCCATCCCAAACGTAGAGCGAGTCAATCTTATGCGTTTCAAATCCGGTACTGTTTTTATGGTAGATTTAGAAAAAATTTTGGACAAAAAATTTCCTCTTTTTTTCCGGAAAAATCGAATTAACTGAATTATTCAGTTTTTATTGGATTGCTTACGATGAAATTTAATGGCGGCATTTGACGTTGATGTTTAAAGTTAACAGCTGATTAGATTTTGGAATCGATCGGTAGAGTAGAGGAAAAATTCTTTAAAAAAATATTATTGGGATTATCATAAAGATAGTCTGGATAGTCTTTTAGAACCTCAATAATTCCTCAAGATCTTATAAAAACATAGTTTTCGATAATCGGACTGAAATCAAAAACTTCCCAATATTTGAAAACCTTCAATTTACTTAATGAAAAATATAGTTTTCAGGTATAATGAATCATTTAATTTTCATTGAATTGAGAGCGCTGAGAGATCACGCATCTCTGCTGCCGCTGCATTCATTCCCCACCGTTTCTTATTTCGTTAACGCGCTGCTCTAATTCGTTACTTTATTTAATTAATATCTAATTAACGGTGGGTCAGGTGCAAAAATGTCCAATGACTTTTCATCTTAAAATTGCATCCACCCTTTCAAAAAACTCCATGATTTTTGACTCACCCTATATATATATATATATATATATATATATATATATATATATATATATATATATATATATATATATCCATGGTTCCACCATATACACACAGAATAGCGGCGATGATGATCTAATATGGATGAAATTTTTCAAGAATATTATAAAAGAAAGGCGAAAGAATATTATGTCAAAAACATTAAAAACCAAGAATAACTAACAACTGTGCTATGTACAAGCAGTTGATACAATATTGAAGGTGGAATCGTTCATAATTGTTAATAAACCGGCTGTTAATTAACACAGATGGATAGACAGATAGATTGTAGAGGCTGCCCTGGACGGACTACACTTCGACCAAAAGGTCCATTGTGATGCCTAAGGATATGAGAATGTGAGTGGAGTGGAAGGAATTTTTGTGTATAGACTAGGAATTGGTAAGATATGCGGCTGCAGCCGACTTTGATAGGAACTATGCCCATATTTATCTGGAGTTCATATATATGCTTGAGATATTTATCTCAAGCATAGCCGGTTACTTGGTTCTTGTCCATATGCCGACAGATTAGTCAATTATAACCGCCCCTATTTTTTTTTCTAATAATTGACAAACTGTCGATGTCGGGATCCGATCCCATATACAAGCCACATTATCAATGATATCATTTTTCGTATCATTCGCTCTTAGACTTATATTAAACGTATATATACTGTATATTAAATGTATATATATATATATATATTTTTCTATTGTAGTTTTTCACTTCTATATCATTTTATTAAACTTTTGTGATTTAATAGTAGTGTTGACCTTATTTAATATTATTTTAATAAATTATTCTAAAAGTAGTATAACTTCTTACGTGCGTACAACAGTACACACATAAGAAGGAGAGGTTATTATAGAAGGAGATTGAAAAATTAATTGTCTACATTGGCTAAAATGCTGAATAACTCAAATAATGCGATTTTTTTTTTTTAAATAAGCATTTTATGAAATTCAATGTTTTCTTTTAGGAATTTTAAAATATAAAGATTCGTGTATTTTATAAAGTGTGATTTAATTGCTCATTCGACTACTCAACGGTCAATCGGACCACCTTAAGAGATAAAATAAAATGTAGGTATACTGCCAATAGGGAATATGCATTAAAATTTTTTTTCACTTGAATTGAGGCATGTTTACTTGACAAATATCATGGTAAAATTACTTTTTAAATAACTTTAAAAATAAGCGAAATATGAATGATTGAAATTCCCGATTAGACAAAGAGAGTGAAAGTCCTCTTGATATGTTATGTGACGTCATATTACACTTTCATCATTTAAAATACACGTAAAACTCCGTTTTTAGTATTTTTGCAAGAATTTTTAATCTTTTAATTTTTAAAAGCTTATAGCTTCCTTGATATTTGTCGGATTTTAATTTCGTTTTTAAATATTATTACAGTATTAACAGTATTTTCATATTCTGAAAATAAATGCGAAAAAAATGTTCATGCATATTCCCTATTATTGTAAAAACTTTAAAATAACGAAGTAATACTCCTTTACACAATTTCGGAACTATCTTTACATGTGTAACATAAAACTATACACTATACAACATCCCCTAAAAAAATATATATCTAGCACAAATGATATATAGCTAGTGACGGGGACCATTAGTGTGTCCGAAAATATTAATCTCTTTCAAAGATGGAGGGTGGAAAAAAACTAAAAAAATATATAAATATATATATAACAAAACAATATCGTAAACGGGACATAAACATCGGGAGCACTATATGATGACGGGTTGTTTGTTTATTTTTAATATATTATCACAGACATTCGCAATCTCCAAAGAAGGGGTGTGATGATGCATTATTGTCAGCGACGGACGAGTAAATGTATTGATTATAAATTCATAACTATTTTTGATCGATTATATACTGTATGTAGTTTATACGTAAGTTTCCTTTGGACGTCTTAAAATATTCAATCGTAAACATAATATGATATTTTATTAAAATATGGAATAATATTTCATTAAAATATTCACATGTGTAGGTAAAATCGGCAATGTATAGATAAAAATTTGAATTTTTAATATGCTATTAATTGCTATCTAATACGTATAAAATAATTTTTTGAAAATCTGACGAAGGGTTTTCATGTAATTAATCAATAAAAATTGGAATTTTAACATGTTGTGAATAGCAAATGTTGAATGAACGCATACATTTTCGATAATGTTGCTCCACCTTCAATAGATTAAAAGTAAAAAACTTCTACTTTTATAAATTAAATCTCGTACATTACGTCAAAATTTAAAAAAAAAAAATAGTCTGATGAAGAGTTTTATAAATATCTTAATTAAAAAGATTATAGATTTCTTAATTAAAAATGTTCGTCAAACCGTCAAAATAATCTCCAAAAGACGATTATTTATTATTTTTAGTAATTAAATAATTACATAAATCGGATTACTAGTGATGTTAAATGCTATCTAAATTTAAATAATTAATTTACATATTAAAATTTTTAATTTATGTTAAAAACAGTGTTTCTGTTTTTTTATGAAACAATCTTAATATACAAAAAAAAAAACTTTTCAAGTAAAAAAACCTGCAATTGAGAAATTTTCTCAAAAAATTTAAAGCAATCATTTGCATACTTTTGGTAAATAACTTTATACTCATTAAATACATGACAAAGAGAATCTCTCGCTATAAATGTATACATTTTCTCATTTTTGTTAAACAACTGGCCCTTAGATTTCACTACTTTTGTTGGGGATCATTTTGGTTTCGCTGGGATATTAATACTTTTTGTATACGAAAACCTGGTCCCTCACACCTTTTTGATGGGATGTAATTTACATAAATTAACATTTTTAATTCCATTCTCATCAGGTACGCGTAAAAATCAAACCCTGGACACAATACTTTCAAAACTATGACTTCTTCACTCATAAGCAATTACAAAAAGGTGTGCTATCGCCGTTTACACACCCAATAATAATAATAGATTGGGTTTAAATTGTGATAAATTATAGATGATAAAAGTATAAAATATTTGTATTTTAATGCCCTCTGGCTATAAAATAATTAAACTCATTGAAAAAAATAATAATAATTTTTTTTCTGTTTTTTTACAAAAATGTTGTTATATTAAAAAATATTGAAATATAAACATTTTTATTACAAAATAAGTAATAATATTATATTTTTATACGTATATATATAAATATACAGTGTGTATTGTATAAAATGCGCGTTTTATTTTTTATACTGATATATGTATTTATACGAAATAGTATGTATATTTTATATGTATGTATTATATATAATATGTGAATATACATAATACCACTTGCTGTGAACACGATTGCGTTTTTTTCATATAAATATATTAATGTATAGATGTATGGATATTTTTCTATTTATTTAGGAGACTGTAACTATGAAAATTTCATGAAAATTTCAATGTCAAGTATTTCAATATTATATCCTATTGCAATTAAACGTAACTTCTTCTTAATTCGTCCAGCAATTTTGTAAATCGGTTCTGTTTGTATTGTGTCTCTGAAATATTTTTAGGTTGGACTTCAAAAGTTGTTGAATGATAAACATAATTCAAATAACATTCTATGACATCAAATGCTTGATATGCAAAATAATACACGTTTAGGTGCAGGAGAGCGAACCCATGATGTCTGGCATTTTACGCCAATGCTTTGTCTGAGCTATCTAAGATGTTATGGTAGTGAATAGTATATGATCTTTCACTATCGTTGATTTCGATGGATAATAGTATATAATATATATTTATTAAATGCTTTTTGTAAACTGACGTCTATTTAAATTTTAAGAAAGATTTAAATTTTAATTGTAAGAGCCGTCTTTTTCATATCATTTTTTTGACAGTATTATTTCTATCAACATACTCATTTTACCCATTCATACCAATTTACCCATTATTAGATTGCTTTTCGACAAAATTATACCAGCGAAAGTGACTAGCGATTACTTAATTTGTCAAATTAATGTCAAATTAATCGCTAGTCACTTCCCTTGGTATAATATTATCGAAAAGCAACCCAACAATAGATAAATTGACGCTAGTTTACAAAAAACAATTAAAAAATATGTAAATAGTAAATAAACAAATAAATAATACGTCAGCATCAAAGATCGTGAAAGATCATATTCATTACACTACCATAACATCTCGGGTAGCTCAGAGGATGAGCTTTGGTCTAAAATTCTAGAGGATCGTGGGTTCGATTCCCATCCTAAATGTGTATCATTTTTCATATATATGAAACAAATTATTTAAAATCATACTGATGAAATGAACTCATCTATCTATAAATATAAAAAGCTTTGTCCTGATTGACTGACTGACGGATCAACACACAGCCTAAACCGCTGATCGTTCGAGACCTGAAACTTTGAGGATTTTTCGAAATCCTACCCCTAAGAGGGTGAAAAACGGGGGCAAAGTTTGTATGGGACAATGTGATTCCTTGGTCCACTCTATTTCAAATTTTGCATAAACATTCAGTATATTTTCTTAAATACTAAGTAATAATATGAGATCTGTAAAATTACAATTTTCGTGGGCGAAGCTGCGATGGGCAATGCTAGTTTAACATATTTTTATTTGTTCAATAATTATTATGGAAAATAATATTATTAATTTAGTTTAGACACCTATATCAAAAACTTAGATTTCAGTTTTCTCTGTTTTCACTTTTTGCACTTTTACCGAAGCACGACATTTCCGAGGTACAAATATGTAGTAGTCTCAAGAACAGTATTCTAAATTCCATACAAACGATACCAATAATTTCGTTATTATCAGCGGTATATACAACCATGAGACCATGATGACCATCGTTTATACATTTACAGAACCATTGTCTTTTAAAATTCCGCACACTTTATCCTTATTTTTTTCATTATATATATATATATATAGGTTCATGGTTGCGAATATTTTTATATAATAATACATATTTCGATTTTAATTCTACAGGGAAATGTAAATACATATAAATTTAACATACACACATTATATCTAGGTATGTATATATATATATATATATATATATATATATATATATATATATATATATATATATATATATATATATATAAATATATATATATATATATATATATATATGTATATATATATACTATATTTAGTTAAAAGGAGTCAGCTGGATGTTTTGGTATCCTTGTCATTTTTGTAAAAATCATTATTTAGGAGATGTTACAATATAATATCTATTGGGACCTGTGCGAGTGCAAATAAAACCTTTACATATTATTATTATTATTAAACCTTTATTTTTTATAAATTCACAGTGAGGATCTTTATTTTACCCAATAAAAATAATAGTTTTAAAAAAACTAAAAAAACACCTTTTTATAGCTGCAGTCGAACTAAAAAAGTAGAAAATAATTTTTATCAACAAAATAATTAATTTGATTGTAGAAAAGCGTGGGGAGCCATAATAATGTTTATTATTTTTTGTCGTAAGTTAAAATTTAATTTAATTTTTTATTATATTTGCCGACAAATATAAAATTTACCCGAAATCTCAGTTGTTTTCTTAAATATCTTTTTTTAGGCCCGTCATCCCGGAATTTTATTGGATCAATCTCTTTATTAATCTTTCTATTTTCTATTGCGTAGTTTTTTTATTATTCGTCTTATTTTATTCCAAGTGAAAATTATCATAATATGTGTAAAAATATGGGTTTCTACATAAGACCAATGCAATTAAAACTCATTATTTAGGTATTTACATTAGTGTAAGACTTAGTTAGACTAAAAGGTTCTTTTTTATTTTTTGTTTTTCAATTAGTTTCTTCTTTCGTCGGTTCTATTTTTTCTTAAAAAGTTTTTATTCTTCTTTTAGAATATACGATATCGGTCGCAGCTTGCCATACAGTTTTAAAGTGATACTACAATTATACAAAAATCGAGCCAAACGTTAAAAAAACAATTCATTTCAAAAAACACTATCGTTTTCAAAATAATAAAAACATATAAAAAAAAACTCGCTGCTTATAAAAGTTCTGATAAAGATCTGATATTTTTTTTTTGCTATAACCAGCAATAAAAATATAAACTACCTTATGCATATACCAAAACGAACACAAAACCCTCCATTACTATAAATCGCGCGCGTCAATTCCAAGAAATTCCAATATACACAATAGTAATAATAATAATAATCATAATATGCGATTGGCTATATAATATGCGTGGCCAAATGAAAATAACAATCAACACTTCTTCGATCTCTTTCGATAATAAAATACGCTTGTATCCTTCGTTTTTAGATATAGTATGTTGTTGCTTCTGTCGAATTTTTTGCTGTTGTTTTTTTTTTATTCAATATACATGTAAATAAAAAAAATTATTATTATTATTCAAATATATGTATGTGATACGCGCGCGCAAAAAAAAACTGTACGACCAATGTAACTAAAAAGTAAAAAAATACGAAGTTGAAAAAAAATCATAAGGGCATATCTACAAGTCATTCAGTTTACAAGGTTATTGAAAACAATACAAGGATACGTTCTTTTTGAATACATTTATACATTTGTCTGTTGTGTATATATACAGTGGAGTGTCGATTATCCGAACTAATGTTGGCAGGGGTGCTTCGGATAATCAAAAAGTCGGATAATCGAAATTCACTTTTAAAAAAAATATATACATACATGAATATACAAGATGTTCTAAAATTCATTCAGGAAAACTATACCACGATGTCAAGCGGCATAAAACAAACAAAAAAGTGTAATAAAGGTTTTCGATTTGATGCTTAATTTTTGAGATATAATTAATTAAACATTAATAAATTCAACCAATCACATTTGCATTTTTGAATTTTTGAATTTTTCCGGGTGTCGCTTCACTTATTGAGAACTCTGATTGTCGCTATTCTAGCATGCTCTACTGTGGCCGTCCTACTCCACTACTGTGGGCCCACCTGCTTACACTATCCACTCTCAAATTGGTGGAGTAGGGCGGCCACAGTAGACCTGATTTCCAGTTTCTGATGTAGCCTTTTCTACACTATTTACCACACAAGGGGGACTGATGTTACATTTGTGTTCGGTTTTGGCACCAAACAAAACAGCTATTTTGTCTAAAGTCAAAATAGTATTTATTTTAATTAGAAAATTTGGACATACCTGGTTCTTGTATCAAGGCTTTTAATGGCGTTATTAAAAATTTATGATTAATTTGAAGTGTTTTAATTAACTTACATAAATCACATGGTATATTCAATATTTTTTAGTTAAAATCTTTACCTTCATCATAAAATAAAATACATTTATATACATTTTTTTCAGTGTTATTATTGCAAAAATGTATGCCAATTCGTATATTCTGCTCACAGAAAGATATGATACCAAAAAATCTTCGAGATATGTGCTTTATGCCGTGTTGATCTGACTTTAAATACATACACACTTCCACTTTATATCGAATATAGAATTTGCATATAAAGACATTGATTTCGTAAAATGGGCCATTATAGTATTCTATTTTTGTTTGCATATATATGTGGTATATTATGTCATATTTAATTTTAATGTCCGATGTTCAAAATTATCTAAAGATATATAAGGAAAAAGCCGATAAACCCGCCGTTACCCGGGTTCAAACAATTCTTATAGAAAATGTATGTCAAATAATTATTTTTTTATAAATTTTGACATTTCAAAACGTCAATTTTTTGTTTTTTAATTGTTTATCTATATTATACGCTAATAAAGTACTGCGCCATCTCGTGTTTTTTATTTTAAGTCATGGTTCTGTCAAAACTCGTAAACATACGGATATACATGTAAAAAGTCAACTTTAATTTTAACTATAAAGAAATAATTACATACAATGCCATTAAAAAAATTGATGACCAGCTTCCAAAAAGTACAATTAGATATTTTTATAGATTACCAAAAATTCGCCGAGAATCATTGACATCAATCTCTTCATAGACATTAGAAACATGAAAACTAGTACATAATTTTGTACCTTTAGAAATACTTTTTTTTTTCTCAAAAATATCTAATTGCACTTTTTGGAAGCTGCTCATCAATTTTTTTACTGGCATTGTATGTAATTATGTCTTTATAGTTAAAATTAAAGTTGACTTTTTACATGTATATCCGTATGTTTACGAGTTTTGACAGAACCATAACTTAAAATAAAAAACACGAAAGGTTGAATTATTATGATTTTTTTTTGTTCCGAACATAAAGGCTATCTATTAAAATAAGTCATTATAACTTTGTAAATTCATCAAATTTTAACAAAAATATAAATTCTTTGAAAGCGATTTATTAAAAATATAAAAATAACAAAGATTTAAAATTTATTTTTATAAAATTTTAAACCAGAATCAAATATTTATTTATTTGATATATGAAATATACAGCGTGTCCCTGAACAGGGTATTAAAATACCTGATAGAATATTTATATATTGAATAAAGAAAAAAATACGGCCAGGATTATGAAAATAAGTAAAAATATCACGAATCCATGAACATGACAAACCATCTAGTATTCGAGGAATTTGGAAACGTTGCCCCTTCAAAATATGGTTAAAAAACTATTCTTAAGATTCATCAGATCTTTGTTTCTATTGTCAAAACGAAGTTATTCACAAAATTTTAATACCAATTACCGTTCAAACCTTTATGTATGGTTGATTTCACATGTATAGTGTATTGTGTTACTCAGTTGAAACGACATCCTGTATATAAAAGTATACTTAAATATACTTAATAATAAAATGAAAAAATTTAATAATATTCGCTGCCATATAGAATGAAGGTATAAAAAAAATCCTTATGTAGTTGTAAGCATGTGAAGACGAAAAATTATGTTGACATTTAAACAATGCATAGATATTTTTCAACACAAAAATATATGCGCGATATGTGTAGAAGGATACCCACAATTCACAAATATAAAAACACAGATATAATAAAAACAAAACAAAAATTATTTAAAAAACCTCAAGCTCATTCTATCGAGCATAAACCAGTAATATTATATTACAGTCAAAGATGTTTAAAGCCATATCGAATAGTATCGTCAACTAATATGTTTTTATATCCTTTATGCAAATGCGTCTAATATTATATTCCATTTCCGAATATTCATCTTTGTTTATAATTCGAAAACTTAAACAGATTATTGAAAACTGAAAGAGTTTAAATATAGAGAATGTACATTCAAATCTGTGTAGAAGTACAATAAATAGTACACACATCCATCAAGACCTCCTGTTTAAACAATTATTTCAATCTATTTACAGACTAAATCGAAGTATGTACCCGACCAGAAAATACCGGATGTGTTGTCAGGCACCATATCTGGTCCACAACAGGTACGAGTATGGTATGCCAGATCGGGCATGCCGGACTGGTACCCGATCAGTTCCTGAACAGGTATCCATCTGGCAAGCCCAATGTTAAAGATGATATTATATAGGGTTTGCCTGACATGGGCCAGACTAGGAACGAATTTGGTTAACCTTGGCTTACAATTGCAGGATTTTTTAAACTTTGTAAAATTGAAAGTTTTTTATACTTTATTAATATTAAATAAATTTTAATTAATATATTTCTTTAACAAAATAATTAAATTATTTCAAAAGTTTTTAAAGCATGCCGGACTGGTAATGTATTTAGGATGATTTCATTTTGGGCGCTTACACGATTTAAGCGCTCACGCTTTTAAGCGCAATATATTGGTGTTCTTGCTGGCTTGTGAACGCTTACTCTACTCTTGAAAATGCCGTTTGTTTTGGCAATATGAGTACTTACGTGCAAACGTCAGTTGCCATTGTAGTGGACTTGCTACTAAATCTCAATATACTTTCTTATTTAGTTACCTTTGCGGAATCACTACATATGCCCTCTGTTATTTAGGTAACTATATGTTGTTACCTCAATAACTATCAATAATATATTCAGATATAATTTATCAGGAAAAATAAAGATTAGATTGAATTCTAAATTATATTTAACTAATTATTCCATGAATTAGTTTTTAGGCAACTGGATTCTTATTTTTCCCTCAACTCCAACATTGGCACCCGAGCAGGGGCTTGCGTTTAAAAGGGTGGTTAATTCCCTTGCGTATTTAAACTCCCTCAACTCCAACAACATAGTCAAAATGGCGAATGAAAACAGCTTAGCGGTTTCTTCAAGCAATATTATGTTTGTTTGAGTGACTTCAAAAGTTTCTAAAATCAAAACAAAACGTAGATTTTTATGTTATGGCGGTTTTTTTCTGTTTTTTCAGAAAAAAAAAGAAATAAAACATTCAAAATTACAAAAAGGCAATGGAATAAACTTAAAAAAATCCGGTGCACGATGACAGATAAATATACAAACGCTTATACAGTGTTCGTTTTGGAAGTGCCATATGTTGCTAAGACTTTGCTGCCCTATCTTGATAGAGAAAGCTTCTGCGATCGTGGTGCCTATCGTGGAACTCAACCCCAATAGCGCGCTTTGTTAGCATACACAGCGTCAAGATAAACACTTTAAAAAACTTGATGGCGCTGAAAGCATGTAAGACGAATCATCATCTGAATACTGTTTACATAAAACGTCTTAATTTAAGGATGGTCCAGCATGAAACCAGAAGAGTTTCAGAATATTTGACCGTTTAGAACGCGAGATAATGAATAGCAAAGTAATCATTCTCTCTCCCTCTCTCTCAATAAAAGCATGTAAAACTTCATGTTTTACTCTCTCTCATTTTTTGTCCTGATTATATAAGACAGTGCTGGAACTATCTTAAGACATAAAATCTAATGTAAAACCCCTTTTTAAGACATTTATTTACTCATAATCCAGTTGAAATACATAATATAGATTCTAGTTTCTACTACACGTGTTTTAGCTGATGTAATCGTGTTTATAGGCAGTTTTCACTGTATTAATATTATTGTTTATTTCTTGCGTTGATACATTTTATTGTAGTAAAACGCAGCCACAAAACAGTATTGTAACGAGAATAACTTAATGTTTTGTTTTGTTGGTAACCCCTTACGAGTTATAGTTTTAACCTTTTCAATTTCTATATATGAATGTAGAGTTGACCAATTGTATTATTGACAATATTAGGTGATAAGTAGTGATATTGTATATAGTAGTCATGAATACTAATACAATATGTAGATTTCTGTTTTATATTTTGTTGATTGTATTTTTGATATTTTTTTTAAATATATTTCATATGTATATTTTATAGACAATCAGGTTATTTAATATTTATATGGAACGTGGACCACCGATTGGGATTTGCTGTTTTATTTATTTACTTTTGCTGTTTTTTTTTTATTATGTGATTGTTGATTGTTTTTTTTTGCATTTAAATGAAATACAAATAAAAAGATATCAAAAATTTATTTATTATTTCGAAAAGGATACTGAAAATTTGATTTAGTGTATTTTTTATCAAAAAAAAAAGTCCTTGCTTTTTTTTATGAACAAAATTTTTGTACAAACACGAATAATTTTGCCCAAAAGTGAAAACTGTAAGTTTATTTAAGAATGTGGGCAGGGGGTGCGACAAAAACGACATCTGACGACCGCATTAAGTCATGCTCTGTAATCATTGAATGAATAGCAAATTTTTATAAATTAAAGAAATACAAATTTCTGATCAATAAAAAATATAAGTGGAATACCACATCTGACAGGGGCTAATAAATATTACGTATTGTGTTTAAAAAAAATATAACTTTAATTTTAATAAAAATAAAATGCATGTTATATTTATTATTAGCTGTGGTTTGGCTGTCAAAAGTAAAAATAATCATAATTTAAAAAATTTTTGAACATTAGATGAATTGGTTTTGATTTAAACGTTAGGTTGAAAGTTTATTATTATAAAAATGTCCTTTAATAACTTTCAGACAAAGATGAACATCATCATTCCAACTAGATTTGAGGCAATCATATTTCTTTTTAATATTTATACTGATTAATGTATATTTAATGTCAAATTAAATGTTTCTTTTGACCACAGCGTGCGCTGAAGTTGATTTGATTATCCCCACCATATACTCTACACCCTACTAATACCATTGCAACAATCAATTAAATTTATTATTAAATATTAATAAATAACCCTAATCGAAACCGTTTTAATCTTAAAACCGAAACAGATTCCGAAACACTCTGTTTAACACAAATTAAAAATTTTAATCTGTAAATTAACTATTTTAATTTAGATAGCTTCTAACATCACTAGTAATTGGATTTATGTAGTTATTTAATTACTAAAAATAATAAATAATCGTCTTTTGACTCTATTCAAGTATGGCGGACGAAAATTTTCGTGAATTTTTTATCTTTTTAATTAAGATATTTACAAAACTTTTCGTCATACTATTTTTTTTTATTTAAACGTAATGTACGAGATTTAATTTATAAAAGTAGTTTTATAAAATAAGTTTTTTACTTTTTAATTTAGAAGGTGGAGCAACATTATCGAAAATGTATGCGTTCATTCAACAAAAAACCAATTTTTGATGATTATTTACATAAAAATCCTTCGTCAGATTTTTTTCAAAAAATAATTTTATATGTATGAATTAGCAATTAATTACATTTCAAAAATTCCGATTTATATCTATACATTGCCGATTTTCTCTATACATGTGTCCGATCAACCTTATAGCTTTTAATAATTTGACTTAAAAAATTAAAATAAACGAATAAATTAGTATTTTGTAATAAATGATAAAGAAAAAACCTCACTGGATAAAATATAAAGAAAGTATAAATTATAAAAATCGTTAAAAATAGAATATTTAATAAGGTATTTTTACGACATACTTTGATATAATTTAATTAAAAAGCAGAAGAAAAAAAAACACATAATGGAAAGAGCCACCAGCAAGCAAGAGAAACAAACTGCTATAAAAATTTAATAAAACACATGGTTTGTTGGTTTTAGTAATAATAATAATGAACACTGCTGTAATAGGATTCTCCATTCATAAGGATAGTCAACCATCCTTAACTGAAACGTTAATAACTTATATCCTCCCTATATATTGTATAATATACGCTAAAAAAAAACAAAAAAGGACAATTTAACAACCGCACATCATCGTTGACATCAATTCGTTCCATAATGTTATTATCGAATTTATTGAATAGCTACCTACACTATCATAAAATTATATTAATTTTTTGGGTAAAAACTTATTTGCATATTATGATTATTATTATTATTATTATTAGGTAATTTTGGTTCTTTTTAACGACTTTATCTCTCTAAACAGTAATTTATGTATAATAATAACTATAATAAAAAATTATTTTTATAATTTTTAAGAGAATATTAAAAATTTTATTTATTATATATATTATCCAACGTTTAATATAGACGTTTAAGGCCGCAGCATGTATGGGCATTAAATATGATGGACGTGATTTAAATATCGAAACATATATACATATGTTGACTTTGATGTGTGTCGATTTTGACGGCTAGAACTGAACGTTCGTATAAAATATGTTATGAACAAGTGAAAAAAATAACTAACTTAAGTTATTTATTAATAATTAAACACAATTTTTATTTGCTAATTCCACTTGTAATTATTTATTTAAAATAATTGTTGACGATCGTTTCATCTTCTTTGAGACATTTTCAAAACAAATTTCAAAACAGATTGTTTTGAAAATGTCTCAAAGAACATGAAACGATCGTCAACAATTATTTTAAATAAATAATTACAAGTGGAATTAGCAAATAAAAATTGTGTTTTTATTATTAATCATTATGGAATTCCACAAGTTAAAGCTCAATACAATTAATAACTTAAGTTAATTGTTTAAATACCGGGTATATACTGAATTTTATGTTTGAACATCGTTACCAAAATGGTCAGTTATCAGTATTTTCGTGTAATTAAAATTTTGTATTCATATTTTATAATTTGTGGTCCAATTTATTTCAGTTAAGCACCATTATTATGTGACCTGAAATACATGAATATATCGTGCGTATATATGTACTCAAGTACAAACATATAAACGCAATGGTATATATATATACAATATATACGTCAAATATAATACAGCAATAATAATAATACTATAACTTATGAATTTCGTATATAAAATATGTATTTATTTTAAAACATAATTTTATCAAAATGATATATTTTTGCATAAAACTAACCGATCTGAGAGTATAAGAAATAGATTGGTTTTCTGTATATATATATATATATATATATATAAATATATATATATATATATATGTGTCGGCATATAATACTTATATATACTATATATATATATATATATATATATATATATATATATATATATATATATATATATATATATATATATATATATATATCTGTATGTTGTTATAAGCTTTACGAAACGTAAGAAACGTAGAATAGAAGAACCTTAAAGCAAATATACTATTTATATAATATGTATGTGTGTGTGTATATGTTTAGAAAGATGAGAAAATGGACATTGCATATATATAAGGTTTTTATAATGGGTAAAAATGTCAGTTTTCTTCTATTGCGCGAAATATATCCTTAAACTTATACATACATATATACAGGTTGTTTCTAAATATAAACGATACAAATTTTACGAATTAAACTTAATTTTAATATATGTACGTAGCTAAAACGATTTTCACTCATTTAATAGTAAAGTGATATAACAAACTTTTACCCACGGCTTTGCATGTGTTTTATTCCTATATCTCTTGGTCTCGTTATTTTAAGACTAAAAACTTTAATGTTATTTCTCACCGCTTCCACCATATTTATCGACACTTAATCTAACTTATATTTCTGCGATTATTTTTAATCGAATTCTACCTCTTGTAGCGAGATAAAATTCATACCAAGTGTTAAGTCTAATCATAAACTTTTATACAAAATAAGTTTCAACAAAATCGGTTCTGTAGTTTTTGCGTGATACGGGTATTAATAATTTTATAATAGTAGAGATAAATCTTCTTTTTTTTTCATTGGAAGTAAAAATGATATCTTACCGCTAGCTCAATTAAGGTTTATAAATAAAAGGCCACATTAAAGCAGGTTTCATAATCTAGGAACTGTGAGATTGTGAGTTCAAATCCCGGCAGTTTGTCAACTCTAATTAATGGCACGGATAATTGACTAAACTGTCGGCATATGGACAAGAACTAAGTAACTGGTTACACTTGTGAAGGGTTTCTACGTTTTTCCTTCACGAAGTCCAGATGAATATCAACATATTTCGTATCAAAATCGCAACCTATTCCTAGTCTGTATGCAATTTCCTTGGTCTTCACCCTCATCATTGATGTATGGTTACAAATTAAGATTAAAAATAACAAAATTATGATGTGAGTTGAATCTGTTATAGACTTTGGAATCAGAGAAACAGTGTCATACTTGAAGTAAAAGAAAATAAACATTTTGTTTAAAAAGTTTTAACGATTATTTCATACCAACCTCTTACAGTTAGTTAGATCCTCTGATCTCGAATAAATCAATTTATCTAAAACAGTCACAATCTTCATAAAATTTCCAAAACAGGATTCCCTTTGAATCTTTAGAAAATTTGTTAGTTTTTTTTTTTGTATATTCATATATTTAGTAACAGTCTAAATTTGTCGCATATATTTCGAAACAATCTATATTTATATCTACACTAATGTGATAGACAAAGATATATTTATAAATTTTAGAAGAGAGATAAAAATGGACATATCTATATGTTTAGGTACCTATATAGTGAGGATGAGTAAAAATACTACAATAGTTGATCATAATATTGTTAAAAGATCTGTATGTATGTTACATATATAGATGAGAGTAAAGAGGGGAAGGGGTGAACTGAAATGAGGAATAGTGGGAGTAAAAGTGGGGGTTGTATATGCATAGTAGTTCATAGATATATTAGGTAATCTCTTTGATAATCATTTAAGAAGTTTTCGAAAAATTACTATTTACTCATATCGTCACTCAGTTTATCGAGGGTATTGGATATAAACCCACTCCCTCAAACCTTTTCCGCCGTCTACCACACCTGGATCCTTTCCTCTAGCTCTGGGTTTATATACACAGCCTGCCAGATGGTGGAAGGGCGTATCATCCGTCCCGATACAGCCAGAGAAAATCGCACTGTCCTCTAACCTCATGAGAGATAAATGCCACTTAATCCTGCAGTGATAAGCATCCCAACCAAGGTTTTTCTCTTTCCGGCTTTTGTCAATAAGCCACTTTGACCTTAAGCGGCATTGTACCCAGTTAACGTTTGTTTGGCTTATCCACAGCCTGTTGCCTTTTCCAATTTTCCTGTTAATTTACTTATCCACCCATTCATTGAGGGCAGAAGTAGTTTGTCTTCTAATTATTCCTAGATATGGTTCTGTTCCCATGGAGTGCAGCTACTTTACGGGAGAGTTCGTCCACCGTTTTGTTGCCCTCAACGTTGCAGTGTCCTGATCACCACATCGAGGTAACCTCTTTTATCCTTGCTCTCCTTTCTCCGTAATTGTTCTTAATGTGAATATTGCTTTGGAATGGTATTTTTAAAAACTCCGAAAGAATTCCCAAGAAATAAAGTAGCGAAACGTCGTTATTCAATAATGTATTCACTGTGGGTTTTTTTATCCAATACTATTGATAAACATTTTCCCTTCTGAAATATTTGAAAATTTACAAATTTTGTGGAAAATGTATGTAAACTATTTTAACAAAAAACAAACTTATCTTAGCAAGTAATTCCCGTATCTTAGCAAGCTCCTGGCTATTGCTAAGGTATGGCAAAAGTGAACCTTGCCAGACTGAAGTAGAAGAGGAAACACAATGGACCATAGATTTATTTCAAGATTTATCTACCTATCTAACATAATAGCATATATCTACTAGAAGATATGCTATTCTTCACCTAGCAGCTCAATAACCAATAGTCAAAAAAAAAGAAACACCACGGATTTTATGTATTCAAAGGCGTAATATATAAGACATACCCATTACCATTAGAGAGAAGATGGCCATGCCGGGTATCCTGAAGAACTAACTGACAACAAAACAACATAGAGAACGACCGATTCCTAGCTCTAGATCGAGCATGTACACAGAAAATATAATATGTATATAGTTGTTTGGGTAAAGTGGTAAATGGTCCGAAGCCACATAAAACATATATAAGCTTTATGTATAACATATGTAACTGGACCAACGGAGTGGACACTTAACTAAAACGTCCTCAATATATCATGGGATTTGCATGAACGAAGACAATCATAGTACCATCATTTTATAACTCAAACCACATCGAGTCTCATCCCTTGTAGCTGTTCTTCATGTTCGGGCTCCATACATATACCGTATGCGTTGGAAAGCATTGCTAATAGAGAATTAATGTTAAATATTATTTACTATAATAACTATACACAATATTCTTAATAAAGAAATAATAATAGTTGGGGTACTCTTTAGTGTGTCTGTTGTGTATGCTTGCTGGACTGTTTTTTACTCAGTACTGCATTATCATGTAATTAGATTGGGTTAAATACTTCTAACAATCGCAAATTTTTCTTTGAATATCCCTTATTATTTGTATGTAGAATGTTTGTATGTTGAATCTCTTGTCGATTTTTTATCGTCAATAAATAATAAACTACAAACTGCTATCCTCTCTCCCTTCATTTTTTGTGGGGATTTATCATCTTTATCTTTGTGGCAGTCTTTGCAACTAAATATACAACCCCATTTTTCAAAATAGCTAATCATATAAGTTACTGTTCGAATGCTTGGCAATTGCCTATCCTCAAATGCCACAATAAATAAATTGGCACATTCATGTGCCGAATGTCCCCCAAAGTATCATTTAGTAATTTGCACTTTTCCTATTATTGTGTAATAACTCATTGTTAAAATACGGTAATACCATTAAAACACACAACCAAATATTTCCCATGCATTCACATACATAATGATAAATATTATCAATTATAATGTACATCACAACATCCCCACTCTTAAATGACATCAACCAAACACCATATACCACAAGCTATAGCCAGATGTATGTGTATGTATGGTTTTATAGTAAATATTTTATTTATTTATTAAACTTTTCCCACTCTTAAATGACATCAACCAAACACCATATACCATAAGCTATAGCCAGATGTATGTGTATATGTGTATGTATGGTTTTATTGTAAATATTTTATTTATTTATTTAACTTCCCCACGCTTAAATGACATCAACCAAACACCATATACCACAAGCTATAGCCAGATGTATGTGTATATGTGTATGTATGGTTTTATAGTAAATATTTTATTTATTTATTTAACATTGATACTCCACAGCTATGCTTTTGAAAACGGTCTGTATATTCATACACACATACTATTTCTCATCACATCTACTGTTTTCTGTAATATTCTTCCGAGCGACCACCAACAACCGTTTTGTTAGTACTACATTCGACCCAACAACCATTCTTCTTTTTCGATTCGAAATGTGTTGGGATTTTAGTTACGATGTGTATGTATGTGTGTGTGTGTGTGTTGTCTGTCCGTCTTAGAAAATCCATCTTATTTATTTTTTGAATAAAAATATTACATTAAAATGTTTTACATATATAACACTCTCCACACATACGACTATACGATTACAGTGTGTCTCAACAAGGGTGGTGGGGGTGAATAACTGGAGTGTGGGTGGGTGAAAAGATGTATCCTTAATATCTCATTCCATATTCTTCATAAATTGATGGCACACCATTCCATTCAAATTTATGTTGTACAGTTTTTTCTCTCGAAATGGAAATTAAATCGATTTCTAATATGAATGGGTGTGTTTTTCTTTTTTTGTTCGGGCGAAACTTTTGTAAATAAAGATTTTTTTGTATCTTCTTCTCTATAGCATTGTTGTTTGTTGAATGATGATAAATTTATACAAAATGGAAAAATTATTTTTTCCAAATGTCCATTTGTTTCAGATTCTTTGTGCTATACAGTGTTTTTTCTCACTTCAAATGTGAATAATCGTTGTTTTTTTTTTTTGGTGTAGGAGATAATTGAATGTGATTTCGAGTTTTTTAATGTTCCAAGAGTAATTTTTCAATATGTTTTCAATCTCTGCCTTTCTATACGTCATGTAAACAAATATTAGAACTGATTTTCATCAAGTGCGATTATCATATCAATTTAAAACTCTGCAAATGTTTACAATTCACCATGAACTAGAAATTTTTATTCAAGTAATATTAAATAAGATCAACACTACCATTAAGATACAAAAGTTTAATAAAATGATATGATAGTGAAAAAATATACAATAGAAAAGTTCTATATATATTTTATCTAAAACCAATGATTTTACATTGTATTATAGTAGAACAGAACCAGCGTTACTACTTCCATAAAAAGTTAGCGCTGAAAAAAGGGACATTAAATCCATTATTTACATTAGAATCAGAGTTAGTAAAATTTATCAAGACCAATATGTACATTTAATATACAAAGTTTACGAGTCCATCAAAATGATATCATTGCATGGCTCGTAATTCTAATATTCTTGTTCTATCAGAAACATGGATCAATAATGATGAAGACATTCCTGTACCTAATTTCGACTGTAAGAGTTGCGGTGTAGCTATTCTTCTTTCTGTAATGTATTAATGATTGTCTTGTCTTTCAATATCCAAAAATCATATCACACATCAACAAAATTATTGTCCAATGCAGAGTGTAGTCACACTGCTTATGTGAAAAACATACTTCTGTCTGTTTCGCTTAACCATATAATGTATGTATATATAAATTTCGTTACATTCTGAAATTGCATTCTGATTTGATTCTCTTAACTCGCCAGAAGAAGTATCTGGCCAAAAACATACGCAAAATTTAAAATGCTGAATGCCAATAGGGAATATGCATGAAAATTTTTTTTCACATTTATTTTCAGAATATGAAAATTCTGTTAATACAGTAATAATATTTAAAAACGAAATTAAAATTCGACAAATATCAAGGAAGCTATAAGCTTTTAAAGATTATTATCTGTCTCTTTCTTGCAAAAATACTAAAAATGGAGTTTTACGTTTAATTTAAATGTTGAAAGTGTAATATGACGTCACATAACATATCAAGAGGGCTATCACCCTCTTTGTCAAATCGGGAATTGCAATCATTCATATCTGGCTTATTCTTAAAGTTATTTAAAAAATAATTTTACCTTGATATTTGTCAAGTAAACATGCTTCAATTCAAGTGAAAAAAAAATTTTCATGCATATTCCCTATTGCAAATTCATGTAAAATGTCAAAATACTGAACAAAATATCTCAACAAATTTTTGATCGTAATTAAAGATACGGGAGTGCGTCATATATTAAATAAGGGTTCAATACCGCTATTCAAATTAAACTGTCTACAGCTAAACGTGTAAATAAAACGACTGTAAATTATCCCATTTTCATTATGTACAGGGTGGAATAATTAGTGAATACATTTTTTGTTTACGTTTTTTTTTATTTTTATTTTTTTTTCAGAATTAACAAAGAACCCAAGTTGTTCAATTTTATTTTGAAAGTCAGCATTCTATTATTCAGACACAATTTTACATACGTTACACCTTTTTCCCATATAAGATTCAATTGGTTCACGAGTTAAAACCAAATGATGCACAAATACGCTTGCATTAAATAAATCATAACGTTAGGTACTTATGCGCCACCGTATACAAATGATAAACTATGAAATATATATAATATATATAATATTTAAATAGGACATTGAAAAATGATTTTAATTTATTATATTAATTGTTGGTCAACAGGAAGATTACAGTGATCTTTTGTTTAGCTCTAAACAACAAATTATTCAATTTCTCTTCAACATTGTCCAGTTTTGGACAATGAACAAACAAGTTGACTTGGTAAATAACATGATGCTTAAATTTTAGTATAAATATATAGTATACATGCTATTATATTATATGTTTGACCATTAACACCCCTTATTCTAAATTTAAATTAATCATCACATATATTTAAGTAAATATAATAATTGATTATAATTTGTTAAAATTAAATACAATGCTGCTTCATAACTGTTAAAAATACTTTTTTTAACGTTAATTATTTGTAGCTGTGCCATTTTGTGTCAACACTTTAAACAAATATCAACAGTTAAATTTGAAAAAGAAAAAAAAAAGATAATAAAATCTCATTGATAAGGGAAACTGAAAATAATTCGTCATATCAGAGCTAGACTCTGAGATAATTTCTCAGAGGAAAGAATTAAAAAAAAAAAAAGTTACTGTGGCGAGAATTAATATTGGGTTAAAGTACTAAAACATCCAATTCTCTTATTATTGGAAAAAATTATAAAGGATAGAAAAAAAAGATCAGATGATAAACTAGAGTAATATTTGTTTCTACAACTTAACTTTTATTGAAAACTCTAGGATTTGGAAATGAAATTTCAAATTCGCCCCACTACCTAGATCAGTTTTTGTATTATAAATACGTATTTCCACTACAAAGTATTCATCATCAGTATAAATTAGCTAGTCGTAATTTACTCTTTGATGTTAATAAGAATAAATCGAATGAAAGCAATTTTAACAAGAGTAATTTCAATAAAATTCAATAGATAGATTGTAGAGGCTACTCTGGGCGGGCTACACCATAAGGTCCATTGCCTAAGGATGTGACGATGTGAGTGGAGTGGAAGGTATTTTTGTCTATAGACGAGGAACTGATAGAACTCTGCCGATATTAATCTGGAGTTCGTGAAGAAAACTACAGAAAACCTTCTCAAACATAGCCGGTTACTTCGTTCTTGTCCATACGCCGACAGTTTAATCAATTAGCCGCTCTTTTTTTTCTAATCATTGGCAAAGTGCCGATGTCGGGATTCGAACCAATAACCTCCCAGTTTCCAAGTAGGCATAACGCCTTAGACCGCTCGACCACTTGGACTGTGAAAAAAAAATCTTTGCATTACGCAAAATAAATCTAAGGTATGAGTAATAAAATCTCGTCAAATACAAAGTCGCCATCATTCTTAAATGAATTCATGATTCAATGGTGTGCATTAATGAAGGTTTTTAATTGGTCAAATCAAACTTTCTCATTAAGAACACGGACTGTAGAATTCTAAACATGATTAAAATATTTTATTTTAGTTACAAAATGCGTCCATTTGATAGCATTAAACAAAATTTATTAAAAGTAAGTATTCTTTATTTACTTTACAACGAACGAAAGAAACTAAATGGATTATATAATAAGGAGTCAAGAGCAGAGAGACTCTTATACTTCTTACTAACTAGCACACAGAGGAAGGATATGCCATCATCTTGACTTTTTTCCAACCACTACCACCACCACCACCACTGTGTTTTCTAATTTATATTCTATCTTTGTTTCATTATATGGTGTTTCTTCGAGACTCGAAAGTACTTTAATACTTGTTGTTTAGAGAGCAAAGACTTAAAAAAACAAACCATACCGTTTCACCTACCCTTATTCGACCGTATACACTATGTGTATATACTATGTGTATGGTAGGTATAGCAAGGGGGATGATGGGGATTGCTGGTGGGTTGAAGTAATTTATTTGTTAATGAGATGACAACGCAATGTACAACAACAACAACAACAACACAAAACACCCAGGCAACAAAGTTTATGTCACAACGAGAAAACATTAAGAGTTAGTTGTATCTATACACAGATAAAATTAATAATAAAGTTGAACTTTTAATAGAAATGACTGTTGTACATGGTAAAGCTTTGTTTTATAATATAATCATCGCAGAAAAACAGTGAAATCTCTCAAGAGTAAATAATCTTCACAATATTAAGGGTTTATATGAGTGTAGTCATATGGGACTAAATGATTCAATAGTTTTGCATCGACATTAAGTATTTATGGACCTCGACCTCTATTTATAGACCTCTTGGTTCCTAGCCCTGTAAAGCCCACCATTACATTTACTCCCCAGCATTCAGACTATGGTTTACATTTAAGCCCTCCATTTACATTTCTATCCCACCATTTCACTATGGATGATTTTGAGGAATAAATAAATATTTTCATATAATTGACAGTATTACTTTGTTGTCAACATTAACTCATTATTCCAAATTATTATTTTTGTATACTTAGGCGTCACAATGCAATACATCACAATATGTCACTCTCCAATAAGACTATGTAAGACATAGTATGAAAGAACTGGTGTATACTGTATAAACAAATACCCTAACTACATTTTCAACCGACTTCAATAAAAGGAAGGTTCTGTGTTTCTCTGGTCTGCTTTCTCAGATTTACGATTTCTTCAGGAACTACAAGAGCTACTTTTATGATTCTTACACGGGGGTAATCTATATTCTTAAGGGAAGATTCTAGTATATTAACCGACTTCACAAAAAGGAAGGTTCTCTGTTTCCCTGGTATGTTTGTTCGTTTGTATTGCGCGATTTTCTCAAAAACTACACGATTGATTTTTATGATTCTTTCACTGGGCTAATCTAGATACTTATGGGAAGGTTCTAGCACTTTAACCGACTTAAAAAAAGGATATCTGTTTCCCTAGTATGGTTGTACAATTTTTTAAATTAATTATTAATAGATACAACTGTTTTAAGCCGCAGGACACTAAAAAGTCCGAAATTATAATACATAAATCATGCATCTATATTAGGTAACATATATGGTTGAACATCAGACGCTTGCCTGCTTATGAAACCATCTTTTCCTTCATTTTTTTTGCTTTGTCACAAATCTATGCTGACACCTAATAGTGATAAAACCCATTATAAGTAAACACAAACCATGCGCCATCATGTACACAGGATTTTTCAAAGATGATGTACCTAAATGTTGTGTCTTGTTTAAATGTGTTTCTAACGTAAAGATATGACGATGATTCCTTTGGTTCTTTGTTCTATTTTACTTTTATCTAGCTAATAAAGGGTGTTGATATTTGAAAGAGTTTTTCACTTAAGGCGTGTGAAAAGGTGTAATTTTTTGTTTTGTTTGCTACATAAGACTGTATCAAAGATAATTTCCTATATGCTATGCTACCATTATCTTATATGTATAAGTAGGTACATTGCTTATAGATATGCTTCTGATAATAAATACTAAGACGAAATATTGTTGCACTCTAAAATATAAAATAGTGGACCCAATTATACGTTTGATAGTTGGCCGAAAATACCTACAGGCAAATGAATGGCACTTAAGCTATACACCTAAACATTAAAATAATGAATCGGATTTTGTACCTATCAGAATAAAACATGCCACAAGCGAGAAGGGAAATGTTTTGTATGCATACAATCTCAACTACGTCACATTTCTTCCAGTTTAAATTTATCTCTCTACATTTATACACAGCCCTTTGTGACTCACTGACTCATTTATTCAAAATCTAACCCACTTTTAGACATGCCAAAAGGATGCGGTTTTTTGCATTAAACGCGGAATATTTTCAAACTTACGGGATGAATCGTAAAGCTTATATTTTCCCAACGATCCTCCCCCCTTCCCGGAAATGGGAAAAACCCCTCAAAAATACGTTCTTTAATTCTATATATGCTAGTAGGGTGCGGTTTTTTAGCATTTGACGTGGAAAACTTTGAAACTTACGGAAAATATCGGAAAATTTTAACTTTCTCAACGCTCTACCCCCATCCCCCGAAAATGGGGGAAAAAACCATATATACGTAATAGATGGATGCAGTTTTCTGCATTTAAACTTTCGTGGAATATTTTGAAACTAAAAGAAAAAGTTTTACCATTTTACCCGCTTAACCATCCCCAGGACCCACGCTAACCCCCTCTCCTTTTAACTTACCTTGATTGATAGATTTTTGGTTTTTTTTTTTACTATATCGGGGAATGTATTCTTTCTAGGACGCGATGCCAAATCCAAAGTGCCGCTCGGGGTCAAGCGGCGGTCTTGCAAGTACAGCGAGTATTCTATACACATCCTTTGTATTATTGTCGGAGAATGATAACAACAGGGGAAGGGAGGTATATATTCAACCAGATTTCTAACAAAGAAAGCGTGTGTGTGAGAACAATCCACAGTTCGTAAACACAAAATTTTAAATTATTTTCTCTACTTATATAATTGATCTATCTTTTATATTTTAGATGTTTGGTTTTGCGCAGATGAAATAGACAAAACTCAACCTATAGAAAACAATACTAAGAATATTTCACACATATCAATTTATTATCTATCTATATATAATATATATATTACACTATTGTTTATACATGGTATATTCTTTAACTAATAACTCTATTATGTAATTTACACGGCCATTGATATAAATAACATATACATTTATATATATATATATATATATATATATATATATATATATATATATATATATATATATATATATATATATATATATATAGTATTAGTTAGTTAGGAAGAATTCTTCGACTATACCTAACTATATACTCTAGAAACTAAATGTTATAGAAATATAATAATATAAGAAAAGTAGTTTGTTCTTGTTGTTGTTTATAGATAGTAATATATATATATATATATATATATATATATATATATATATATATATATATATATATATATATATCCAACATAGTCTCACTGTGATTGGTGCAACACCCCTATACTGAAACAGAACAAAACAAAACAAAACAAAATATATAATATATACTACTCTTAGCCTGGCTGTATTATATGTGTTCTAAATGAACAAATTTATACAAACACATCTACAACACACTGTATAATATACATACACATATATGTGTATATATATAAATGTAATGTGTATTAGTTATGTTGTTCTAATTAAGTAATCAAGATCATTCATTGGTTTATTCTGTCGCTTTTACAACGAAAGAGGTGTGGTCTACTTACTATATAGAAATATAATACAGAATTATACTTAGTAGAAAACTAGAGTGTTGTACCATCATACTATGAGAGAGAAATAATCGTTATAATATTCGTTTATATTCGTTATATATATATATATATATATATATATATATATACATATATATATATATATATATATATATGAGTTAGTTCTGTTCATACTCTTCTACCTCGAATTAATTATTATTTTTTGTGTTTGGAATGATTATTATTATGATGATGAAGACCAACCCTCTTTCATTATATACTTTGTTTTAATTAGTCGAGAAAGTTCATTAGGGATTATATTCTGTAAATGAGAGATATTTATACTTTCTTTTATATATGTAACATAAGCTATATTCTCATTGGTAGAAATTTTTATCTTTTTATTATACGGAAGAAAGAAAAAAATTATATATATTGGTGTTATTTATTTAAGGCCTCTTTAACATTTTGTAAGTTGACATAAACTTATTTTTGGATTAATAATCTAGAACTCAAGGGGAAATTCGAAAATATACCATAAAATTGAACATTATATGTTTCGAGAAAGCGTAGGTGAAATTTAAGAAACTTAATAAATTTTGGTGGAAGCGTTGGGAAACGTAAAATATGTAATATTTAAGCAATATTTAAAAAAAAAACTAAAATACAAGCATTTGTTAGAGTAGATAATTGAGTAAAAAGTAAAAATTTTAAAATTATCAACACGGTTGGGTGCTTTATTGTTGAAAATTTGAGGAGCGCTTTGGTTTGCATTTTTAATACAAATTGTTAAACGCTTTTTCATTTGTATTTAGCATTTTATTGCATTACCTACTTAAAAAAGCGTATATTTAGGTTGTGTTATTTTAAATTTTTAAATTATGAGCTTTACAAAATATACCTAATTAGCTTTTATAAGTATATGCACTACACATAATGGATATACTTACCGATAACAAAAACGAGATGATTCGTATAATGACATCCAAGAATACTTAGGTATATGTTCTATCTCACTCAAACATTTACCATTATGGAATGTACGGTGGTGCTTTAAGCATTCATAGTAGCTTTTGGGTAAATTATAAATACTTATACTATTGTATGTTTTTATATGTATATATATATATATATATGTATGAGTATGTTTTAAACTTGATGTGTCACTATTAAAAAAAGATAAATATATGAGTTTCGAAGAGATGCCAACGCATGCGTAATATATAAAGGTCGATAATATTCACATCGTCTGCATATCGCCGGTTTATAATATACAAAAATAATAATAATAATAATAATAATAATAAACATATAATTTAATGATTAAGTATAATATACTCGTAAATTTTATTGAATGAGTATTTGTATTTTTCAGCTGTTTTTATACCTGGTATGGCGGCGTTAAAATATGACGTTAGCAAGTTTTTCATAATATTAGACCCTCACGACTCTGTATAAGCAAAAATAAGAAAATTGTAAGCCAACCAAATCCCAAATGGTAAGACATAAGAATTTTCTCAAAACTTTATTAACTCAAAAATGAAAAGAGATTACGACCTGGAATTTTATGTGTGTGTCCCCTTCTGACACCCTGACACAGGGGGGGGGGGGGTATGTATCTCAGAAAACGTGATAGAAAACAAATGTTAGTACATAAAATGTTTGTTTTTTAGAAATAAACAACTTTTCTTTGAATAGATTTTTCATAGTTTGTGCTCAAAAGTTTCCTGGAAAGGGGATAAATGTCCATCTTGAAACCATAAGAGATTTTAAAACAAAAAATGTTCCTTTTTTTTAAAGAAAAAACTTTTGTTCGAATCTTTTTTTCATAAACTCAATATTTACCGGGTATTAAAGCAATTAACTCAGTTATTTGTTAGTTTTACTTGTTTTTTTTTTTAAACTAAAATTTACTATAATTACGTAACGCTTTTAACAAGCAAAAATTAATTAAAGAGAGACTTAATTAAAGTTGAATGTCTAAATACCCAGTATATACTGACTTTGACTTAATAATGTTGCTAACAAAAGTATTCAAACAAGGACTGTCTTATCATTTACATTTTTTTCGAATTTTGATTCCTTTGGTGGACAATAAAATTGTGGACAATATAATCTTTCACAGTTCCTGTTTTATATAGTTAATAACACATGATGTCCGGTATCTGAATTGATGGAAAATCAACTTCCACCCGCGACATTGAAAAACAAATCTTGTTTGAGGCTATTCCCTTAGCCTGTAAGTATAGAGATACATTTTGACATACCATATATATATATATATATATATATATATATATATATATACGTATATATTTATATATATACATATATAAATATATATATATAGTATAATATATATATATATATATATATATATATATATATATATATATATATATATATATATTTATATAAATATATACATATATAAATATATATATATATATATACCTACATTGAAGAAATGCTCATAGAGCATTAAATCTCTTCTGCTGAAGCATGCACCTAAAATAATGTTGTATTCCAAATACCACCATCGAAACTAAACGTTATTATAAGGAAGATTATCGTTTATATATAAATATAAACTGAATTTTAACACCATATTATTATAAATGAATAGTGGAAGTATATATATATATATACATTGGAAACACAGTGAATATGGCAGGCATGAGAAGAAAGTACCGAATGGTTCACGGAAAAATTATCGTATATATAAATACGGCTGTCCTTGCAGATTTTTTATTTGACGTCAATCATATAAATGATAATGGTTCACCACATCCAAAAGAAGAAAAACGAAAACTGGAGTCGCTTCGTTAAAACATCAAATTGGTTAACAGATGGGTTTCATTGAGACACTGTCTACAAGAACGAATCCAATTATTTACGAAGCCTTAAATAACCGCAGAACAAATTGCATACCATAACTTCTAAACGATCAAAGCTATAAATTGAATTTCGATACATTAGATAAACTTAATGAGAAAATAATGTGATGGAACTGTTAAAGGCATTCTGTTCGGAAGTGAGAGGTTGCTGGTTTGATTCCAACGGTGGTAGATTTTGAGTTAAAATAATTTTTTTTTTAAATAAATGGGGCGGTTAATTGACTAATTGTCGGCGTATGGACAAGAACGAAAGTAACCGGGTATGCTTGTGAAGGATTTTTGCTGTTTCCTTTCACAAACACCAGTTGATATTGGCATAGTTCCTACCAAAGTCGGTTGTAGTCGTACTACCTACCAATTCCTAGCCTACATACAAATTCCTTGTCCTTTAGGGGTCTATGAAAAGGTCTTGAAAGTCCACATGCCCTATTTCGACCTCCTCTCCGCTAATACTACTACTATTGATGAGAAAATATTAACCTGAAAAGTGGAATATTTTCCATACCAAATTTTAGGGGCTCAAAATTCGAGAGAAGGCATAGAGTAACGCATACGGCACTTAACAAGACAGTATACTACAAGATGACGTTTTCTTTCTATCATATCGATATTACTATTTTTGGTTCACTTCATGAACATACACACACTATATGGGAACATTTTTACATACCACATTGTTCCTCTTTATAAGTAGTATTATACATCTTAAATGCGAGAAGGCATGATCTTGAATATTTTTCATAACAAACTTATAATACACACAGTCAGAATTCTGTCCGTCATGCGTTACGTTTTATTCAACGTTACGTTAACGTTTTGTACACCATGATCATCAACATCATCATAGCATCATATCCATCGTTCATCGTTTTACCATCATCCACATAGCACACAGCACATCCATCTCATCACATAAAGAAGCTTATCTCAAACCAATATTTGTTCTCAATATATCTTTCATCATACATTCATAGTATTTATATACCGTCTGTTTTGGAAAGCTTTGCTAATAGAGAATCAATGTTAAATATTATTTACTATAGTAACTACACAATGCTTCATAAACAAATAAAAACAGTGGGGGTACTCTGTAGTCTGTAGTGTGTGTCTGCATACGTAATGAATAATAATATTATAAATTAAGTGGACATCACTAAATGACATCATCACTCTTAAATGACACCAAACGAACACCATACACCACAAGCTTATAGCCAGATGCATGTTTGTTTGTGTATGGTTTTATAGTAATAATAATAATAAATATTTTATTTATTTATTTAACATTGATTCTCTATTAGAAATTCGTTTGAAAACAGACTATATATATATATATATATATATATATATATATATATATATATATATATATATATATATATATATATATATGGTTAGTGTGCTTATTATAATATGAACAAGGTTATATTATATTATAGGTATCTACTGAATAATATTATATTATAGTTGTTATATAGACTACACGGAGAAATTTTTTCCACCATTCTTTGACATCAAATGCTTGAAAAATCATCGAGGGATGAGGATCGAACCCACAATCTCTGGCATTCTAGACCAATGCTCTACCAACTGAGCTAACATAGATGTTATGGTAGTGCAATGCATATGATCATTCAGTATCTTTTGATATCGTTGTATTGTGTTTTGTTTATTTGCTATTTACATATTGTTTTAAATTGTTTTTTGTAAACGTTTACTTACTTTGACACTAAGTAAAACGTCTGAATATTGGTATTCTACACGAATGCTTTACCAACTGAGCTACCATAGATGTACATAATATCATGTGCATCTTTGTTTCATTATGGAAAAATCACACCATACGCAGGCGTTTATCGAAAAGCGAATTTTCTCCTCATAATATGGAATCAAACACTTCCAAAACGAGTAGAACAAAACCTTTAAATTACAAAATTATTCCTTATATAAATACTCACGACTTTTGTTTGTTACTTTGATAAAATCCACTATTTATAAAATATTTAAGAAATAATTATTTACTAATGGTTATGTAATATTATGCTATGGTTTCTGGTTATTCAGGTCTAAAAGCGATAAAAAATAATCAATTTTCAGATAAAAAATTCTCCATGTAAATGTGTAATATGCGTATATATATACATTTACTACCAACTGCTAAAGTGCCGTTATTTTTATATATATGTTCAGTCAATTTGGGCCCGAATCTATTTAGTATTCGGAAAAATATCTCGAATAAAAGTTCTTTGTTTTAAAAATACCAATAACTTTTGTTCTAAACATTTTTTTCAAAACTGAATGAATTTATGAACAGATCAAGTATGAAATTTCGAAAAATGAACGTAACTTTTGTGCGCTCGCCATATTATGGATGTTTTCAATAGATACGCTAAAGTATTTAAGAAAAGTCATCGCCTTATTATATAGACTACGTATTATTGTTTTTATGTATATTTTACATTGAACAATTATGATGCCGGACAAGTCAGTTTAATTAAAAATTCAATGACATTGTTTGTCTATATAGCACACGCTAGTTCTTTCATACTATGTCTTAAGTAATCTTAACGGAATTTGACATAAGTATTGTATTGTGATGCATAAGTATAAATAAATAATAATATGAGAAAACCATACAATGGAAATTTGAAAATATATAACATCTCCCTCTTGTCTAGAAAGCATAGTGAATATATTGCGTATAAGAAGTCTTTTTTAATGAACATAGGATATCAATTAATGATAACTAATACTAGTTGAATCTTTCTGTTTCATCTACGAGAGGATGAACCTTATTATTTAAACTTCTAACTAATTAAGAATTATTTTCGCCCAAGTAGACAAATAAAATTGGCGTAATGGTGCTAGATAAATCGAAAGTGTAGGTGTCCTGATCCTTCCTTCTTTGAGGTTGTTAAAGATATAATATATATTAGATGTATTATAAAAAACATAACGATAAGTTTAGTCCCAAGTGTGTAACGTTTAAAATTACGGATCGTAGAAAAATAATCACTTATTATCATGCCATTTAACCGTTTTTTCGTATTCTACAGTTTTGGCTAAAGTAATTTCGAGATAGTGAATGGGCAAAGTCTGTTCATACTTCACAAAATTTGCAAAGATGTACTTTTTAACACTTTAAAATTTTTTTTGGAAACAAACAACTGTTGTTTGAAACCATTTATTATAAACTCAAAAATTAAGTGACAAGTTCAAACTTGGATTTCACCTATGTATGGATATACGGATTTACACATATACAAGCGGAGAATAAACAGAGCATATTCACTAATAAACAACTATGTGTACAATCATTTCCCTTAAATCCTGACGAAGATGGCGGCCACAATTTTTATTATTAAGCTCATAAAAGGCTTGATATTAAATTCAAACTTAAAATAGTACTCGAATGAGAATTTTATAGCCACAAACCCATAAATCAGTAATGTTTATTATTGATTATTGGAAATGTGACCATACCTCACTGGTTTATTGCTCTGTGTCCGTAAAATTCTCATTTCATTACGATTTTTAATTTTAGTATGCACCAATCCTTATTATGTTATGGCCATAAAAATAAAAATTCTGGATGCCATTTCGTCAAGATTTAAGGGAAATTATTGTACTTTCGAACAATTAACTCAGTAAAGAGTGTTCGAACAATTAACTCATAGTTAATACATTTATACGTTGCCAGTCTGTATTCTAGCGTCAGAAAAAAGACATTCACTGTAGTATGAGCTTTAAATGTATAAACAGTATATTATTGTTATGATATTCGTATATAATACACAACAAATAATATCTTTTACACTTAACTTCAATATAATAAGGTTTTTTTTCTGCATTTGTTGTCCTTCTCTGATATATAATACGATTATTATTCCATTGTACAATTTTAATAAAAAATCGAGACACTTTATGAGATTGAAAATTCATATATTTTAATGTAAATATTTGAATTTTATATTGTTTTCTATATAATATGTTTGTAATTTAAAATTGTGAATATTCTATTAAAATTCAATTTTAGTAGGTACTTATGAGAACGCCGTCTTTCTCGTCTTGTCTGCGGTATCGTAATTTAAGAGAAAAATTTCACTTTCGTCTAGAAACAGAAAAATCTCATCTCGGGTCTTGCATCCAAAATAAATTGATAAGTAGCATATGTGTTTTCACAAACTCGAAACTTTATTTAAGGTATGCGCTAAAATCTTGCAAATGGTTCTGTGGAAAAAGTATTACAAAGCATTGCTTCGTATTAATCTCAGAAAAGTGTGGACTAGTATTATAAATTTCAACACACTGGAGCGTGTTAAGTGAGCAAAATAATTCTTCAGATCACCGAAAGATAACCTTAGACGAACTACACATAGACTGAATATCAATAAAAAAATCCACAAACAGTTTAAATCTACTTATGCATACTTATTCAAACCCTATTCAAAATTGGGCATCGACTAACCATTGATGACAAAGGTTTACGTGGAATTTATTGCAGACGAGTGTTAAAGCTTGTATACGGCATACGGGCGAAAGTCACATTCACCTTAAGGACTGTGCCAATAGACAATCAACCCGATTCTTGGGACTTGAACGTCTGGATGCCATCGTAGAAACATAGTTATCAATTATCCATTTGGTGTGCTGTATTCGGGCAAAGGATCTTTGACGTGGTACTATCTTCTCTTGTTTGTATCTTAAAGCCAAAAAACTCATAGTTTGGGTCACTGTAAGGATAAACAAATCCAGGAATAAAAATTGCTTTCATTACTATCCTTTAACGAAATTCCAAATAGTTCGATAACATAAATAAGTCCTTTAGCACAAAGGCATTTTTCTACCTTAGGACTTTATTGGCACACATTCTGCCTCATGGATATATAAACTTGTTAATCTCTACAAAGCATTATAAATTTTTACTTACTTATGGTTATACCAATTTCTTAAACAAAAATATCCTGTACTTTCATTTCTATCGAAATCCCATGAATGGCTTCGGCAAATAAAGCGATGATTATACTTACTGTTTTCCAAAATTAGAGAAGTAATAAATAGAGAAGAATATAGAAGATAAGTCTAGAATGGGTTGATTTTGAGTCATTGACCAAAAAAGTCACCAATAAACAAACTCCTGTCAAAATGTTACGACAAATCTTAGCGACCACCATGATCGTTTTTGGTTTTTTAATACCAAAGTACTACTTTTTTTGTTTGTAAACTAGCGTCTATTTATCCATTGTTAGTATTGTTTCTTTTCTGTTATATTATACCAACGGAAGTGATTAGCATTTACTTAATTTGGCATTTAAGTAATATGTCTGAAAATTGATAACAACAAACTTTGACATCAAAATGCTTGATATGAAAAATCATACATATCTAGGATCGAAATCGAACCCACGATCTTTGCTATTCTAGACCAACGCTCTTCCCTGAGCTACTGAGATGTTATGGTAGTGGAATGTTTATAATCTTCCACTGTCTTTGGTGTTCATGTATTATTATTTTAATTATTTATTATTGACATATATTTTATTTTATTTTTTTGTAAACTAGCGTCTATTTATTTATTGTTAGTATGTTTGCTTTCGGTTATATTATACCAAAGAAAGTGACTAGCGTTTTCTTAATTTGACATTTAAGTCATATGTCTGAACATTGATAATATTCTTTGATATCAAATTGTTTATATGTAGAATCACACACATCTAGAATGGGAATCGAACCCACGATCTCTGGCATTCTAGACCGATGCCCTGCCTCCGAGCGACGAAAATACAAATCTTCACAGAAAATTATAGAAATTACACAAATTTTTTATTGGACTGTCATTTTGTTTGGACTATTAAAACAAAAATAAGGACATTAAATTTATTTAAAGGTCTTCTAAAGAAAATAAATAGTGTTGTGTAACATTTAACACAAAAATATGATAATATATTTTAAATAGCCTCCATTTGGGGGGGGGGGGGGGGCAAAATATATCTAGTAACAACAAAAAAAAAACTGGAAATAAATATTCGTCAATGCAGCATAAAGAAAATTGTTATTAGTAAATATTTTTTTTTTATTATACATTATAATACATTTTCATTTTTCTTGTTATTCTCGAAATTTCCCGAATATATAAATAACAAAAATTGATTGGTTTTCATTCTTTATTTTTTTCGATATTATTTTCTGTGTGTGTGTCTTTATTAAAAATATTCAATTTTGATATTCATCATAATATGTTTATTTTTTTTCAATTCCCCCCTATCCATTATGTTTATATAAATTTATTTTTTTTTATGTTTCTTAATTTAATTAATATAATATTTTTTTCTATTCATATAATAATAATAATATTATTATATTTGTTGACATAGCATATTTTTATTTTTATTCTCTTTTTTTTTGAGTAATATTATTGATTATATTTGAAATACATTAATATATTTATTTTGAATATATTAAATAGTTTTATTTTTAGGGGACTGTACCAGTCGAAAGACAGAGCTCTTTATTATCTCATTGTAAAATCATGACGGTAATCGCACCTTATCGCATCTAAAAGATCATTTTTCACAATTTTGAGTGATGAGAAATATGAGTATAATTTAGAAAATTCGTAACGCAGGAATGCAACTTAACGAATTTCCCCAGAATAAATACATGACTTATCTTTTGGAAATAGATCTTTAATGTTTATGACGATCTGTGACAACGAAACAGACTGAAGGCTACCTGTCACGTAAGTAGTGTGTAATTTTGTTTATGTGAAATATGATTTTTGGATATTGAAAGATAAGACAATATTACACATTGTAGAAAGATGAATGATTGTTATTATTTTGGTAAATAGCTATACCGTCAGCTCTTATATTAGAACATGTAAATTTGACAACACAGTTTGAAATTAGGTACATGAATGGCTTCATTATTATTACTTCATGTTTGTAATACAAGAAGAAAATTAGAATTACGAGCCATTATATCAATGATATCATTTTTATGGGATCATAAACATTGTATATTAAATGTACATATTGATAAACCTGGCCTGGTCTTGATAAACTTCACTAATCTGAATCAAATGTAAATAATGGATTTAAATCCAGTATTTCAAACTCAAATTTTAACGGTATAAGTGGCATTAGTTCTGTTCTACCATGATAAAATGTAGAATCATTGGTTTTAGATGCAATATATAAATTTTCTATTGTAGTTTTTCACTACTATATCATTTTATTATACATTTGTGTCTTAATAGTAATGATGACCTTATTTAATATTGTTTTAATGTATTATTTATAAAGAGGTATAACTTCTTACGTACGTACCTACTATATAAGTTTTTTGTATTTATGAATATCAAAGTATATAATAGGGAATATGCATGAAAATTTTTTTTCACATTTATTTTCAGAATATGAAAATACTGTTAATACTGTAATAATATTTAAAAACGAAATTAAAATCCAACAAATATCAAGGAAGCTATAAGCTTTTAAAGATTATTATCTGTCTCTTTCTTGCAAAAATACTAAAAACGGAGTTTTACGTGTATTTTAAATGGTGAAAGTGTAATATGACGTCACATAACATATCAAGAGGGCTATCACCCTCTTTGTCTAATTGGGAATTTCAATCATTCATATCTCGCTTATTTTTAAAGTTATTTAAAAAGTAATTTTACCTTGATATTTGTCAA
The DNA here is from genome assembly GCA_963920215.1 of Nineta flava. Lineage (NCBI taxonomy): Eukaryota > Metazoa > Arthropoda > Insecta > Neuroptera > Chrysopidae > Nineta > Nineta flava. The sequence continues at coordinate 104,339,741 of OY986042.1, forward strand.
GTAAACATGCTTCAATTCAAGTGATAAAAAATTTTCATGCATATTCCCTATTGTACAGTACCTTGTACAGAAACAAGTAGTATACATACTGGTAAAGAACGTGGTATGTACAGGATATTAACTATAACAATTCATTTGTTAAATTTGTTATTTATAATTATCATATTGGTATTACAGAACCCTATATCTATACATCAGGTTTATACTTGACGAAAAATTGATTTTCATAAAAAATACTAATGCATTAAAACTTAATAGCATAATGAAAATGAATTTTTTACTCAATATAAATACATATTTGTAAATATAATTTCAATTAATTTTCTTCGTGGAATTATGCATTATCAATGATATTATTTTTATGAGCTCGTAAACTTAGTATATTAAATGTATATATATTAATGATAAACCTGGCCTGGTTTTGATCAATTTTCCTAAACTGGGATCAATTTCAAACTGTAATTTTAACGGAAGAAGTGACGCTAGTTAAGTTCTACCATGATAAAATGTTGAATCATTGGATTTAAAATACAATATATAATTTTTCTATTGTAGTTTTTCACTACTATATAATTTTATTAAACTTTTTTGTCTTAATAGTAGTGTTGATCTTATTTAATATTATTTTAATAAATTATTTAATAGATAAGAAGTACAACTTCTTACGTGCGTACACACTTTTTTTTCTGATAATAAGAGTTCTATTCGAATACTCAAAAAAAAAGATAATTTCATAGCTAAAAAGTTATTTTATTTACTATTCCTATTCTCTCTGGTGTTTAATTCGGACCCCCTATATATATAATTTTAGAATGTATAATATAAACATATTTTCTCTTACATCTTATCCAATAAAAATATATTCAAACAAACATTATATAAAATGTTTGCACAAAATCTCATTTCATTTTCCAGAAAATTCTATATATGTATTCGACTAAAGATTATTATTATTATATAATATGTAAATCATATATGTTTGATGAAATACTTCGAAAAGAATGAGAAAAAAAAAAACTTTTTTTTTTCATCATCATCATTTCCCCCTGCACTACTCAACGTGGCTACTATAGCCACAGCAGCCACCAAAATGCCTCTTTTATGTACAAAATATATATACAGTGAAAACTGTTATAGTGACATCGTCTTGTAGAACTTCAGTAAACTTCATTTACTGTCTTTTATTAATTTTGTTGTTTTAATAAATTTTTCCGATGATTCTCCTCTACATATCAATTAGAAAATCAATCAGTAAGAATGTTGATTTCAACAAGATATAATTTTTAAAGTTTGTCAAATATTTCAAATTTTTTACATTTCCTACGTATAAAAGCAGTAAATTCATTTTTTAAAGTAAAAAAGCAGTAGTTTTTAATCCACTGAAAAATGTAATTACTGCTTTTTTACTCTTTATTACCTGTAACGATTATAGTTTGTCCAAATATTAAAGTTTGACCAAATAATATTATTAGACTTAAGTGTATGTTTGAAAGAAAAAATTTCATTTCTAAATTTTAACGATTAATATTCATTTTATGATCATAACATAGTTTGTACACTTTGTAAACTTTAAATGTAAACTTTGTTATAATAACATGTTTCTTACTTCACTTATTTTTATTCTACATTATTGCGTTTTACCTTTGACAAAATACAAATAATTAATAAAAACAGTGAAAAAAAGCAGTAATTCATTTTTTATAGAGTATAAAGCCAGTAAATCAGATGTTACTGCTTTTCGATTTACAACAATTAAAGACAGATGATCTCATACATACTATAAGCCGTTCAATAATTATTATGGCAAATAACCGAGCGGTCATTTACCAGGTAAGTAGCCAAGCGATCTAACGCGCTCTGTCTACTTGGGGCTGGGAGCTTATGGGTTCGAATCCCGAATTCGGTAGTTTGTCAATTATTATAAAAAAAGTCGCACACTGTCGGCGAATGGACAAGAACGAAGTAACCAGCTATGCTTGAGAAAGTTTTCTGCAGTTTCCTTCACGAACTCCAGATGAATATCGGCATACTTCCTATCAAAGTCGACTGCAGCCGTACAACCTACCAATTCCTAGTCTATACACAAAATTCCTTCCACTCCACTCACATCCTCACATCTTTAGGCATCACAATGGACCTCAGTCGCTACATTCTACCTATCTATAATGGCAAATAATATATTAAAATCAGTTCAGAAATATCAAAAACTTAGATTTCAGTTTTTCTCTATTTTAACATTTTACACTTTACTCATTTATACCTAAGCATGGCAGTATAGACAGTTTTTACTGTATATATAATCGAATGCATACGTTATATAAATACAATGAATGAAGTTCAATAATAAAATTCAATATTTGGTTTTGGGTAGTTTTCATTTTCATTGGTGGTCTGATGGTCATCTACTACATCAATGGTATTTTAACCTTTGTATACACCATATATATTATTATGATATATATATATATATATATATATATATATATATATATATATATATATATATATATATAGTATGGTCGAGTCTTTATATTAAGTTCAACTGATTCTCATACCTATATAAATGAATATACAAAGGGTCAAATGGGATAAAAATGAAGGTGAACAGTATTTAAATTTGTTGATATGTTTATCCGTGAAAGAAATTCTTTTTTTTTTTTTGCTTTCGTTTTAGTTTATTATTCCATTACACTATTATTCAAAACTATTGTAATCGAAACAGTAATAAAATATTGTGCTGTAAAGTTTGGGATTGTTTGTTTCGAACAATAATTGTATTTATACATACGTAAATTATTTTTCTATAAAAACTAGTGATCCGGTTTGTAGGTATACGAATGACGTTTTCATGTAGGTATTTATTGTTCAAAGTGGAAAAGGAATGCAAAAAATCAGTAATTCCCTTCTTAAGATTTTCCAATCGGGTGGGCAAGAAAGTTGGGAATCTAGATAATATAATATGAACAGGTTATGGGATAATAGGGAATATGCATGAAAATTTTTTTTCACATTTATTTTCAGAATATGAAAATACTGTTAATACTGTAATAATATTTAAAAACGAAATTAAAATCCGACAAATATCAAGGAAGCTATAAGCTTTTAAAGATTATTATCTGTCTCTTTCTTGCAAAAATACTAAAAACGGAGTTTTACGTGTATTTTAAATGGTGAAAGTGTAATATGACGTCACATAACATATCAAGAGGGCTATCACCCTCTTTGTCTAATTGGGAATTTCAATCATTCATATCTCGCTTATTTTTAAAGTTATTTAAAAAGTAATTTTACCTTGATATTTGTCAAGTAAACATGCATATTCCCTATTATCAGAAAATTTTGTTAATGTTAGATCACATTCTGTATATGAATATTAAGTATTCAATGATTTTTATAGATTAATATTTATTTTTGTTTGAGCAAACTGGCAGACTAGTTTTCCCAGATATAAAACTAGCTAGATCGACTTTTTGCAACTACAAAAACTCCTATTCTGAAAATTCTCTTATAATTATTATTAATCATTTTAGGATGTTAAAATCCTTAATTAAACAAGAACTCACATAATATTATTATTTGTGTATACTTCAAGCGTCATAATATAATACTTATGTCAATTTCCATTAAGGTTTCGAAGACATAGTATGAAAGAACTAGCATATACTATATAGACAAACATGTCATCGACTATTTAATTAATATTGATATATGTAAATAAATTTGGTGGAAGAGTCGATAAATGTTTGAAGTAGTGGAAGCGATGGGGACGATAAATATTTGAAGTAGTGGAAGCGATGAGAAATTAGATTGAAGTTTTTAGATAACACGGTTTTTTTTTTCTCAATTAATTAAACAAATATAATTCAAAAAATATTTTAAAACAATATATATTATAACAGTGTCTAATTCATTAACATAGTTATTACAAGTTTAAATATAAAAAATTATATTTTCCCATACGTATGTTTTCAATTTAATTTTTAATCGTTGATACCTTTTTAAAATCGATCAATACCAGAAAACCATAATTATATTGTTAAATTTGCAAAATGGCAAATCCTAAAAGTTTTATCTAACATCAAATCTCACTCATGAACGTCCATAAATAAAGAAGACCCTCCATATAAGCTGGCTGAATGCTTCCCTCCACTATATAAGAGCTGTACAATAGTTTTGACTGTAGAAATATTCGACACTTTTGAGTAACAATTTTGTAATAACCATAATTTAAGTTATTGAATTGAAACCTACAATCCATATAGCAACGAGTTCTTCGTCGTTCAGAACAAGAACCATAAAACAATCGTAGTATTTCCAGATAAAAAGCAAATAAATTAATAAACACAAAAAAAAAACTTTCCATATTTTCCATCTTCAAATAAGAAATAAGAGAAAGACAGAACATAATAATGATGATGATGATTATTATTATTATATATCGAAACTAAATTCCCTTACAATCCATTAAAATTATTTTCGCACAGCTAGAGACTCTACACTAGCTAGCTCTGAAGCTCTCTGTGCTTCATCACACACAAACTTATATGTGCAGTTATCATTATCAAAAGATTCACATGGTGAAGCAGCAAGCAGACCCACCAACCAACACCACCATGGTGATGGGTGAAGGAGAATACATACATCGTCATTCAGAGTTGCTAAACACACACACATACAAACTCATCACATAGTAGAGGAAAAGAAAAGCGTTCGCGTTCGTTAGTGTACACATAACAACAACGTCGACGTCGACTTCGACTTCGACGACGCTTATGACGTACCTTCTATTGTACATTATGTAGATTATTATGATGATGATAAAAAGAGACAAACAATCTCATTTGGTGCACACTCATACATATGTATACACAAAATGACAGGCGTGGCTTGGGACGCGAGGGCGTATACAATATGGCGGCGGATGAATTTTAGTTATAATATCTTCAGTGTACAACAAACAGTACTCGACATTCATTGCAATACCATACAGCTAGCTAGAGTGAAGCTTCTCGTTCATCTATGTATATACAACACATTAGTTAGCACGACGGTATATAGTTGCTGCTATACCATCGTGGTGGTAGCTTCACTCGTTGAACAGAGTAAAGAAGAATGTGAAATAACTCCCCCTCCCCCTCGTATTTCGTATGTGTATGTGCTGCTGCATGTATTAAATATATGCGCGACCAAAGGGATATATGTATATGTATATTTATCTCTCTTCTCTACACCACCTTCCCCCATATATAATATGTGTATGTGTGTAACCCCTTCCCCTTACTACTCTAATATTATCATTATGATTACCGTATACTATGATGATGCTGCAAGAGTGAGAGCTTTAACACATGCACATAATCTCCTCTCTTTTTATTGCATGTGTGTTGTACTTCAGTGTATACCACCTCCACCATTACCACCACAATTCAAAACACTACCACCTTGTCCCAAGTGAATGTGTGACGTATATCATACAGAATTATAATTGCCTTGTGTATTCATTTTCTCTCTCTTCTGTAGAGAAGTTAGAGAATATTTGTATATATATATATATATATATATATATATATATATATATATATATATATATATATGCATTTGAGAATATTATACATACACAAAGTTCGTATATATTATAATATACATAGAATATTTCAATTTTGTAGAGGGAAGTAGAGTTTTCAACCGTAAGTAAAAGTACATTTAGACATAAACTTTAGACTGTTCTTTGGACATCGAACTCGATCAAATATATTTATACAAACAAAAAAAAAACACGTAAAATTAAAAATTTAAAGACCCCCAACGTAACAAAACAATACAAAATAAAAATAACTTCCCATTACCTCCACCAAATTTATATGTAAAATAATAATGTTAATTATAATATGCCTAAACAACATCTTGGAAAAGAGATGTTTAGACATATCTTCAAACGACTGAACAGATTTTTATCAAACGCATGTAGCTAAAGAACCACCGCAAGGAACGATTCTATATTTTGTTGGTAGAACAGAACTAGAGAACCACTTCTTGCGTCAAAATTATAGTTTGAAATACTGGCATTATATCCATTATTTACATTAGTGAATAACAGTTAGTGAAATTTATCAAGACCAGATCAGATTTATCACGATTTATCACTTGTATTTCGAATATTATTCTTTTATGATGTAGCGGTATCGCTACATCTTCAGTATTTAGTATTTAAATATAAGATGTACATCAACTATTAAAGTTTTTTCCGCGTGAACAAGGTTGTTTTATGTTACAACCTTTTTCTAGTCGTTTTTCTTTATTAGTTGATGGGGGGAAGTATGTAGCGGTATCGCTTCTTCATTAAATTATTATTATAATTTTGTTCATCATTTTTATTTGTTGCATAACAACTATAACTTCCATGTTAACAACCATGGTAATTTACATATTAAAATTATAATATTTCATAAATCAAATCAATAAAGATCAATTATATCTTTCACGTATATTTATTATTTATTTAAATAATAATTATTTAATATAACTATCATTTACCTTTACAAAGACATTCCTGTACCTGATTTAAACTGTATAATCGAATTGATATGTAAGATGGGGGACATTCGAATGTATAAGATGGAACAGCTGCATTTATCTTTCGTTCTATAACGTATAATATTGTCTTGTCTTTCAATATCAAAAAATTATGTCACACACAAACAGAATTATTGTCCACTGCAGACTGTAGTCACACTGCTTATATGACAAACACACTTCTGTCTGTTACAATTACGCATATATAATATATGACTATATCAATTTTGTCTAAATACTGTATGAAACACATTTTTTTACTGAATGTCTCCCAAAGACTGTGCAATAGAGTAGGGTAGCAATCAATGCTACTTTGATCGAGTAAGTGCTACATCAGTTGAGTGTTATATCAGCCATTCTTTACATGCTGAAAATATACTCTGATCCAAAAATGGAGGAGACAGATTAACTAATTAACTAAACTGTAATGAACAGTAATTTGCATGGATATATTAAGCAACCCTTTAATACCATTGAATAACACACTATGGACCCTACATAAATGAAATATACTAGAAAAATCATAAATGAATATCTACCATATATATATACTTATAAGTATATATATATATATATATATATATATATATATATATATATATATATATCTACACACGTATGCAGTAGGTACCTACTAGTAGGTAGATAGGTAGGTAGCTCCTGTACCTTAATATTAAGAAAAAGACTGTACGTGTATGAACTGTTAGCTACTAACTTCATGATGGTATTGTACTAAGGTTTCTCATTTTCTTTTTCCCATTTGGTAACGAGAAAACATTATATTATATATATATATACATACGTAATGTGAAATGAAAAATAATGTGATAGAGACGGACATTATAATATACATACATACATATATAATAATACACATATGAGGAAGCAAACAGACCGACAGACAGACATATAGATAGATGAACAAATGGTATATACATATATATGTGTAGATTGTAGAAGAAGAAGAGGCCATTATCTACTTAAACAAATATAATATTACCTACATTAATATTTAGAATCATTGAATGTGTAGAAAAACATATATATATATATATATATATATATATATATATATATATATATATATATATATATATATATATATATATATATATATATTTATATATGAAGAATAATTCTCGGGAGTATTTCTAATTCTATATGCAAAGATTATTTTTGAAAAAAACTGTACAAAAAAAAGAGTACTTTTATTCATGTATATAAGAAATACGTGGTGTCTTTCAATTGGACTTATAATTTAACTTTTTAGGACTTCAGGCAAGAAAAGCGTGAGCATATCATTTGTGGTTTATCTCATGTGCGAAGATTGAATTCTCCTGCGCCATAGGTAGAAGTATAAATTTCAACTTTATCGTATTTTTGTTAATTGTTCTATTCGCTATTTTCGAAAAAAACCAAATGGATAGAGGCGAAAATTTGACTATAATAAATACATAATCGATTTCATTAGTAGATTAGGTAGATTTCATATACAGAGTGTCTCAAATTAAGCCACTTCTTTATTACCTAAGACGCTCCAAGTGTAATAGACATCAGCCAATTATATTTGGAGACATTTGAAAACAGAAAGCTTTTTTAAATTAACTTTAACAACCCGTCTTGAAAACGAAGCTTGAACATATTTATATAAACTTTTCTTCTTACCTTCTGGGATCTATCGCCTATCCAATATTCGGGTGTAAAATATGCGACAATTTGCTTCGAATAAAAATTGAATGTTCTATATGTTCTAAAAAAATTGTTTGTTAAAGTTAATTTAAAAAAAGCTTTCTGTTTTCAAATGTCTCCGAATATAATTGGCTGATGTCTATTACACTTGGAGCGTCTTAGGTAATAAGAAAGTGGCTTAATTTGAGACACTCTGTATATGCAAACTACCTAATCTACTAATCTCCTAATGAAATCTACTAATGTATTTATTATAGTCAAATTGTCGCCTCTATTCATTCGGTTTTTCGAAAATAGCGAATAGAACAATTAACAAAAATACGATAAAGTTGAAATTTATACTTCTACCTACGGCGCAGGAGAATTCAATCTTCGCACATGATAAACCACAAATGATATGCTCACGTTTTTTTGCCTGAAGTCCTAAAAAGTTAAATTATATGTCCAATTCAAAAAAATTCAGTTTGTCGTGTTGGAGGTTGAAATTACGGAAGTTTTTAATATGTTAAAGAATATAATAATACAAGAAATAAAAATATGTATAACTAACATTACCTTCGTTGTGGCTTCGCCCGCGAAAATTTTAGACCTTATATAACTGAATAACATAATATCTATCCCCGTCAAAAACGGATTTTCTGAAAACTCTGTTACATATAAAATATGTGTTGTTTATAAATAGCATTATTCATGTTTCAAACTTTCAACGTAAATTAGCCCTTTACAGGCTGATTTTCTAAAAGTCATTTCTTAGTACACCTCCAAATTACCGAAAGGCAACCATACAACCAATAGATTTGCTAATTAACCATTAAAAAAAACAATTTAAAATATGTAAATAGTAATCAATAAACAAATTAAGAATACATTGACATCAAGATAGTGAGAGATCATATGCATCCCACTACCATAACATCTCAGGTAGCCCAGAGCGTTGGTCTAGAATGCCAGAGGTCGTGGGTCGTGGGTTGATGTCAAAGAACACTATCAATAAAGTAAACACTAGTCATTGCCGTTGGTACAATATAACAGATAGACTACCATGCTAACAATGAATATATAGATTCTAGTTTAAAAAAAAACAACAATTTACTCATTTCGAACTTCCAGTGTAACTATATAGTTATATGTCTCTTTCAGTTGAAAACGGTTCTGAAATCGTACATTTAATAAGGCGAGTGTTAAAATAAATTTTGATAACTGCCCAATAATTTTGTTTATCGGTCATATAAAACATAAATATTTTCTACAACATTTTTACACGAAAATCTAAGTAATATTGAAATCAATTTTTACACACATAAACTAGAATAAAAAATATCCATAGCAAAAAAAAAAAAACAAGATTTCGAACTATTAAATCTGAATTGACTATGTAATGTGTTCTCAGATGTCGTAAATTATACACACATAGATAGATATATATATATATGTATAGGCAACAACACCAACACCGCAACTCTAAATCGCTTCACACTAATATTCAATAAAAAAAATCGACACCAGTAAATAATAAATATCTTCTGTATACTACCTACGATACATATTATATACCTACACACCTCGGTACCGTTTAACTCTGTTTGCTCTTTTGAATGATTCAATTTGGTATATGCATTGCTGCGATTTAACCACAAATTTCAATTTCAAAAGTTATTCATAACACACACAATACTGGAAACTACTATGCTTCGAAACTATAATCAAAATAAAATTATTGTTACGAAAATATTTGTTTTATTTAATAATCATAATGGATTTGGTAACGACCCATTTAATATAGAATCAAAAAAATAATTTTTTAAATAGTTCTTAGACCTTCATTTCTGGGTATTGGACTAAACACCATATTTATAAAATGAAAAGGGTTGGAACATTTTACTTTCATTAATTAAGCTATGTTTCAGAACTTGGATGAAATCTCACCGGAAACATGTGATTTTTAGTTTCCCAATTTTTCTACGGTCTCTACATTGTTCAAACCAAACTCATTCGATATATCTTTTTCAGCAAACACCATTGTGTTCCCCCTTCTACTTCAGTCTGACGAGAATCGCTTCTCCCATATCTTGGCAAGGGCCAGGAGTTTGTTTATTAGGCTTCCTGAAGGTCCAGATACTCGGGGTGAGTTGCACCAAATATCTGGTATCTGCTGTAATCGAGAGATTCATAGTTTAAGATGATGTAGCTGAAAGCTTCCTCCTCCTTGCCGCAGAGTCTGCATATAATGGATCGATTGTTGAGTCATATTGTCTAAAATCCGGGCACCTTCCCAAGTTGTATCCGTGTTAGGTTGAGTACATCGAGAGACAGCCTCGTGGATGCATTCCAAAACAATATTTTCTCGACTTTTTGTTGCGGTATTTTTTCCCAGTGATCATGGTGTTAAACGTTCATCCACTCGTTGATAATTTGTTTACATGCTGTCTTTGGAATTTTTTAAATAGGTTCTGGGCCTGTGAAAGGTATTCCGACTCTCTTCTTTGCTAAGGTATCTGCTTTTTCGTTTCTTTCGACAACACTGTGATCTGGTATCCGGATGAATTTAATATTGTTCCGTTTTGCCAGTTCCAGTAGTTCCTCTAGACCAGGGTTCGGCAAACTTTTTAGACAAAGCGCCTGATGTCGGAAAAATATCGATTTTTCGGAAGCTCATAGCGCCGCAGTTTTCTGTTTCAGGTTTTTCACTGTATACCAAATTTTAATAGGACAAAAAAAACGACGCGTATGTGCAATGTTCGGCATGTTCCGCTGCGTTCGTGTTTATACGCGCGAGGCTGCATAGTGGTTACGCTGTATTTGGGTTCGAAATAAAGGCAATAACTTGGGTCGCGCTATTTACGAAATATTTAATCTCATTTGCAAATTTTTTTTAAGGGGAATTTGAAGAACTGCAACAAATCTTCAAAGAGCCGCATGCGATTTGCGAGCCGCGGTTTGCTGACCCCTGCTCTAGACAATCCCTAACTACCCGTGAGGTGTGTTGTTTGGTACGGACTAAATATATATTTAAAATATTGGCCACTTCACACAGCTGCAGCCAATGTTTTAAATACATTACCAACATTAAACTCTCATAGATATAATAAGATAAAACAAACTTCGAATGTATGCCGTTAAAAAAGGATTTTGATCAAAGTTTGTGAGTGTAAAGTTTAACTTACCAGTGATGACGAGAATGATGACAAAACGTTGAATACTTTATTTTTTTGATAACGTTATATAGAGCTTGATTTGTGCTGTGGTATGGGATGGTTTGTGGATGAATATATATATATATATATATATATATATATATATATATATATATATATATATATATATATATAACGATACGTATAACGATATCGTAAATGCCTTCAAGGTATTATAATATCTATTTTTGTGGCTTATACGATGGTGACTTTCATATTTATTTTTCTTTTTTTTTTTGGTATACTTTTTATGTTATTTAAAAATAAAATTGTATTTGTTTATTTAGTTCGAATAATCTTTTCTTGAGTATCACATTTTTAACTATTTTGTTTCAAAATTCAAACCATTTGAAGAACTCAGAAACTTTGTTGCAGAATGCACAATGGCATTTATTCGCTAACAAATATTAAAGCAGAGTATCTTTTTCATTTACCAGCCAAGTTGCCGAGCAGTCTAAGGCATATATCTGAGGCGTTATGGCTTCTTGAAAGTGGGAGGTTATGGGTTGGAATCCCGAAACCAGCAGTTTGTAAATTATTAAGAAAAAAAAAGGGCGGTTAATTAACTAAACTGTCGGCGTATGGACAAGAACGAAAGTAACCGACTATGCTTGTGAAGGTTTTCTGCAGTTTTTTCACAAACTGCAGAGCAATATCGGTATAGTTTCCATCAAGTCGGCTGCAATCGCACAACCGACCACTTCTTAGTTTACATGAAAATGCCTTGTCCTTTAAAGGTCGGTAAAAAAGGACTACCACTGCTACAACTAAGGTACAATATTCATCACGAGAACGAACGCTAAGCTACAGTTGTTAAAATTTCCAAATTTTTACGTTAAATTTCAGAAATTTTACTGTTAAAAAAAGCTTATTCCATTTCGTTCGTAAGAATTTTCTTTTATATACAAATTCAGCAATTGTAACCGTACGAAGAAACGATTTCACGAAAAATATCTCAGGTAGAAGAGAAGGACATTTGAAGAAATTTTCATACAATCGTTTCATTTGTGCTTATGGAAGAAAATTCGCTAAAAAATCGTATGAGATAAAGTATTTTTTAATAGACTAACGAATTTTCTCAGAAGAAGGAATCATAAATAATATCGAATTAGTGGCCACATTACTTCCAATTTAGTATAAGAACATTAAAATTGAAATCTGTAAATATTGGACCTACAGAAAGTATGGTCACATGCTAAATTGTGTAATTAAAAATACACTGAATTACTTCGACACCAGGTGCCACCATGGATTTCATTGCCACACCATGCAACTTAAATATTCAATGATATGATTAAAATATCAAATACTAATGTTTGTGGGTGATAAATTCATTACTTATTACTATGTGAATGCAGTAATAATTCTGTTGATTTATTTTTTTAATGGAAAATAAAAATATTAATGGAAAATGAAAATCTCACACATCAAAACCACATTCGATTAAGTACCTATACCTACTCTCGTAAACACACACACATATAAATAAATCGAATTTAAAATGCTGTAATTGACAGTTTAATTGATTGATTAAAAAATACAACATATTATATATTACATTCAATCAATTGAAAGTGAATGAATACAACACTATATATATATATATATATATATATATATATATATATATATATATATATATATATATATATATATATATATATATATATATATAAATAGACGCTAGTTTACAAAAAACAATTTGAAAAATATGTTAATAGTAAATAAACAAAATTACTAATACAATGGCATCAGAAATGATAGTGAGAGATCATATGCATAGTACTACCATAACATCTAAGGTAGCTCAGTTGGTAGAGCATTGGTCTAGAATGCCAGAGGTCGTGGGTTCGATTCCCATCCCTAGATGTGTATGATTTTTCATATCAAGCATTTGATGTCAAAAAAATTTTATATATATATATATATATATATATATATATATATATATATATAATTCAGGCTGTATCAAAAAAATCTACTTTTTTTTTCAAAAAGCACTATGAAAATATTCTCCAGAATTCCGAAAAAATGACCCTGTTAAAACGGCAGCTCTTAATTTTAACATTAAGGGGTGCGTCATCGTGGTTTTCCATTTCCCCTTTGAATAACATGGGAATCGATCCTTGGCCCTCTGGATATCTAGTCCGACAAAAAGTAATACCGTGAATGATATGAAAAAGTTGACTCTTACGTCAGAGTCGTCTTTGGTGTAGCGGTAAGCACGCTGGACTAGATATCCAGTGGTTGAAGGTTCGATTCCTGGTTGACGAGTTAATTTTTTTTTATCAATATTTAATCAAAACTTTTAACTCTTAATGAAGTTGTTAGTGTGCATCATATATATTGGGCATATGATTCAGTTGGTTAGTGCATGTTTCTCAGTTTCTTATTGTCAAATACAAATATGATAATTTTATATAGTTTGGTCAATTCTAAAAAAGGTGTTTAATGACTTTAATCATTTGAAATTATACTGCAGCACAGTTTTGTCCACAAAAATATATACATATGCACGGCGGCCTGATCGAACTTTCAACATATGTTAACGATTGCATTAAAAACATTGCGTCACAAATTCTCAATCAAATTTACTTACGAGATTTTAAATACAGTGAAAATAAAATTGAAAGAGCTATTGAACGGAACCAACCCAGAGTAGTGTGAGATCTAATCTTATCATCATAATCATTGCTACTACTTCTTGTGCACCATCTCTCTTTGTGTTCATCTTATCGAATTGTTCCATTCAATATTATGATTATATATATATATATATATATATATATATATATATATATATATATATATATATATATATATATATATATATATATATATGATTGCACTCATTCTATCTAAATGGATGAATATATCTTCTTTCTTTTTTTAACAAATAACTAGATTTTGTTCTATGCGTTCGCAATGTTTGCCAAATAGACAACTTAAATATATTATATATGATGTTTGTCTAGCACCGTATCAGCTAAGCGGAATATATTTTATAGAAAATTTTGAGCCACGTGACTCCAATCTCATTACTTGCTCTATATTTTGTAGATTCCAGTCTATTAACAAAAATTCTTTGTAAACAATACCCATATACAGGAAACCCACACTGATAGAAGGAATTTCTTGAGACAAGTAATTATTTTGAAGAAAACATATTTTCTTGGTTCCAGAAATTCCTTGTTTTCATTCAAGAATTTGTTTACTTGAAGATACTTAAATTACTGTATAACAGTTATTAAGGTACAGTTATATGAAGTTTGTTAAGTTACAGTTACTTAAGGTTGTTGTGAAGAAAATTCAATTTAATGACAGGTTCTTCAAAAGTTTACAGCAGCTTATTATTTCAATAATAAAGAATAATATCCTGTCAAAATTTAAAGTCGATCCTGTTTTTAGTTTTTGAGTAAAAAAATGTTAAAGATTTTTAAGAGATTTTTAAATAGGTTAAATGGACTCGTCGGTAAAACCATGAATACAAAAATCTATATTTCGACAACCAGATATGCCAGTGTTATGAAAAACAGTCATAATATTTATCAAAGTCTTATAAATACCTGGACCAAATTTCAAATTAATCTTGTTTTTTGTTTCTGAGATAATTAAATTTGTAAATCGAAAAATGTTCTACATCTAGTTTTATTTTTAGTTTTATTTAGTTTTATTTAGTTTTATCACTATGCAACTTTTTTGAAATACATAAAAACATATTTTTAATTATTAAAACTCTTCGAAAAAATGAAATTTAGGATTTAAGTTTTAAACAATATGTTTTTTTCAAAAATTAAATTATTTGACACGATTTAATTGCAAAATGTTTAATTATTTAGAGTTGGCAATGGATGAGATATCAATGCATTTAGTATAGGACAAACTCACCACCCCTACTTGCCCTCACCAGTTTCACAACAACCTTAAATTACCGTATTTTTTAAAGAAAATCTTCAACTGTAAAAACTCAGACAAAACGAGACGATAGAAATATTTTACTATCAATACAATACAAGAGGCATGCTACTGTTGGATCATATTGTCATGCGGCATCACTGCGAAAACACGAAACACATATCGGAAACAAAATCAAAATATGTTTCAAAAGAATATATATCCGCGTTGCCACAAATTTTCGTATCCACTTCTTATAAATAGTGATCATATACAACTATATTTGAACTGTTGGTACTAAAAACTATTATTATGATCTTTTGATGATTTTTATATGCATCTTATTTTCTCATCATATATTTTCATCTTTGGAAAAATCTTTTTCATACGTTTTTCAATTTATTCTCTACTTTCAATTTTTTAATTATATTATATTTTTTTCTCCATCAAAATATTAAACATAGTTCTTTAAATTTTTTGTTTTACGTTATAAAAGGAGAAATGAAACCCTTGGAAAAATTAGTTTGGACTTTATAAAACTAAGAACTATCTTCCTTCCAAATATCAACTTTCTAGAACAACTTGAAGTACATACCCTAGAACAGTGATTCTCAACTTTTCTTTTATCGCGGCACACTTTTAACGATTTCAAAATTTGACGGCATACAAAGAAAAAGATACGTTTAAAAGTTGTTGACTTACCTATAATAACTGTATAAAATAGTTTATGATAATCATTTTGAATGTAAAATAAAATAATGTACTACAAAAACAACAGTACCTACGTTTATTAAGGGATTCATTACACGTTAATAGTACTTTTAATGACAAACTTGAGCTTTATGTTTTTTGATAATTTCATTTATATTTGGTCGTAAAAATGACAATGCTACTCTCATATCGTCTTTTACATTTAACAGTCTCGATCATTTTTTCGTTTTTATGTTGGTTAATACTTTACTATATACATTTCAAAAATTTCTTTTTTGGGAATTTATCCCCATGGCGTTTTTGAGAAAATCCTTACGTAAGTTGGAGAAATTTAACATGCATAAACATGGTGAAATAAAATGCACGATTCCGACTGTTTTTACTTCGAACTCTCTCAATATAGTGACGGTTGTTCTGAAATTCGACACATACTTTCCTCAATTCCTTAGAAATATTTTTCTTTAAAACTTAGGGAGAATTCCCATCGGGTTGTTAAGTTTTTTGATAAAATATGTATAAAAAGGTGCATTTTTTTCATGTCCGCAGCAAAAGGATATTTTTTATGGTTCAGTTGGCATCCGGAGTACCGGCGCGCTGTTTAAAAGTCATTTAAAATTATATACTAGTATATATATGTTGTTTTATTGCGGAATCTCCCTGATTCGCATATACTTTTCTATGTAGTTCTTTTCGATACCCGATCAACTGATATAATTTGGAAATACCTGAAGACTCCATCAGAATAATTAAAATGTTTACTCTGTGTTATGTCTTATGGTTTATAAAACAAACCAAATAAAATAATATTTTTTAGAAAATAAGATGTAATAACTAAGTGTGTATAATTTTCACATGTCAATTATAATATTTAGTCAATAAACTAATGCATATATTCATATCGATGTACCACAACAAATGATTGACATATTTGACAGGACGTCTGATTTGTTGTATTTTTCCTTCAATAAATAGTGAGTTGTTAGTAATACATACATACATACATATAGCATCATTCATATACTTTATAAAACACATGACTTCACACACTTAACACACGTTTTACGAAGAATATATGTAATGTTGTAAGTGATCGACTGAAATGCAATGTAAATAAATAAATGAATTACAATAAGTACTCTCCCAGTAATCACTAGTAACTGTAGTGTATCTTGGATTTGGAGAATTTTACTGTAGTCTAGGTACGGATAAATTTACAATCAAATGATAATAGATTGTATGGTAATTAATACTTACACCAACTTCCACATTTATATATTTATTTGTGTATACTTAAGCGTCAACAATACAATGTTTGTCCAAATTCCATTTCGGTTACGTAAGACAAATTCTAGAAGACTAGCGTATACTTTATGAATAAAAACTTCCACATTTCTAACTTTAAGCATGACGCATTTCCCATACAAACTATCGTCCCTTATTTTACCCTTGGCGAATGAATTTACAAAAACACTTTATAAACAGAAGCCTAAACACCAATTTCCATATTTCTAACTTCAAGAATGACGAACTTCCATACAAACTTTCATCCACTATTTAACCTCCTTATTAGGGGATGAATTTTCTAAAATGCTTTCTTACTTACGTTATATAAGGTATTCCTGTGCAAAATTGCATGCTTCTGGACATTTGGTCATTTGACTATTCTCAAAGGTCTAAATCAAAAAATAAATAAATAAATAAATGAAAAATCTAAATCTAAATCTGTCATCTATTTGACTATCTAAACCTGTGAACCGGAATATCTAAACGTGCGACCGGACTATGTGTTTGAGTGCATTATGATACGATGCCTTATTCATTCTTTTCAATTTAAATGGCCACCAAAAAAAATGTTTTAAAATATTAGAAAGGGTATTAGAAAAGTATATAAATTAAATTATTTGCAAATATTTTATTGGGGTTATCCATATTTCATAATATCTAATGGTATAATATTATAGATTTGAAAATTTGGATAGTGTACATAAAAGCTAAGCTCTATAAAATAATTGATGTTTGGAGTATGTACTCCTAATCTTTATGATATCTAGTTACTTCGAATGTTTAGGTATACTCTTACAAGTCAATTTCGAAGCACCAATACAATAATTTGAAATATATGAATTATGAACCACTCAACCCACTTATTTAAAACTTTTTATTTGTAAAAATTTATTTGTCAAACTTTTATTTTGTATTATCTGTTTATTATCTTTGTATAACTACGAAAATAGTTTTTATACCCGGTATTAGTCAAGCGACTTGCTTATTTATTTATTTATCATACACAACCATTTGTTTATATCCAATTGAGGTCAATAACAACAACGCCATACTACTTAGCTAAGCGAATATTTGCCAATATAAATAAACAACGTCATTTTGCTTAGCTAAGCAAATATTTGTCTACCATACTACCAAGGCCAAACACATCTCTATGGTATAAAACAGATGCATTTTTTCAATTCGTTAACTAATTGGTTTTGACCTGTGTTCGTCATATTACGTTCCACTTTGTCAAATGTAATAATAGACATATTTTGAAGTTTTTTAATTGTTGTAATTATAAATAAAAATACTGTTTTTATAACTTCGTATTAAATTCTGAATTTGGAATTAAAATAAAGATTGTTTCTTAACCCTTGAAAACGACTGGAATTATATATATATATATATATATATATATATATATATATAGTCCCGAGTTTGTAACAGTTGAAAATTTTGCTAGTCTGAGTTTACTTTTCCTGTACAAAAATTCGGATTAATTGATTAAATTTTTTTCACATTTTATATCTCCCATTTCGATAAAAAACGGTAAATATTATAATTTTGATTAAAAAAATGGATCAATACAAATATAATAATATATATTACGATATTGGGACAAAAATAAATTTGTCCATTTTCATATTGAACAATTTATTAGAATATTCCAATTGAAGAAAAATCATCAAACCCTAATGTTTTATGATGATATACTAAAAAATACTCAACTGAAACATAGCAGCAGCAGTGGAAACAGAGCGAGCATAAGCAACCAAAAAAAAAACGAAAAATTATGAAAAATAACCACCAAAAAACGTTCACATAAATGAAATTGCTTTACTCATTTAAAACCAATATCAATTTTTGTGTATATATCGGTATGTGTATGAGACTATATATACTATTATTGGGAACAAAAAGCATGTGCCATCTTGTCATATTTTTATATCCGGTATATATATTATACTCGCTCTGCTCACAAGGTGGTGGCGCCCCCTTGACCTCCCAGGGTGGCCTTTAGCCTTCAGCCTTGGCATCGCGTCCTTGACATAATGCTAAAAACCGCACCCTTTTAGTACAATTAGAAGTAAAGAAGATTGTAATATGGAAAGGTCTTTGGAAAAATTAATGTTTTGATTCTCCGATTTTCCCGTGAATTGAAGCAATTAACTCCGTTAATTGTTACAGTTTCATTTGTTCACTGATTTTAATAAAAATAATTTTCTAAAATAATTTTGATCCACACAAACAGATTTCGAAATATTAGTAACTCTTTTCTCAGATTTGTAAATTTTAGTACCTGTGGAGCTGATATCATGAAAACCGTCAGTTAGATCGCAGTTTAACCAACTGCATCGTTTTCGCTATATTCAAATTAGTTAAGAAGAAAATTTTTGTCAAAATCTAAGAAAAATAATTTTTCTCTAATTTTGGTAATTTTTTAAGGGATACCCCTTAGAAAAATTTCAAAAATAGTGAAAAAAATTTTTGTCAGTGATATTAATAAAAATAATTTTTTAAGATCATTTTGACCCACATATTCCAAAAATCCAATTCATTTCAACGTCAGACAAACAGATTTCGAAATATTGGATATTATTTTCTCACATTTGTAAATTTTAGCTCTACGGAGCTGATATCATGAAAACCGTCAGTTGGATCATATTTTAACCATCAACATCGGTTTCGCTATGTTCAAATTAGTTAAGAATAAAGTTTTTGAATTAGTTAAGAATAAAATAATTTTTCTCTAATTTTGGTCATTTTTTGAGGGCCCTTAGAAAAATTTGAAAAAAAGTGAAAAAAATTTTTGTCAGTGATAGTATTAAATATAATTTTCTCAGATCATTTTGATCCACACGTTCCAACAATCCAATTCATTTCAACGTCAGACAAACAGATTTCGAAATAACGGATACTATTTTCTCGCATTTGTAAATTTTAGCTCTACGGAGCTGATATCATGAAAACCGTCAGTTGGATCATATTTTAACCATCAGCATCGATTTTGCTGTGTTTGAATGAGTATAGAACAAAATTAAAGAAAAATAATATTTCTCGAATTTTTGTCATTCTTTAAGGTCTTTAGAAAAATGTCAAAAAAATGTCTTTTTTAAATTAATTTAATTGGCAAACTACTATCGTTGGGAATCGAGCTATCTGGTGTGGTTGGGTCCACTACTAAAGTACACTTGGAAAACAAAGTTAATGTCATTTTTTTTTAATTTTATACAAGGTAAACTGAATTCTCTCAAATTAGATCACCACTTTAAGATATCCAGGAAAAGGATAGCTGTTACTCTTAATAGGGAATATGCATGAAAATTTTTTTTCACTTGAATTGAAGCATGTTTACTTGACAAATATCAAGGTAAAATTACTTTTTAAATAACTTTAAAAACAAGCGAGATATGAATGATTGAAATTCCCGATTAGACAAAGAGGGTGATAGCCCTCTTGATATGTTATGTGACGTCATATTACACTTTCACCATTTAAAATGCACGTAAAACTCCGTTTTTAGTATTTTTGCAAGAAAGAGACAGATAATAATCTTTAAAAGCTTATAGCTTCCTTGATATTTGTCGGATTTTAATTTCGTTTTTAAATATTATTACAGTATTAACAGTATTTTCATATTCTGAAAATAAATGTGAAAAAAAATTGTCATGCATATTCCTTATTTGAAGGAGCAGATACTGCAGGTAACCCTACGAATCGTATTTTTAAACGGACGATTAAAAATTTGCATGATATTCGAAGTGACACAAATTTATTCACGATTTCAATTAGATTTATATGAAACAAAGCATTTGACACAAACTAAAATATTGTGACACAATCTTAAAATATATACATAGTGTGCCAAGAAGAAGAAGCAATAAATTTTCGAAAATCTATAATTTATCAATATTATTCGATAGTTCAAAAAAAAAAAAAAACTCCACAAAGTATATTTTTTCCAATCATCTGTAATCTATAAAAATTCCATATATAAATGATAAATAAAATCAATGAAATTTTAAAATTTTATAAAAATTCTTACCAAATTGAATTTACAGTACACAACCGGTATTTTGGTATTTTGTGTGCACGAATATGACTTCTTAGTTTGTGGATAAAGTGAATTTTCTTATACAAGTAAAGTACGCCAACATTGAATATTATATCATAATATCAAAAATATTTATATTACGATCATAGAATAATTTGAAATAATGAAAATTTTATTTTTAAGTTTACCGCTCACTGTTGGGTTAATCAAAGATTGTTAGTTTCACACAGGATCAAATTTTGCATTATAGGTCATCGTCTTCGATTCATGATAATCCAGGCTAAATATTAAAGTTATTACAATAATTTTCAGTTCAATATTTACGATTCAATAATTCAATTCAATTAAGTGCCAATGCAATTTTATTAAATATGACTTGCATAAAATTTCAAGTAAAAAAGGTAATTTCGAAGTGGATTAGAATTTGTATACGTTATTGAGACAATGAGTTACAAAAAGGGGCATGTATTATAGGATAACATGTCGTAATATTTACCTATACACGAAACTTTTTAAGATGGTAGCGCCGCTTGGCCAATAAACTAACTAAATATATAACCAATATTTACAAATATAACATGAAACTTTGTGTGTTTTTTTTAATATTTTATTATTTTGTAACGATTTTAGTTAATTGTTGTACTTGATACTTTCAGTAATTTTGGTATATAGTTTTGGGGTCAAAAGTATTAAATTTTAACTGAATACCAATTCGACAATTTAGGTTAATTAGTAAATATTAACAATTTAGTAAATATTACGTTTGTTTGGGCGAATGGATTTATCAATTTTCGATTTCAATTTCCACGCTTTGTGCCTGCCTTTTAGAGATTTATACCCCCACTTATTTTCAGTTAATATGATAGTCAAATGATCAAATGATGTAACAAACAAAAAACTCAAAATAAGAAATAAGAAATACATTTACATGGCATCTTATATGTTAATGTGTAGATCTTGTTCAGTGGTTTGTTCATCTAATAAAAGATGAGCCCCAAAAATTTCGTTTCATTATTTTCCAAAGCTAGGTAAAGAAAAAATATTAATTGAAAATAACTTGAGGTGTAAATCTCTAAAAGATTGACACAAAGCGTGGAAAATGAAATTGAAAATTGATAAACCCCAGTGATATTTACTAAATTATTAAAATTTACTAATCTACCCTTAAATGTTGAATTTGGATAGAGTTGCAATTTAATACTTTTGGCCACAAAACTAAATATCAAAATTATTGAGCTAAAAATTTAGTGTGTATGTTCTAGAGCTAAAAAATAAGGTCAAATACGTGGGCAAAATCGGACAATGTTTGAGCAAAACTGTCCATCTTTGAAACCGCAAAAGATAGAGCAAAAATTTAAAGACAAAAAATATTCCTTTTTTAAAAATAAACAACTTTTGCTTGAAACTTTTTTTCATAAACTCATTATATTCCGGAAATTTTAAACAGTTAAATTATGTTAGTTGTTATTTTCATTTGTTTTGTTTCATTATATTTTTGTATTCTAACTGTTCATTTATAAATCCATTTTGTAATCGGGATTTGTTCTTTTTTGGTTTCTCTATCCGTATCTATACGTAGTAATTCAATGATATTATGATATTACTTACATCTATCTATATCTAAGTTAAGATCAGAAATATACATATATAAAAATAGTATGAAATATGTAAATATAAAGACAAAGATGAAACACAAACAAATTGATATGTTACAAAGTTGGGTGATCTCAGGGGGTGGGACAGTAAGGGGTGTGATATGAAAGGATACGACATACATACATACATACGTGTAGGTACACATACGTTGTTGAATCGATGGGCTCACACCATACAAACATATATATATATATATATATATATATATATATATATATATATATATATATATATATATATATATATATATATATATATATATATACAGGGTGTTCCCGAAAGTAGTCGAGTTCCAAAAGAGGGTAGGTAGAGGGTACGATTTTGGAACGAAAAGTCCTGAGACATTTTTCTATTAGACACACCGTTAATTAATTATTAAGGAAACTAGGTTGAAACCAGAGTTGCATAAAGTGCAGTAATAATTTGAAAAATTTAAGCAATACGTTTTCCCAAAAATTGATAATTAACTCAAAAATGAATTATCAAAAAAATGCACTATTTGCAACTCTGGTTTCAAACTAGTTTCCTTAATTAATAAATAATTAATTAACGGTGCGTCTAATAAAACAATTTTTCAGGACTTTTCGTCCAAAAATCGTACCCTCTACCTACTCTCTTAAGGGACTCGACTACTTCTGGGACACCCTGTATATATATATATATATATATATATATATATATATATAGGTAAGAGAGATATCGTTGTATATGGAGATGAGATGACTGTTATTGAAATGACATCAGGCCTCACATCTATAAAGCAAATTACACATATGAAACATCTATATGCAAATTATACTTTATAGTATCTATCTATATATGAACAGGGTGAAGCTCTCTACACTACTAGAGCAAAGCAGGCAGGCAGGCAGGCAACAAAAATGTTTACTGTGACCTGTATGAGGGTCGCAGGTGCAAAATATGTCACACAACGAGAACATACAACCCTATAATATTATATATTTAAAGTGTAAACTCATACTACCATCCCCAGCTATCATCATCAGAGTATATGGGGTGGTTATGGAAGTCAATGTGTGTGTATATGTCAGTTGGGCACTAAACTAACTGAATGTTCAAAATCAAACATATAATCGAGGTAACATTTTCAATTAAACTAAAACGAACTTTAGATATTAGAATATCAAATGATAATTACGCTGATACAACGGTCTTTAATTTATAAACAGAAGTCTTCACACCTATTTTCATATTTCTTTCCTCAAAAATAACGGACTTCCATACTAACTTGTACCTATTTAAACCCCTAAGGGGTTGCATTTTAAACAATCATTTCTAATTGGTCATCTAAGTTATATAAGGAACTACTGTGCAAAATTGCATGCTGCTAAACCCACCGATTTATGCTGTGTTGTCTGTGAATCAGATTTTTATGAAGTAAATATTTTTTTGATGCTCAGGTAGATTAGATTGATAGATTGTAGAGGCTGCCCTGGACTATGACAGGAACTACGCCGATGTTCATCTGGAGTTCGAGATGGAAAATGCAAAAAACCTTCTAAAGCATAGCCGGTTACTTCGTTCCTGTCCATACGCCGACAGTGTGGTCAATTAACCGCCCTTTTTTTTTGCTTAATAATTGACAAACTGCCGATGTCGGGATTCGTACCCATAACCTCCCAGTATCCAAGTAGGCATACTGGCAGACATAACGCTTTAGACCGCTCGGCCACTTGGACTGGTTGATGCTCAGATTACTATCATATTAACTATTGCTCTCCGGTAAAATAATAATTTAATAAAAATATTGCCCAAATTGTGTAGTGTAGCTTCCATTACTTGTTATATGGAAGGTGTAGTACTACGCTAGTGCTATTTTGTACATTAGCATTTTTATATATTATTATTATTTTTATACTTGAGAGTAGTAATACACATATTTTCTCAAAAATGATCTATGGCTGAATTTAATGTTTCGAGCATAGGTATTTACATACCTATGCTATACTGAACAACAACTATGAGAGGGTGTGGAAATTTTTTATCATCTTTAAAAAATATTACATAGTAAAGTAAAATAATTGTAGTGGTATTTAAAAATTCACAAACAAGGGTAACAAACTAGTTTTAACTAATTAATTAAATTCCTTTGTCTTATGGACATCTTACCCTTAACAAAGTAATTCGATCAAAATTGAAAATCTCTAAAAACCTGTTAAAAAGCAATCTAATAGTAAAAAAAAAATTACAAAAATATTTTTATATTACAACAAAAATGTATCCCGATACAAAAATGTCAAATAAACAAAAAAATACTGTTTAAACGCTTCCGAAAAGCTCTACATGTTTTGTGACGTAATTAACCACTGTGATGTCAATGCTAAACAAAACAAGCGTTAACAATAACCGATAAATATTGAAAACGCTAGAAAAACTGGTATATAACCCATAAGTGACAACGTAAATATATGATGCTAACTGCTTACGACTCAACGTATCACTTCCCGTTTGAAATGCGAGCTAATTTTCAATATTCAATAATCTGTTTTTATTATTTATATGTATTATTTTTCAAAAGTAAAACGCCAGTAATTACTGCGCTTTTCATTAATGCAGAATAAAAATAAGTGAGATTAGAAATATGTAAATATGTCAAAGTTTACAAAGTGTACAATCTATATTATGCTCATAAAAATGAATTTTCATTGTTACAATTTAGAAATTAAAATTTTCTTTCAAACATACACTTATCTCTAACATTGTCATTTGGACAAACTTTAATATTTGGACAAACTATAATCACAACAGGTAACCAAGAGTAAAAAAGCAGTACTTATATTTTTCAGAGAATAAAAGCAGTACAGTTTAAAAACTACTACTTTTTACTCCTAAAAGGTAACCAATTTGAATAATTTGACAAACTTAAAAAATATTTCTCTTGTTTAAATGACATTGATTGATTGATTGATTGATTTGTGTTGGGGTCTAAAAAGTATTGCACTTCGACCTTATGGTCCATTGTGCTCCCCCTTCTATTTCAGTCCCAGGAACTTGCTTATTAGGTCTTCCTGAAGGTTCATATATTTGGGGTGAGATGCACCGAATATCTGCTGTAACCTAGAGGTTCGCAGTCAAATATAATGTGGCTGGATTTTTCTTCTTCCCTGCCACACAATCTGGGTGCAGATGCCTCCGCAGGGGATAATCCCTGGTAATGAATCCGATAACCCTAAGCAATTGCATCCTGTTCAGCTTCAGTGCATCGAGAGATAGCCTCTTTGTTGCACTCTGAAGCAGTATTTTCCCGATCTTTTGCCGCGGTACTTTTTCCCAGTCATCACGGTGTTTAACATTTGACCACTCGTTGATAACCTGTTTACATGCATTCCTTGGAATTCCTATGATAGGCTCTGAGCCAATGAAATGTATTCCGATTCCCTTCTTTGGTAAGATATCTGCTTTTCCGTTTCCTAATGACATTCATAATGATTCAATTTTTAATTGATAGGTAGAGAATATGTGATGGATGGATTGATTGATAGGTAGAGAATCAGTGTACAAAAGTACCATTTTATAATTATGCCCATTAGCATGAAAACAACCTTAAGTATACACAAAAATTTAAACACAGCTTTGGTTCATTCAGTCCCAATCTAATCGCCTTAAATTATCTTAATAAATATAATTTTGTAAAATTTTATTCATCACATATCCAAAAATATCACAACTATAGCTAAACAAGAAAAGGATAATTGAATTAAAATGTTATACACAACATACCAATGTTAAAATTAAGGATATAAACAAACAACAACAAAAAAGGAACTAGAAGTTAAATTGAAATGATGATGATGATGATGATGATGGTGGACAACACGTGACCAACCACTTGACTATTTATAGTTTATATTACTATTACAGGACATGACGATCGACTATACAGTATACACATACATGTATGTATGTCGGCAGTACCTACATGCATACATGTATGTAATCCCAGAACATATTGCCTAATCAATTCATCCATTCATTCGCATGTAACTTGGTTAGCCTTGGTGAGCTTGGAAGGAGGTGGTACAGATGTGAGTGAGTGTTTTAGTAGTTCGTTTCTGCTACTAAAAACTACACTTTAGTTAGATCAATCTAAATTAATCCTCTGTTACAATCACGTTTTCTTATTTTATTTTACTCATTCTGGTATAGGATGTATACTTACAAAAATATGTTATGTAAGAGGTTATATAAAACAAGTGAATTTAACAAAAGTTGCATATTTAAAAAAAAAAAACAGGTGTAAATAACAACTAACTGAGTTAATGGCTTAAATACCCGGTATTTACTGAATTTGTGTAAAAAGCTTATAACAAAAGTTATTTATTTAAAACAAAAAAAGGAATATTTTTTGTCTTCACATTTTTATTCTATCTCTTACGGTCTCAAAGATGGACAGTACTGCTCATTTTGCCGAAACAGGGTCCCACTTTGCCCATTTACGAACTTGACCTTACTGTTTAGGTCTAAAACACACACACAATTTTAGCATGTTATCTTTTTTTGTTTTTGAGTTATCGTGTCCACAGATGGACAGACGGACGGACATGCGTAAATGAACTAATTAGGTAATTTTAAAACCTGTAACAAAAATTGTTTTCTAAAAGCAAAGACTGTTTATTTTCTTCAAATTTTGAAGCAAAGACTCTGATGTGATAATAATTTATAATTAATCTGAAAACTAGCAAATGTATAAAATTGCAAACATGTTAATAATTCAAACAATGGTGGAATAGGTAATCCGCGACAATTGACTTTAGCCCAATTCTGTTCTATTAGTGGTAATATACCAAATTTATTACTGATTAATACTGAATAAAAATCAAAAGGATCTTGTATTTCTCGAATATTATAGCGTTTAGGATAATTATGTCTTCACCGTCAGAATCAAAATTGATATCAATATTATCATCAATATTGATAGTATGTTAACCCAAAAAATTCATTATCTTTACTACTTTTTTCACTGCAAAGTTATGAAGGTTGTCTTAAGTCTACTAAAATGCTGACTTAAAGAGAATCCCCTGTTTTTAATAAAAAGTAAGGATAAGGTCTGTAAAGATTTGTCTTATTTGACTGTGAATACATCAACAGTTTTCATTTCTTAATATCGCCTTAAGCTATGACTATGAATATTTATTCAACCACGAATAGCGTAACTAAGATCCAAGCTTGCCCCAAGATTGCGTCTATGAATCTAAACGCTGCCTTAACATCAAGCTTAAGGTGAACTTACGCTTAAGACCGGACTATGAATACCGATTTAAAACTAGAATCCTACATATGATTCAAGTCGTGTGTAATATATATTTATTTCTGTTACACAACAAATATTTAGTTGGAACATCCTGTATATTTGTTGTAATAATGACAAGTTATATATAAAAGTGGACACTGGTGCCTACTACTCTGCTGTAGTAGCCTGTATAAAAACATATTAGGAACCTCCTGTTGTAAAAGGCCTGCTATACTTAATAGTAATCTCATCTATACAAAGTTACTTTTAATTTTTATCAATTTTCTTTCATTATTTCCCTATTTTCATTTAACATCCTTTAAACGTTTTTTTCCTCGTTTCTTTTGTTTTCTCTAAATCGTTTTTGTGTTTGCAATTTGTTGAGAAAATTATCGTTTAGAAATTTTTTGTCTTAATTTAACCATATTTTGTTCAATGTTGAAGTTAATTTTGATGAAAAAAAATATCATTATGATAAAATGTGTAAATAACGATTTTTCGATTTTCTTGTACCCAAACTAGAGATGAAAATTTTGTTTAAAAAAAATGAGTGTATCAATATTATTAGTTATGAGGAGAGGTGTCGTTTAACATTCCCACCCCATGTATATAGTCTCCACCACGTAATATATTATAAAGGATAGTAGAATGTTTAAGTATTATACGATTATACAGCTAAAGGATATATAAATATCAGTTAAAAAAAGGAATAAAGTCCTATTAGCTTGAACGAATTATATGGAAATATATGTTTATTGTCGGCAACAAAGTTTTATATCCCTATTCAATGTAATTTCTTCATTATCTTAAAATATTTCATACATTTCATATTTCTCCAAAATTTTGAGAAAATTCTCGATAAACTGAGAAATGAAACAAGCTGTAGATAAATTTTTCTCTGAGTGTGACCCATATGGTTTACTCGTTTTTCTATTAAAATTTCGAAACTTTTTGGCGTGAAATCGTTTATTCTTTCGTTACACTCGTGGTCGGCCGAACGTTTGTGTGTGACAATATTCCGTAAAATTTCAGCGCTTATTATTTCGAAACGAATAATGCATTTAAAATGGTTGAGACCACAACAGATAGATGTCACGCTGTATTTGTTTTACCTGTGACTTCATCGTACCAATGTGGGTGCATGCGCGATAAAAGTTACGAATTAGTATTGTGTAGCGTGAAAACACGTTCGGCTAGGATTTTGATTCTGGTTTCGTTGTGAAAATCTGGCGGAGTCCTTCTAGGTGCCGGAATAGAAATAAAAATCAGAGGAAAGAAAACGCTGATCAGAAGAAAGCTCGCATCGTTAGGAATCCAACGAGCCTCAAAGGTTGCCAATGGCAATGGAAATTAATTGAAAATTACAAGATATAGAAGAATTTCGTCTCATAATTGCAATTCCAAAAAGCCTAAAGCATTTCAAAAAGCATTTGTGTGTTAGAGAATACTGTATTTGGTTTGGTATAGCAACACACCTTCAAATTGCTAGGTAATCACTAATAGCTATCTACAAATAGCTATACTCAAATAGCTAATCCTAATAGCTATCCTCAAATAGCTATCTACATTAGTAGACTCAAGACTATTAGAAAATATAAGTACAATAAGGCGTCAAAAGTTAATGTTCGTTATTTAAATTTTATAATTAATTTGTGCCATATTGATTCGGTTTTCGAAAAAATGCTTCGAATAATAAATTAATGCCAAATGTACAGTCGCTTTATATTCCTTTATTTGAATTTGTATGAATTCGCACATCAAGCTCCTAATTACAATGTATTTATAATTTATAAAAAACAATCCTTTCTATTCGGTTCACTACTCACAAGACCACACTAATTTTAATATGCCCTAATGATTAAAATCACAATCGCCATAACATGAGTGACTATAATACTATACTAAACTAATGGCATTATATATATATATATACAATATATTATGTATAATCAGAAATATATAAGTAGTAGATCAGAATTAGATTAGAGACTGTGTGTTATATAGAACCAAAAGGATTCCATTTTAACAGCATCCCAATATTATTCTGGGAGGGTAACTTTATTTTATTTTACACAGACTCAAACATACACATTATACAGATATATATATACATGTACTCATATACATTTATAAGTAAAAGACTTTCTTTCATTTAAAACACTCTCAATATATATATATATATATATATATATATATATATATATATATTCACATTGCTTTGATCTATTCCTCCCAATCAATTGAATACTGTTCATACGCCAATTTGATTAGCCTTTAAAATATTGTTTATCCATGCATTGGGTATTCATTCCCATATAACAGTTAACTGTCTACATTGTATATTATGAAATTAAGATGTGTATACACTACGTACCAGTCCAAGTGACCGAGCGGTCTAAGGCGTTATGTCTGCGCAGTATGCCAACTTGGAAGCTGGGAGGTTATGGTTTCGAATCCCGACATCGGCAGGTTGTCAATTATTAAGAAAAAAAAAATGGGCGGTTAATTGACCAAACTATTGGCGTATGGACAAAAACGAAGTATCCGGCTATGCTACCAATTCCTAGCCTATACACAAAACTTCCTCCCACTTCACTCACACCCTCACATCCTTAGGCATCACAATGGACCTTTTGGTCGAAGTATAACCCGTCCAGGGCAGCCTCTACAAACTATCTATCTATACACTACACAGTTTTAATTCTTTATGGAATCTCTACATGCAGAATCGAAAGATAATTTTATTTTGAAAGTTTATTCAAAGATTATTTGCAATGAATTTAAAATAATAAAATCCATACATATCATTATCATTTCTCTTAAATTTTGTATGTGCTTTTTAACAAATTCGACCAAATTAGGTTATTTTATGGCCATCTATACCAGGGGGGGGCCAACAAGTCGATCGCGATCGATCGGTATCGACCAGTATTGGTAGATCGCTGGAGATGTCTTGACAAAAAGTAATTGAAGGATTTGAGGTTATATTGCAACCGAGAAAAATATCCCAATATCACCAAATGTATCGAAAAGATTTACTCTTGCTTCGGATCTACACACCTGTGTGAATCGCCATTTTCATACTTAAAGTTAACGAAGACTAAACAACGTTCAGTCCTGATTAATTCCCGTACTGAATACTCACTATTATTATTTTTATCAGGATAAACACCGATTATGATTCAAAAGTTCGTGCAGTTTCTCCTCATGCAGTTCGAAATAATTTGAACATTGCTTTGGGGCAAGCAAGAGTTGAGGAACACCGCGAAACTTCCATCAGGCGAGGTTCTCAGCAGTTTGTGATATCTAGGCAGTTTTTTGCAAAGAATTTTACATACGTTACACCTTTTCCCATATAAGATTCAATTGGTTTACGAGTTAAAACCAAATGATCATACAAACACGCATTCATTAAATAAATCATAATGTTACTTATGCGCCGTCCTTTAGTTTAAAAACATATAGAATCATTTACGTTGGTGTATACAAACCTTTATAATACAAATTAAAATTTGAAACACTTAGAGTTTAGTGTGCTCGCTGTATCTTGTTATTCGATATTAAAACTAAATTAATTTAAATTGTGAACTTAGTTCAATATATTATGTGTTTTATGTATATAATACCTAATTAAAATTTGGATATTGTAAGGAATGTTTTTAATATTCCTAATTAAATTTTCTTCTATCTTATGCCCAGCTCAACTTATTATTCTATTACAATGTTATAACCATTTTCTGATTAAGTTAGTAGTTATTCATTGATTGGTTTTACCAATAAAATTTCTAAATTAGTATTCTCTTTGTGAATAATAAAAAACATTAAATGAAAGTGAGAAAATTGTTTGAAAATGTATAATTATATCTAAATAGAATTTTGGTTATTTGGTTTTGTATATAAAACCTTTTAGTTTGTGGAAAAAAATGGTTAGTAGTAATGCTTATATTGGGTGGCGCATAAGTAACGTTATGATTTATTTAATGAATGGGTATTTGTGGTTTTAACTCGTGAACCAATTGAATCTTATATGGGAAAATGTGCAACGTATGTAAAATTCTTTGCACAGACCTAATGGTCGCCTGATGGAAGTTGCGGGGATTTCCTCAACACTTGCTTGCACCCCAGAAATGATCACATCATTTCGAACTGCACGAGGTCTTCCAGCACGCCGAAGATCACAGGCAATCCCATGTTACCGAAAACACTGAGCCAATCGGTAAATGGGAACATGAATGAAATTTCGATATGATCTTTGTGTCTGAATAATAGAATTCGTTTTTTTTACTTTAAGTTAAATAAAAGGAGATAGTAGTAAAATAAAACTCCAAAAGAAAATTTTTGTATGGACAAAAGTTTTCTTTAGTTCGATTGAATATTGTTAATAAACGAACTGTGATTAGCAAATGTAAATTATCCAAGCACAGATTATAGAATCTATCATTATATATCAAACTATATTAAATTAAAACTACCATGTAGAAAACAACTTCCAAAAAGTTAACATGACAATTTTAATTGCTAACATGTCCAGGAAAAAATGTCCGGTTTTCAGACTTTTCTGGATGGTTTTAGCCTAAGATATATCTTCCTACCAAAGTTCCTATTAACGCTATAGTTTAAGATTGAACTTCAAAGTTTTTTGTGCCCTTAAGATACTGTGGCCAAAAAATCGTCTCTATGCTGTAAAACTATGCTCAGACTTAGAATTAGAGATTGTATTACTTTAAGATTCTAACTAATAGTTCTTTTTCTTCAAAATTTTATTATCATACTTCAATGACATCTTAATATATCATTTCCTTAATATATCATTATAAAAGAACTCCACTGTAATATTATATAACATCCCTTATTTAATTACATTGCTATTAGAACAGGAAATGAAAAATAAGAAATTTCAATTATACTTTAATTTTTTTAAAGTGTCTGTTCATTTTTTTAAAAGATTTATTTTAGTTGAAATTAATATAAAGTAAACTATATATATTATACACCCATATATATATTATATACAGGGTGAGTGGGAAGGAACGGACCAAACTCATAGTTGCATTATTGTACGCTTGAAAATAATGCAAAAAAATTATGTTATGTTCTTATTCGATTTTGATTTCTTTTCATGTTATAGAGTAATTAAAAAATGTTATCTTGTGTCCTTCAGTATTCAATATTGGTGATTTAAAACACTTGTATACTTTGTATACTTTGCCCAAGACTTACAAAACAATTGATAACTTTGTTGTTATGATAATATGTCAATGCATTGTGACAGTTCTTTAACATTTATGACAAAAATGAAAATCGCGTAAGAACATATGTGTTTTTTGCATTATTTTCTCGAATACACTCCTGGAGTTTGGTCCGTTTCTCCTGACGCACCTTGTATATATATATATATATATATACATATATATATATATATATATATATATATATATATATATATATATATATATATATATATTATATATATATAATATATATAGCCAAGACAAACAGTTTCTACACACATAGATAGATATAAATACAAAGAAAGTTGGATTTAGAGATTCATCCAACTGGAGATGTGGTGGAGATCAGTTGTGTGATCCAAGAACGGACCACTTTTTTTAAACTATATCTTGAGAGGCTTGGTTAGAGTTTTCTTTTAGATGTAGTTGTTGAGATAATTTATTAATATAATGAATAATTATTATTTAAATAAATAATAAATAAGTGTTAAAGATATAATTGATCTTTATTAGATTGAATTATGACATATTATTTTATTTATATGTAAATTATCAAAGTTGTTAACATCCAAAGCAACCGTGATAAAAGAGAGAAGTTATAGTTGTTAAGCAACAGATAAAAATGATAAATAAAATTATAATAATAATTTAATGAAAATGCGATACCGCTACATACTTCCCCCCATCAACTAATAAAGAAAAACGACTAGAAAAAGGTTATAATATAAAACAACCTTGTTCACTCGGAAAAAACTTTAATAGTTGATGTACATCTTAAAATTAAATACAAAGTAAATTAAGAAAAGATTAACATTGAAAAAAGTATGCAGGTTTTAGCCTGTCAATCGAAATAGAGGTAGGTTTGTTATTGATATCAATAACAAAAAATTTAGGAAATCTCTTGATAACAGAGAAAGGACCTCTATAATTACAAGATAGTGGAGGTTTGACATGATCCTCGCGTATAAAAACTTTTTTTGATGAATCTAAATCTTTGGGTAAAAATACATTTTTGTTGGTGAACTGTCTGGTAAAGAAAAATTTTGCATTTATCATTCTATTTTTCAACTCTCGAGTAGATTGTTGAACTGAATGATATGTATCAACGTTTTCTGAAAAGAAATCAAATGGTAATCGAAGAGGAATCCCATATAAAATTTCTGCAGAAGAAAGGTTAATATCCTCCTTGACCGAGGAGCGCAAATTTAGAAGTACCCAAGGTAAAATTTTGTACCAGTTATTATTTTTTTGACAGCAATTTAAAGAAATTTTGAGTGACCGGTTAAACCGTTCAATAATACCGTTGCTGTTAGGGTGATAAGCAGTAGTGGAAATATGTTTAATCCCTAGAGAAGACAAAAAATCTTTCCATATATGTGATTGAAATTGTTTACCTTGATCAGTAGTGATCCTCGTAGGTAAACCAAAACGCGAGAACCAAGAAGCAATCAAATTGTTAATAATTTCTTCCGACGTGATAGTTTTGATTGGAATAGCCTCGACCCAACGTGAGAAACGATCAATGATAGTGAAGATATACCGATATCCTTCACTAGGAGGAAGAGGTCCAACAATATCTAAATGTAAGAAAGAAAATTTGATACTTGGTTCTTCAATTGGCATAAAATCACTTTTAGTGTGACGAGTGATTTTATTTAATTGGCAGATCGGACATGATCGTGTCAAATTTTTGATTCGTGAAATAAGATTAGGGTTAAAAAAGAATGTGCGTACTTTTTTCAAGGTTTGTCTAATTGATGGATGACCAAGATTGTGGACAGCTTTCCATACATCTTCTATATCAATGTCAGGTACGAAGATTCTGGGAATTTTCAAAGAAGTCTCCACATAAACCTTAAAAAGAGAATTTGGAGGAGTACGTATTTCTAAAGAATATTTTGGATTTTTTAACAAACTAATAAGAAGAGGATCACAGTTCTGGTGATCAGAAATCTTCTTAATATCAATCAAATCAATACCTGAAGGTAGTGAAATAGTATTAATTCGAGATAAACAATCAGCCGGAATGTTTTCACTACCTTTAATGTATCTAAGATCAGTTGTATATTGACTGACAAAGTTTAAATGACGTATATCACGATTTAATAAATTTTCATTACGAGAATTAATAGCATTTATTAAAGGTTTGTGGTCAGTCTGAATAAAAAAATTTCGATTTGAAATGAAATGATGAAACTTTTTTATGCCAAAAACAATAGCTAATAATTCTCTTGAAAATGTACTACATCGTCTTTCAGTGTCTGTCAGTTTTCTTGATGTGAAAGCGAGTGGCTTCCAGACGTTATGAATTTTTTGTTGCAAAACTGCACCAATGCCAGTACCGGAGGAATCAGTGAGAATGCAAGTTTCAGCGTTCGAAACAGGATGTGCTAATTTAACAACATCAATTAATTTTTGTTTAGCTAAATTAAAAGCTGAAATTGCACGTTCATCAAGAATAACTGACTTCGTTGAAGTTTTACCGTGTTCAACAAGTTTATTCAATGGAGCTAAAATGTCACCACAATTCCGAATAAAGCGATTATAAAAATTAATCATCCCAAGAAAATTTCGGAGTGATTTTTGATTGTTCGGAATAGGAAAATTTGAAATAGATTCAACTTTGGAAGGAATAGGGGTGATTCCTTCAGAATCTACGTGATGTCCTAAAAAATCTAATTTTGTTACACCAAAAATAGATTTCGAAGAATTTATTAAAATTCCAGCTTCATTGAGAATGTTGAAAACAGTTTTGAGATCTTGAGTGTGTTTTTCTTCGTTTTCACTCGCGATTAAAAGATCATCAAGATAAGTGAAAACAAAATCTACATTTCTGAATAAATCTGCCATAAATCTAGAAAAGGTTTGAGCTGCATTGCGTAAACCAAAAGGCATTCTCAAAAATTCAAATAGACCAAAAGGAGTGATAATGGCAGTTTTCGCGACATCATAATCGTGTACGGGAATTTGATAATAAGCTCTTTTTAAATCAACTTTAGAAAAGATCTTTTTATCATTTAATTTTACATTGAAATCATATAAATGAGGAATTGGATATCTGTCAGGTACCGTGATTGAATTCAGTCGACGATAATCACCACATGCACGAAAAGAACCGTCCGATTTCTTTTTCATGAGAAGAGGTGATGACCATTCAGAATCCGAAGGTCTACAAATACCCAAATCTACAAGTTCCTGAAAATGTTTTTTAGCAGTTGACAACTCTTCAGGACATAGCCTGCGATATTTAGAAAATATCGGATAAGAGTTTGTCACAATGCGATGTCGAGTATTATGTTTAGCATTAAGATTGAATTTTTCTGATTTGGTTAAATTTGGAAAAGA
This sequence comes from Nineta flava, assembly GCA_963920215.1. Taxonomy (NCBI): domain Eukaryota; kingdom Metazoa; phylum Arthropoda; class Insecta; order Neuroptera; family Chrysopidae; genus Nineta; species Nineta flava. Next base: position 104,376,608 of record OY986042.1, read on the forward strand.
ATTTAAGATTTCCGTAAATTGATTTTGAAGTGAGATCACTTCAACGCATGAATTAATAGGTTTTAATAATGTTTGATTTTTAAAATCGATATTCAAATTGAATTTCTTTAGAAAATCTAAACCTAGAATGCCATGAATTACATCCCCAACAATGAATTCATGACGAAAAACCAAATCATTTCCAAAATTGAGAAAAATTTCAGAAGTACCAAAAGTATTAATTTTAGTATTGTTTGCTGCAATAATTGAAAAAGGTAAATTTGTAAATTTACATGATTTACAATACGACTTTGGAATCACAGATAGTGAACTTCCAGTGTCAACCAAATATCGAGTACCTTCATGTAAGAGATCGTACATGAAGATTAAGTCGTACGATGATGATGTTGTGTTATTGAATTGGGTTTTTTTATTGACAGAGCTACTGACCAACTCAACAGGAGCTCTTAGAATTTTTTTGAAGTTTTATTTGAATTTATATATGGAGTATTTAATTTACAAAAAGAACAAGGAAAAACACACTTACGTGCTTTAGTACCATATTTATTATGATACCAACACACAGACTTCACCTGAACTTTGTGTAAATTGGTTTTTGGGGTATATTGTGTCTTTAAAGGTGACTTTTTTGAATTTTCCAGTTCAGTGACTTTATTTTTAAGAATATTTAATTCTTTATTTAAGATAAAATTATCTGTTTTATGAATTTCTGAAATAGGAAAAGAACTGATATTAGATACAGAATTTAATTTATAAATATCATTAGCGAAATTAACAATAGTTTTCAGATCAACATTATTGTCAACGGTGACAAGTTGAATTTGAATTTGTGTGTCTAATTTACCAATGAATAATTCACGAATGAAATGTGAATCAAGATTTAGACCACTTGATAGGGATATCATTGTATTATATAATAATTGAGGAGTATCGAAATCTTTTTGAGATAAATTTAATAATTTATTTAGACGATCTTTATAAGAAAGTCCAAAAGTTTCCTTTAGAATATTTTTGAGTATGTCAAATTTATTTTCTTGTGGTGGATTTACAATAATATCTCTAACATGAGAAATGTAATCCTCAGGTATAGCTAAAGAAGCTAGCGTGAACTTAGTTTCATCATCAATAATATTTTGAATAATGAAGAAACGAGAAAGTTGAATTATCCATAATTCAATGTCTGTTACATTAAATTGTGGAAGTTTTTGTAAATTTGGAAGATGTATTGTAGGTGCATCTAAATTCAGTAACTCATTTCGATTTCTAGGCATATTAAAAATGAAATGTCAAAAAAAATAATAAAAATATTTTTTTAGAAATCGAAATAGTTATAAGCGTAAAGCAAAAATAAGTATTATAACAGAAATAAAAGACTTATCTGTTAAATTTGGTGGGTGGTATGCTATATTTTGTAAGAATTACAATATTAAATTCGTCCAATCCAATTATCCAATAGTCATGTGTTGGAAGATTTTGGAAATTTTTTTCTTTAAAAATATGTTAATTTACCACCCTCTTCGCTTACTTTTTCCCGGGGGCGCCAAATTGTTGAAGTGATTGATTGATATGATAAATAATTATTATTTAAATAAATAATAAATAAATGTTAAAGATATAATTGATCTTTATTAAATTGAATTATGACATATTATTTTATTTATATGTAAATTATCAAAGTTGTTAACATCCAAAGCAACCGTGATAAAAGAGAGAAGTTATAGTTGTTAAGCAACAGATAAAAATGATAAATAAAATTATAATAATAATTTAATGAAAATGCGATACCGCTACATAGTCAGTCGTCAGGAAAATTAATGCCTGCACTACATTAGTAATTTTCGTGTCATATAATACCAGTTTAAATGACTCTGAATCGTTAAATCTCGTATATTACCTAATATTTAATAGTTTAAAATTATTTCATTTTGAATGTGTTATATTGGCTCGAAACAACAAAAGTTTATCTCTTTCCGTTTTTTTTGCCAATAGATGCCTTTTGAGGTTAGACCTGCAATGAGCAGTAAGCACCCCAACCAGAAAGTTTATCTCTTTCTGGTTTTTTTGCCAATAAATGCCTTTTGAGGTTAGACCTGCAATGAGCAGTAAGCACCCCAACCAGAAAGTTTATCTCTTTCCGGTTTTTTGCCAATAAGACAAGTTGACCTCGCGACATGATTACTGCATAGAAATAACATTTGCTCGCAGTTTGAAACCACGCTATTAATTACCTTAATGGTAAATAAACGATATGTAGATCAGCCTCCAAATATAAGAAGTAATTTTAGTGTGGAGACTTTCTCCACAACGACTAACAACGATGTGAGTACACCACCAATATGAAATATGTGTATGTATGTACTCTGAGTTAGTCTAAAATGGTTTAGTAATATTGGTGACATCTAAACGTAAAACACCCTCATCTCATCTCTTCCACATACATATAGCAAAACCTTCTTCCTCTTCATCATCGTCATCATCTTCCTCGTCGTTCTTCTGCATCTTCATATATCACTCACACCTCCATGTTCTTCTAGTAGTAGTATACATACGCTGTGCCGCCGGTGGTGCTCGTTGATAAATTAAAGTGGACGGAGTGTATACACAACTCATTCTTTCGTCTTCATATGTGAGATAGAAAAAGACAATTATATTATAAATATCATTTGTGTAGAATGAGATATACATATGTGTGTGTGTGTGTGTGTTTGTAATGATGGTGGTGGTGTATGTTATATAGTGTTGTATCACATGTATGTATGTATGTATGTATGTATGGAAAATTCAATTCACGTCTTCTGAAATTCTGTTCGGGCAAAATATATAATAAGCTTGTACACAATTGCTTGAGAGCAATTGTTGTATATATTCTTGATGTATTCTTGATGTATATATTCTTGCACACAGGTACAAAATGTACCATTATGTATACATATTATGTAACATAGAAAAGGGTATAAATAATATTACTAAGAGAACTCTAGGATTTTTCGAAATAAATTTCGATTTTTGCCCCAATTTCCTAGATCAAAATTTTTTGTATTTTATAAATACGTATTTCGACTAAAAAGTAGTCATCATCAGTATGAATTAGCTAGTGCAGACCGTCACCAAATTAGCAACAAGAAACATCTCCTCGGAGAATAATTACAATTAGCTAATTCATACTGATGATGACTACTTTGTAGTCGAAATACGTATATATAAAATACAAAAAAATTTTGAACTAGGAAATTGGGGCAAAAATCAAAATTTATATAGAAAAGGGTGTTTGACCAAGATGTTTACACAAATAAGTAATAAATCAGTTAGTACGATGCGGTAATATGTTATTGATAAAGTTGTGCATGACGTCATGTACTAAGATGGCGGCTTTAGTCAGGCTACATTTCAGCAATTAATTATACCTGTAATACTGTAAACACAAATTTTGAGTGGTAAAAAGTGGCAGTGAAATTTTTTTATTGGATTCAAATGTTTAGCTCGCGAATTCGACATCATGTTCTCGTAATTTTACGACAGGAGAAAAGTTATTGAATTCACATCACATAATTTTTAGTAGTAAATTTGCAGAAGAGCTATTTTATGGTTTTGTGATCCATGAATCCAAATGCCCGCGAGGCATAATCCATTAATCGGTACAAGATAGAGAAAATATTTGTCTCTAAAAAACTTTTTTCATGCATCCAATATTTCTGGAGTAAATACAAAATTAACGCCACTTATACACGTCATAGTAATACCAAAACTATGGGATTATTTTAAACAAATTTTAAAATAAGTTCTTTGTTTTTATGATATAAATACTTTTTGTATAAAATTTAACTCCATCTCGCACCGTTTAATAGATAGATTATAACAGGGATGAATGGAACAAGAAATTTATACGTGTAGTCTTAGAAATGTTGCCACTTCAATATTTCTCTTAGAGTACCCATTTCCAACCTGCAGACTTATATATAGTACTTATCTCAGTTTCTCAACAATCTCAACAGTTTTTAACCATAATACTTGAGCGAATTATAAAGTTATGGTAGTCGTTCAACGCAGAATTTAATGTTCTTAAATTGGCAATAATAACACTTTTTCGCTAGGAAGCACTATCAAGAAGTTATAGACGCAAAACCAAACAAGTTCGAAAATTCCGAGGTTTTTGGCTGCCAAAAATTGTTCCGAGGTCACCCGTGTTAGCATTTTTACACACATATATGTACATATATGTAAAATACATATATGTGCCCATATATGCAAGTTAAAAAAATAAAGAATACTACACCACCTTTAGCATCAATAAATACCTCTACTGACTGACGTCACGGGTACGAACCCTATTTTTTTCCACCATTGTCAATGGAGTATTGATTATTGTAAATTTATCCGTGACCGGACTCCCTTAAAAGTGTGTAAATAATATAATTACAATAAACTGTAGTGTAAAAGTGTTACATAATACATTTCTATAACATACACTTTACACATATATACACACATATACATGCTCTATACATTATCGTATATTTTAAAACTTTCACATATCTTTTACCTATAGGTAATGATAACTTTATAAAATACATAGTTTTATTTTATACTTCTGTTACGTAATCTAACATCAGAATGTTTGATTAATTTATTTATTAATTAAGCAATGTAATTCTTCAAATAAACAATCGATTCGTTTTTAAATATGCATTGAAAACTATAAATTTAAAAATCGTACCATCTGTGCCACAAAAATAACGAAGTCATTGCATTACTTTATTTTATCAAATTATTACTTAAAATAATCAATCAATTCCATAATTTGATTAATTAAGTAAGCAAAAAATAAGAAAGGCGTAGTTCGAGTCCTCCACATGTTTGGACTGTCGCTGGTTCGAATCCCGACATAGACAGTTTGTCAATTATTAAGAGAAAAAAACGGGCGGTTAATTGACTAAACTGTCGGAGTATGGACAAGAACGAAGTAACCGGCTATGCTTTAGAAGGTTTTCTGCAGTTTCCTTCACGAACTCCAGATGAATATCGGCATAGTTCCTATCATAGTCGGCTGCAGCCGCATATCCTACCAATTCCTAGTCTATACACAAAACCTCATTCCACTCCACTCACATCTTCACAGCCTTAGGCATCGCAATGGACTTTATGGTCGAAGTGTAGCCCGTCCAAGCACCTCTTTATAATGACGCAACCTTCCGAACAAATCAGACAAATCTACAAAACGAACGGTAGATTGTTTAAAATATGATATAAACGTTGTATATAGTTGCGCCGCAACCATACAATATTGACATCAACTATAAAAAGACTAAACTAAGAAGACAAAAAAAAAAACGTAACACAAAAAATAATACAAAAATTAAATTATATTTTTCTATGTGTCAGGACCGTTATTATTAAGTGGAGTTCCGTCGCCATGTTTGTTTTTTTTTTTAGTTTGAGGAATGAGTGAGTATAGAAGAGTATTTTTGATGAAATATATGTTGTGTACATATATAGTAGATATTATATGTTATATAATAATAATAATAATAATCATAATCATAATAAGAACGCAGCAGAGCCATCTAGCGTGTAGGTAGATGTAGATATGTATTGTTTGTTAAATAGGAATGAGGTGTAAAATATAAAATCACCTTCCATATTTTCTTCAGTTTGTATATATGAACCGGGCACCAGACTGATATGAGAAGTCTGACATATGATTTCATCATCGGACAATATTTAACAAAGGAGTGTGTGTGTGTGTGTACTTATGTACGCACGTAAAAAGTTATACTTCTTTTTAAATAATTTATTAAAATAATATAGGTCAACACTACTATTAAGACACAAAAGTTTAATAAAATGGTATAGTAGTGAAAAACTACAATCAAAAAATTATATATTGTATCTATAAACCTGTGATTCTAGTTTTTATCATAGAAGAATATAACTAGCGTCACTTCTTCCGTAAAAATTAAAGCTTGAAAGATTGCCATTCAGTCCATTATTTACATTAGAATCAGAGTTAGTGTAATTTATCAAAACCAGATCAGGTTTTCAGACGGATAAAAGTTTACGAGCTCATAAAAATGATATCATTGATAATGTGGCTCGTAATTATAATATTCTTCATGGAGTAATAATGATGAAGACATTCCAGAACCAAAATTATTAACTGTCACCAAATTAGCAACGAATAACATATTCTGAGACAATAAAAGAGTAATTTGAATAAGAGTGATGTTAACAAGAGTAAATTGAATGAAAGTAATTTTAAAAAGAGTAATTTCAATAAAGTTTATTATATTTTAATTTATTTTGTTTAATTTGTATTTATTTTGTTTAATTTGTATTTATTTTTATTTTTGTCTATTGATTTCAATTTTCTATCTATTTCTAATTGTCAAAGAGTAAATTACGACCAGCTAATTTATACTGATGATGACTACACTTTGTAGTCGAACTACGTATTTATAATACAAAAATTGATCTAGGTATTGGGGCGAATTTGAAATTTTACTATATTGATGTATACTATTGTCTTGTCTTTCAATATCCAAAAATTATATCACACACAAACGAAATTATTTTCACTGCAGAGTGAACACTGCTTATGGGACAGAAATACGTCTGGTTGTTTGGTTAATCATATAATGAATGTATATATAAATTTTTTGTATATACTGTATGGTACACATTTATCACTGAATCTCTGCCAAGCAATAGAGCAGGATAGAAAACATCGACTACATCGATCGAGCTAGTCCTACCCCAGTCGGGTGTTATATAAGCAATTCATAACATGCTGAAAATACACTCTGATCGGATTCTCATAACACGCCAAAATAAGTACATAAGACAAAAAGTAATAACAATAAAATAGTTATTTCTCAGGTAAAATTATAATATATAGTGCCCAATCAACATACACCCATATTTTCCATCACTTCAGGACTACTCACTACACAGTAGTAAACCATATGTGTAACAAAACTCATATAGCAGCACCACATACCAATCTACTTTGTTTTCCATGCATGTTTTCTTTACGTTGACTTTTTTTTACGCTACACCCATTTTCCTTTGCCCCTGTGTGAGTGTATATTATACCTTATGTATTTTGTTTTGTTCGTTTTATTATATATATATATATATATATATATATATATATATATATATATATATATATATATATATATATATATATATATATATATATATATATATATATTATATATATATATATATTTATATATATATATATTTATATATATATATATATGTATAATGTTTTTTAATCATGTTGACGTATGAAGAAGAACCAACCATCTTTTTCATTCATATTAGGTATGATGAGTTTGTAGAAACAGTAAAGATGGGATGAAATTTAACCCTGAATCTACACATGAACACAATGGGAATTCAATAGTCATAATGGATAAAACAGATTATTCACAAAAAGTTCACAAAATGCTAGACGAAGGCACATACAGAACTCAGAGGACCAATCCATGATCGGCATTCATAAAAGAAGTGAAAGAAACTTTAGACGATTGTCAAAAATCATAAATAAGCAAATAAAATATCAACTACAGTGTTCGAACCCTGTAATGCCAAGATTATATTGCCTTCCAAAAATTCATCAGTAAGACCAATAGTCTCGGAAATCAATTCTCCAACATACAAAATAGCAAATTGGCTAGTTGCAAAATTTCAAGTTTTTAACCAAAAAAATTCATTTTCAATCAAAAATAGTATCGAATTAATCGATAAATGGTGAAACTGTCACCAAATTAGCAACGAATAACATATCCTGAGACAATATAAGAGTAATTTTGAGTGATGTTAACAAGAGGAAATCGAATTAAAGCAATTTGAACAAGAGTGATTTCGATAAAAGTTATTACATTTTAATTTATTTTGTTTAATTTTTTATATTTTTTTATTTTTGTCTATTGATCTCTATTTTCTATCTATTTCTAATTGTCCAAGAGTAAATTCCGACTAGCTAATTTATACTGATGATACTACTTTGTAGTCGAAATAATACAAAATTTGATCTAGGCATTGGGGCGATATTTGAAATTGTTTGAACACATGTGATATCAAAATACATGTTGCTGCAGTTCGATTAACTAATTAACACGATCTTGAACAATGATAGCTTAAAGTTTAAAATTATGATATATATATATATATATATATATATATATATATATATATATTTATATATATATATATATATATATATATATATTTATATATATATATATATAACACACGTCCAAGTATTGTACATTGGTATATAGAGGGTTAATGTTGTAAAGATTGTGTTATACTAGATGATTTTTTCATAAAAAATAAGCAGCTTTATTAAGGTTGTTCATGACCAAACAAAAATCTCATTTCATTCAATTTAAATATCCATTCTTATCACTGAAAAATCTTAACAGCAAGGTTTACAAATATTTCGAATGAAACTTCAAATAATCGATTACTTAAATGTTCGAACTTCAATTCAAACATACATTACATTCACTAAAATAATATTTTAATTAACGCATGAAAATCAGCTTGTTTGGAGCTTTATTTTGCATCATCAAGATATTCAGATATTTCAATTTAATTTATTTACTATTGGCGAATTTTCATAATAAAGCAGGCAGCTATTGTTTTGTATCGAAGAATGGCATTTCAAAATTTTTGAATCTGTCTATGTATTTGCCTGTATGCACTGTAGAGTCCACAATTTTTGTATGATCGCAACGAAAGAAAGGTTTTTTGAAAATTCATCTCCTAAGAATGTTAAATAGGGAATGAAAGTTTAAATAGAAGTTCGTCATTTTTTGAAATTAGAAATATGGAAATTGATGTTGAGGCTTCTGTTTATAAATAAAAGTCAGTTATAACAGTGATTTTGGAAATTCCATTCCCTAAAGGGATAAATTAGGGACGAAAGTTTGTATGGAAACTGCATCATATTTGAAGTAAGAAACGTGGAAGTTATGAAAGCTTTTTATATTTCAGAAAAATCGGATGATTTATGAGATGTTGCCGATTTGTAGTCCCATCGGACACTCGGCTAGTATTAATACTAGCGGAGGAGATATCGAAACTTGGCAAGACCTTTCTAGGCCTTATTACCGACCCGTAAAAGACAAGGAATTTGTTTGAAGAGTAGGAATTGGTAGATTGTACTGAAGCCAACTTTGGTAGGAACTATGCCGATATCCATCTGGAGTTTGTGGAAGGAAACTACAGAAAGCCTTTAGAAGCATAGGCGGTTTTCGTTCTTGTCCACACGCCGATAGTTTGACAGTCTGGCACCGTTGGTAATCATACCAGCAACCTCCAAGTTCCGAGTAGAGTACCTCAACCAACTGGACTATTCAGACTGGGATACGTCTAGTATTCCTAATAATTAAATATATTTATGGTTAAAGATACTAATCAGATGACACATTATTCAATAAGTGTGTTTTACAATTTGGAAAAGCTAAAACCGATCTATATTTGATAATAATATTTCATATTCTGTACTTGTATATAATATGTTTTTTTTGTTTAAATAGAATAATAAAAATAACCATTATTGTATTAGAAGTCATTCACTACCTACAGTACATAATACACATTGTTTGAGTATATAGTCAATTGTGGAAGAGTTTTGTACGGACCAGAGTAGTCGAATAGATCGAGCTTGTTCTTATAGATACATACATATATATACAAGGTGTACCATCCACAACTAAAGGTATGGATAGAAAATTGGTTCTGAGATGAAAACTCCTATACCATTTTTTTAATCAGACGTACGGGTAATTAGTTATTAATTAACATAAGTAACCAATCAGAGGCGCCCAATACCGTGTGTGAGTGAGTGTTTGTAAGTATGTTAGTGAAGAATGTATGTACGTGTGTGTGTCGTAACCCAGTGCGTCCCTCTGATTGGTTACTTATTTTAATGAATAACTAATTACCTTTACCTCTGATTAAAAAATGGTAAAGGACTCATCGTCTCAGAATCCATTCCTTCAGTTGTGTCCGTGACCTACAGGACACCCTATATATATTTATATATATGTATATATATATATATATATATAAATATATATATATATATATATATATATATATGTACAAAACATATTTTAATCAAGAAACTCTATAGAATTCGGAAGGTCGCTCGAAAACATCCAATGTATTCATATATATATATATATATATATATATATATATATATATATATATATATATATATATATATATATATATATATATATATATATATATATATATATATGTATATATATATATATATATACATATATATATATGTATATATATAGTAACGTATAGTATATAGCTTCAATACATTTTAAAATTCTCGAGCTACCTTTGAAAATTTATATTTTGATCTAAAATTTGCAAAATAAACAAAATTTTAAATTTCGACCATTTTTTAAATTTGAGAGCAACTTCTAAAATTATCTTAATCGAGTTTAGTTTTCCAAGACAGAGTCCCTTTAACCTGATAGACGTGAAATTGCTCTTAACAACTTTTTCAATAAACCGAACGATTGGGGAGATATCAAGGAAACAAAGATTTACATATTTTTTAATTGTTTTGTGTGTAAACTAGCTTCTCTTTATCCATTGTTAGTATTGTTGCATTACGGTTATATTATACCAACGGAAGTGACTAGCATTTACATAATTTGACATTTAAGTAATATGAACATAAAAGTTGTTTTTTGACATCAAAGAATGAAACATAGATTCTTAATAATTAAATTAAATACTGATATGAAAAAATTAACTCGTCAACCAGGAAAGTCTTCTACAGTATGTCATACGTAACGGAAAGGAATTTGGACAAACATCGTTATGTTGACGCGAAAGTATACACAAATAAACAAATATTAAATAAATAGATTCTTATGCTCGCAAAAAAAAACGCAGGTGGGGGGTTGTCCCTTTGATAACATAATTTGACCAATACAGGCTGTTTGCTTATTTATTTTCGCAAATAGGACTTACTTTTTTAAAAGAAGATGACTTCTTTGACGTTCAATTTCCTTATAATTATATTTTAAACCAAACAGAAAAAGAAAGATAAATTTTATTATTTCAAATTTAAAAAAAAAAAAACAAAACAAACAAAAAATATTTAAATTTGCATATAAAAAAAAATGAATAAAAAATAAAAACAGGAAATGTTATTTTTTTCTTATTATAAAAAATATTTTTATATAATTTTTATCTATCACATATGCGAATATATACTGAGTTTACTTTTTTTTTTCCTGATCATTGAGGTACTACTAAACTTTTATATAAAAGAGACTTTACAAAAGAAGTTCTATTAAAATTTTTGTATTTTAATAATTTATTGAAAAAAAATAAACGTGAAAATTTCCCAACGGAATTGTGGCACGTTATGGCACTATGAAACCTTGGCAAAAAATCCATATCGAAATCGCGCGTGCAAAAAAATTATGCAAGCTCAAAAGTCAGTTTTTTCTCAAACATCTCGTATTTCTTAGCGAATTTTACACAAAAAAGTTCTGGATAAAATTCACGTAGGACCAATAGCTGTCGAAATATACTGCCGAAGAACATTTTTTCGTAACGATGCAATAAACTGTTAAACTGAGCTCAAACAGGCAAAATGTGCCGTCCATTCCGATTTATGTCGAACCGTAAGATTTATTGTTGTAAGTCGATAACCCGAAGAAATTTTATTGATAAGTCGAATTAAATTTTTTTGGAATAGAGGTCATTTACGCTAAGGTCAGTATAAAATTTATTCCTTAGTAAATTTTGGCCAAGTCAGTGGTGATAGAAAAATAGTGACAGAAAACTAATTTTCACGACTTTTGATCTCAAAAAAATTTATTTTAATCCAACTTAAATTGTAAACTTACGGGTCGACATAAACCTGAACGTATCGGACGACACTTTTTGCTCCTTTTAAACCTCAGTTTATTGCATCGTTACGAAAAACCTTTCTCGGTCGTATATCTCGAGAGCTATTGGTCCTACGTGAATCATGTACAGAGTCTTTTTTGTGTAGGATTTTTTGTGCCAAAAGAAGAAATATCCTAGTATTTTTAAGAGGCAAGCTCATGTTTATGTAATTTTTTTGCGGCAGGGAGATGGGAAATGTATTGACGCACAGAGTGTGAGACTTCTGGCCAGCCAGACTACCCACTAAAACCCACCCCCCGTTTTGGGAGATTGCCGTGGTATATGACCACGGCTATCCTCTGAGCATCACTATGAATATATATATTAAATACAACAAAATATATTACGTGTAAGTTGTTTATTTAATAGACGATTAAAATGGAATAGATTGTACATTTTCAGATGAGAAACTTTCTTGTTTCATATTTTTTAGAGTGCGATTTTTCAGTCGTCGGGTTTTAGTTTTTGAACTTTTTTTTATTAATAAATGCAAACAACAGAACCAAAAAAAAAACTGTTCTCTAAACAGTTTTAGGTACTCAATGAATACACACACATACAAATATTATATATATATATATATATATATATATATATATATATATATAATATATATATATATATATATATATATATATATAATATATATATATATATATATATATATATATATATATATATTTATATATATATATATATTTGTGTATATACATGTATATACATACATACACATGTAAAACATATTTCTTTATTATACAAAACAATACATAATAATATCGTCTATTGTAATATGTAATATTACTTCACACCCGCGGGACACAGAAGAAAAAAAAAGTGGAGAAGAAAAAATACACACTCGCAACCCTACCACACATTACTATCATATCTCAACCTCATCCATCTACCCACCGGGTTTTCTCTCTGTCATCCGTTGTGGAGAGTGAATAAAAAAATATAAAAAAATGACTGTGTAAGAAAACAAACTACTCATATGCAAGATATAACTTTCCTATCCTTCTACCCCTTACCCCATAATATCCATACACGCGTGCTAGTAATATTTCTGTAGGGTGGTTTGTGTGAAAAATATAACTAAGCGAAAATACCTCTGCATAAAAAATAGAGTTTTTTTTTTTTCGTTAGGGGAAGTTGATGTGAGATGATTAACCACCCCTCCCATTTTTTAGCATATATAGTGTGGTAATATTATACCCCGCGTGTCACATCGAATACGGCACGAGAGTTGGGTGAATCTATTTATCTATAACCGTATATATATATACATATATATATATATATATACATATATATATATATATATATATATATATATATATATATATCTGAAAACCACATCTAATAAAACTCATCCCTAAGGACTAAAAAAGATAACTATAATACTATAAAAATGTGTCTCAATTTTTATAATGTTATACATATTTATGTACAATTTCCATTTCACTTGAAGGTAAATCGTTATTGGTTTGTGCTAATTCACTTTTTCGTTTTTTCAATACTGATTTACAGGTCCCGATATCAATTATTTAATATATTCGTCCTCTCAACATGTTAATTAAATAATATATGCGAAAGTGATACTTCTTTTGGCGGGCAATTAGAATCCGATCAGTGTATTTTCAGCATTTAATTGCTCGACTGATGAAGCACTCGATAGATCGATGTATCATTGATTGCTATCTGGCTCACTTGCACAATGTTGGGAGACATTTAAGTGTGTCATACAGAATTAAGATAAAACTTATGTATACATACATTACATGCTTAAGCGAAACAGACAAGTATCTGTCTGTCACATAAGCAGTGTGACAATACTACGCAGTGGACGATAATTTTGTTTATGTGTTATTGAGTGATAATTTTATACATTATGAAAGATCATTATTGTTTTGGTAAATAGCTACACCACCAACCCTTACATTAGAACATTTAAATTGGACTATACAGTTGAAATTAGATACAGGAATGTCTTCATCATTATTTCTCCATGTTTCTGATAAAATAAGAATATTAGAATTACAAGCGACATTATCAATGATATCATGTTTTTGGGCTCGTAAACTTTGTATATTAAATGTATTATGCATTGATAAACCTGGCTCTAATGTAAAACTCTGATTCTAATGTAAATAATGGATTTAATATCAGTCTTTCAAACTCTAATTTTAACGGAAGAAATAATGCTGTAGTGTTTATTTTTTTAATCTCTCATACGTTTTCAATGATAGATATTCCACCCTTCCCACTTCTGATGAGAACTTGCATAGTCACATTTTGCCCATTCACGAACTTGATTCCACTTTTTAGCTAAGTTCAAAATTTCAGCTCGTTTCGTGTATGAGTTAGCCAAACTTTTTTTATCATTTCTTAGTGCTTTTTATAAATCGGTGTGCGATCTCAATATAATTAGAAACCCACCAGAAACAACCATGCCTTTCTTGTGGATTTCCAGAATCCTACTTAGCCATAATGAATTTTGCACATATGGCTAGTCAAAAGACTATTTAACTATATATTAATACACCTACAACATGAGTCAAGGTATACAAATTGAGTTCAAAGAAAGAAATTAATTAAACATGTTGTAAACACATTTGTAGGAGAGTATTTACTTTTTGGAACTCTTTTCCACAAGATAAAATTTTGGAAGAAAATAATGTTACTCCTGTATATATATATGTACATACTATATACATTATGTACATTAAGTAATGCGATTAGAAAAGGTCACAAAAAATGACAATTATTTTCAACAAAGGCATTTTTCTAAGATAAAGAAAAACGAGAAAATACGGTAAAAGGGATTTTTTTTTTCGTTGATATTATCTCAACAATATTTAAAAAGGTTTGTGCTCATATATTTTAATGAAAACAAAAAGACGTTAGTCTTTTCTCATACCACATACACACATGACTGCAGTGGCGTAGCTACCGTGGGTATTATAGGTAACAACCACCGGAGCTCCATACTTCCGGGTTAACTATTTCAGCAGTTTGTAGCGATGTTAGATAACGATTTATACGACAATTCTAAGAAGCTGGTCGAACGTTATGATGAAGACATCAGTAACAAATCTCATGAACAATTGTTGTCTCGAAAGTCGTATAAAAAAACTTCGTACTGTGAAACACCTTACAAATTTGTTGTTAATAGAACATTCTGTTTTATCACCTAGTTTTCCGGATATTTGCACTGTCTTAATGTTATTTTTAACAATTCCCGTCACTGTTGCTTCAGCTAAACGTTCATTTTCGAAATTAAAAATATTTAAGAATTACCTTCAAACTAAGTATAATTGTCCAAAGAACACGAAACTGCTAATGCTTTAAGACATGATCTTGATGCAGCCATAAAAATGTTTGCTGAGGCAACAACAAACGACGTATGACATTTTGAAGTTTATTTTCCACGATCGTCATTTTGTTTACTAAATAAAAACAAATTTATATTGATTTCTTGGGAATCTCCTTCGTTTTTTTCGTCGGTTAAAAAACCATTCAAACTTCGCAAAGATATTGAGTGCTTTCAAATAGTGTTTACACACAGAACATATATTATGATACTTATGATATTTTTCTTTAGTGGAAGCGCTGGGAAGTCTTATTTTTTATTTTTTTGTAGCTTAAATTTGAAATTTTTTTCAAATTTATATGGGACAAGTATACCCTATCCAACAAAAAAAGGATTTTCAAAATCGGAATACTCTGTAAAATGTTACGTGATCATACATTTAAAAAAATATATACAGATTGAATTGAGAACCTCCTTCTTTCGTCGGTAATAATAGGGAATAAAATCCGACTAATATCAAGGAAGCTATAAGCTTTTAAAGATTATCTATCACCCTCTTTGTCTAATCGGGAATTTCAATCATTCATATCTCGCTTATTTTTAAAGTTATTTAAAAAGTAATTTTACCTTGATATTTGTCAAGTAAACATGCTTCAATTCAAGTGAACAAAAATTTGCATGCATATTCCCTCTTGTAATAAATTTTCTCCAAAGACTATACATATATTGTTCCTATCCATTGATCATATATTTTTGTATATATTGAAGTTATGTAAAGGAAAGGGATCACGCTCCTCGATTAGTGCAGGAGCTGTCACGGTGCGGAGAAGATGGAAACGATGTCTCATCTTCTCTGTCACTGTCCAGCTCTTGCCATGAGGAGATGGACTCATCTGAATCAGCCTTTCTTTGACGACCACTGCGATCTTAAGTCCATTGACGTCAAGGGAGTAGTAGCCGGGAATGGGCTCGGGTCCAAGTGTGTCTCACCCCAGGACAGCCACCCTAACCTAACCTAACCTAACAGAAGGATGTCTCAAAAAATTTCCACCTGGGCCCCTCAACGTGAAGCTACGTCACTGCATGACTATAACGAAAATCGAGAGAAATGGCTTGAATTTTCTATGAAAGACGAAAGAAAAAAGGTTTTTTTTCTTTTACAGCAATTGACCCCCTACTATGTTAATATATATAAAAAAAAATCATTCATGTATATATGTTAGACAAGGTGCGATATACATTTGATTAATATGTTTGAAAATGAGATAGCGTTCGTAGAACTCTTGCGCTAGATGAGTACTTATTTTTTTTTACATCCAGTAAAGAGTCGTTTGCAGCCAAAAAGCATCGCTAGACTCCGCGACTCATACCATAATCCATGTAACGTAAATTGTATATGCGTATGGAAGTTTATTTTTTTCATCAGGGTGTTATGATAATGGTGGGTAGTTATTGGACAATGCCCATTTAGTATAGTAGTTACATTCGTTCTTATAATAATAATCTTATAGAGATTATTCTAGATTGGGGGAATCTCCTAGTTAGTGTGTCTCCATGTCGGTGATATACAATTTTATTTGTTTTTTTTTTTTTAGATATTTATTTAAAAATTATTCGTGTTAAATTGCCGATATTTTCAGAGAAGACATTTTAATTGTCTTGAAAATAATCTAAGAGCTTTGATTCTAGAATCATTTTCAAATGTATAATAATATATTACATAGTGTACTATTATATAATATACTAGCATTACCCGTCACGGCTTTGCCCGCAAAAATTTTGTAACGCCCTTTTAACCAAGTAACATAATATTTTCTCCCGTCAAAGACTGATAAATTGCGCTTAATTTTTGAAATACATTTGTTGTATGCACTGTCACCTATTGGCAAAATTTTTGAAGTACTCATGTTGTGTATACTGTCATCTATAGGCAAATTTTTAAAACGTATTTGTTGTATGCATCGCTATCTATGCATAGCATATTTAACATATTTGTTTTATAATATGTTTTCCGACACCTCCCATAAATATCATTATATTTAGCCAATGTATACAAAAACTTGACAAATTATATACTAAAAACTTCCTCGAGAACCACTCTATCCATTGGTGAAAACAGCAAAAAAATCAGTGCAGTAGTTTTTTAGTTTATCGCGAACAGGCAGACAAACGCGGCTGGGGGACTTTGTTTTATACTATGTAAGGATTATATATATTAATATATTACATATATTACATCAGGACAAATTTAAGCATAAACGCCTACCTACTATGTTTAGAGGAAGGATTAGAGACGATTTTAGGCCTGCCTGTGGGTATTTTAGGAACCAAAAAAAGCTATGAAGCTCAAATTTATAATTAATAGTATTCAAGATATTTTACCCTAAAAAAGACAGTTTGGGTACTGACTCACTCATTATCAATATTCTAGAGTACTTCCAGTTATCCAATCCAGTTGTCCAAATATTAAAGTTTCAGATTTTTGGTAGGAAGGTAGGTATTAGGCTAAAGCCATCCATAAAAGTCTGAAAATCGGAATTTTTCCTTACAACCCCGTCCCGCAAATTAAATGATAAATACCCGGCACCAGTGAAACTTAAACAAGTATACACCAATCAATTTCTCATTTTTATTAACAAACTTGACCCTCAGATAGATTACAAAGATTGTTTTATCTGGAATATCCCTACTTTTTGGAATAATTTGATATCATTTTTATGGCCTCGTAAACTTTCTATATTAAATGTATATATTGATAAACCTGGCTGTAATGTAAAATTCTCAGCACTCAATGTAAATAATGGATTATATGCCAGTCTTTCTAATTCTAATTTTAACGGAAGAAGTGACGCTGGTTCTCTTCTACCATGAAAAAATGTAGAATC
Organism: Nineta flava; assembly: GCA_963920215.1. Classification (NCBI taxonomy): domain Eukaryota; kingdom Metazoa; phylum Arthropoda; class Insecta; order Neuroptera; family Chrysopidae; genus Nineta; species Nineta flava. The sequence continues at coordinate 104,394,752 of OY986042.1, forward strand.
GTTGATTTTAAATACAATATATAATTTTTCGATTGTAATTTTTCACTCCGATATCATTTTAATAAACTTTAGTGTATTAATGGTAGTGTTGACCTTATTTGATATTTTTTAAATAATTAATTAAAAAGAAGTATAACTTCGTACGTGCGTACATAAATACACAGTCCATTTTTTTCTATTAAATAGTAAATACATGGGCTTATAGCCATATTTCAATTTTTTCAAGTTCTTAATGAGTTTATGTACCAATGAACTTTTATGTTTTGAAAATAATTATATACAAGGTTTAACAAATTGATATGAAAGATTCCATCTCAGATTATTCAAAATCCTCAATTAATTAACTACAGAACTATTGTTAAAAACTCCATGTCCGTGTTTATTTTCATTTTTATGTCATATTAGTTTTGTTTCTGCTTTATTTTGTATTTATATTTGTGATAAGGTACATATTATTTCGTTTCGGTTTTTTGCTCTTTTTTTTTATATACAATATGGGTGGTAAAAAAATGTGTTTATGTATGAAAGCCACCCTTAATCTTGAGGGTAATAATAATACATATAAGCATACGTTACTACTATCGTATAATGTTACTTTGGTATATTATAGATATATATCTTATCTCATATGGTTGTGTTTTGTTTTTAGGTATACGACGATACGAATTAAGCTTGTCTTATAAATACAATGAAATATTGTCTATTTATTTTGTGTAGGTACTTATCTGGTTAAATGCGTTTGGTTGCTTTTTGGATAAAATTATTATTATGATTATGATTGCTTTTATTATTACAGTGTAGAATCAACCATATTCTTCAAACCACAGTATGAATCAACTTTGATCTTGTGTAATCTATGGTACACTGATAGAAGAAATTTCTTTCTTCAAGAAAAAATATTTTCTTCAAAATATTTGCAAAACCCTTGTTTTTATTCAAGAGTACGCAGTCGAACCAAAAACATATGTTTACTAGAGTAGAGTTCGTTATTCTTGGCCTAAAAGAGTATTTCTTGGCCAAATACTCTTGTCAATTCTTTTGTGAAGAAAATGAATTTCTTGTAAAAAAAATATTATCCTTATTAAAAAAAAATTAAAAAACTCAAGAAGAGAAAGTTTATGCAGCTTCTTATACTGAAGTATATATATTTAACTGAAATATATTTAACTGAAGTGTATCATTACTTCTTTAAAAAGTTTCATTTGTTTGGAGTAAACAAATGTTATTTTGGTCCCAAATTTTGGTCCAAAGAAATCATCATTTCAGTTTAGGAATCTCGAGATTCTTGAGTCAAGAGTCAGTTTTTCTTTAGTTAAGATAATTTTCTGAAGTTAAAACCATAGATGTCAAGATACTTATTTTCTTATACCAAATATATATTATCTTCCCTATATATGAGAGTTCGAAATTCTTGGTTTAAAAATTTCTTTCTTACTGCAAGGAATTACTTCTATCAGGGTAAGAATACGAAAAAATACAGCTCCAGAAATTCCAACAGAACAAATGAATTTGTGTTGCACCAACATCACCTGGGTAACTTTCATATTTCGCCAAAAACTTTGTATTTTCATATACATATTCGGAAAAACAAAATAAAGGTAATTTAATACCTTTAATTCAAATCTTGATTATATTTTTACTGATATATATATATATATATATATATATGAAAATACAAAGTTTGTTGACAGATACGAAAATATCCTGGCGACAAATGTATTCAACCACCGCAACTAGATATTAAAATCCAAGTAAATCTAGTAAACATTGCACTACATATTCAACCCCAACATAGGTACCCTAATCCATAGATTTGACGAGAACAAAAATTTGTTCTTCTGCTATATTATAATCCCTTTAGAAAATATGACAAATGTGTTTTTTGAGATATTCGGTAGCTTAAACGTTGATGGCAAGAATCGCCGTGTTATCTATTTACAGCTCCTATCGCGATCAGACCTCAGAGCCTACAAAATCGTCTCGTCGGAACTACAAAGTCCGAGCAAATTTTGAGAGAAAGGGATAATTGACTGCATTTAGAGAAAATTTACGATTAGTGATCGAGCAGTAATCACGGCTTCCTCGGCTGAATGATTTGAAATTTGAGTTCTCTATCCTACCAATTCCTAATCTATACACAAAAATTCCTTCCACTCACATCCTCACATCCTTAGGTATCACAATGGGCCTTATGGTCGAAGTGTAGCCCGTCCAGGGCAGCCTCTACAATCTATCTATCTGTAGGTAAGTAAACAACTTTTAAACTTATCATTTTCTTAGTATGCCGTCAAATTTTGAAACCGTTAAAAGTGTGCCGCGACAAAAAAAATTCTGAGAATCACTGTTCTAGAGCTTTAAATTTCAAGAGCTGATTGTACTATACATTGCATTAAAAATAATCATAAATTTTAAACGATTTTTTGTCAATAGGGACGTATTTCATTTCATTTTTTAAGTTTGCCCATAATCGTTATAACTTTTCGTAAAGAATTTTTAATATTTAATGTAAAGATAAAAAAAAATTGTGGATTTAACGAGAAGTTTATTTCGCGAAGAAGTCTTCGTACAACAAGATATTGTATAAATAATTAAGAAAGTACAAATGATATGAAATCAATAAATAATAAAAACAAAGTTCAATAACCACACACTAACACTCGATTATTGTTCCAGTGATTCTCAACCTTTTTTTTTGTCGCGACACACTTTTAACGATTTCAAAATTTGACACAAAGAAAAAGATACGTTTAAAAGTTGTTTCCTTACCTATAATATACTGTGTAAAATAGGTTATGATAATAATATTGAGTGTAAAATAAAATAATATGTACTACAAAAACAACAGTACGTTTATTATCGGCCTTGCGAACTACCGTGCTCTAGATTAAGGGATTCATTACAAGTTAATAATAAGAAGACTTTTCATGAGCAATTTAAGCTTCATGTTTTTTGATAATTTCATTTATATTTGGTCGAAAAAATGGCAATCCTACTCTCGTAATATTGTCTTCTACATTTAACAGTCTAGATCTTTTTTTTCATTTTTAAATTGGTTAATACTTTACTATATACATTTCTAAAATTTGGCGGCACACTTTAAGAATTTGACGGTACACAAAAGTGCCGCGACACAGTGGTTGAGAATCACTGCTATATACGGGAACATTGCAACAACAAAAAAGCGAAAAAATTATTAAAAAACATTAAAATACACAATATATGTACAAAACCGCCATCATATCATCTCATATGAGTGAGAGAAACAAGTGCAAATATATGATGAAATAAAGATAGAATTATACATACATACATACACACATACACCAACATACACTAAAAACACCAACCCCCTCATATGGTTACATATATGGTACGTCCGTTATCCATCCACCCCCTGTATCTAAACGATGAGCCATCATACCATCGGGGTCCGTTCATCTTTCGCTATATACTACACATATCCAACCGAAAAACACCCTCGTTTCTACCACCCCCCACCCTTAACTAACTATACATATATGAAAAGCAACAAAACAAATGACCATTTTCTCGCACAAAACGAAAAGAAAATATACATAATGTGTCGGATAAAGATAGCAACACATTAAAAGCATTATAAAAAGTCCCCCGAAAACAAAGAACAAAATTTTTGCTATACTATAGAGAGAAAATCAGTTACAAAACTATCGCATGGACGCGTCGTATATATATATATATATATATATATACACCTCACTCATACTTTTCACATCCAGCAGAAGCATACATATATGTATGTAAGTATGTATGAGTTTTAATCGAATATTTTTCGTTTGTTTCGAACGGGATGCTGTGTACAGCATACTGTACAGTGGTGCATGTTGTTGTTGTTATACCTCTGAATCAACGCAGACTCGCAGCAGCGTCGGCGTCATGTAAGAGAAAATAGGCGGTGCGTCCCATATATAGGTACCCATACACACACACATATATGTATATACGATTAATATCCATAAGATAAACAAAGTTCGATATATATGTTTGATATTTGTATATATTGTATATATTCATCTTTGTCATCAAAAGGCGACAAATGTGTAATATAAGAATTTTAATTTAAATACAAGAACAGCGAACGCGATACTCCAACACACTAATACACACACACACTCTCACACATGTATATATAGAAAATTCTAAGTTGGTTGAACTTCCATCTATATTTTCTTGATGAACTAAAAAAGAATGAGATATTTTTCTCTTATAAAATACTTCACAATTGTAGAAGGTATACATATATATATATAAATTTTTTTCCCTTTTTTTTAACAGGATGTATTGATTTTTATGTCCATTTCCGATTGGAAATCGTACACCGTGTATACATCGAGTTGTCGTTAGTTTTGTAACCATCCCGTTGTATATATTGCGTTCGTCGTTGAACGAACTTATTCAGTTATTCTTTATAGAAAGGTGTGGGGTTTCTATAATTTCTATTCTAGAATTACCAAGTTCTAGACACATACATTTATATACAAACATACATATATGTATGTATGGTACACAGCTTTTGAGCTGCTTTTTTTTCCCTTTTTCTCTTCCTGGTTTTTTTTTTTTTTAGTTTAGTGTATATATTATTTGTTATTATAAGGATTTAGTAATGCCAACCTTATACATATTATATATCTATCTGTTCTACCTTCTAACTAAATAAATGGCCGTTTTGGTTTAGTGACATTTCATTATTCCAAAGTGGTTTTATCTATTTGCACTTTATTTGTGCTGGTGGTCGGTCTGATGATATTGAATGCATCTTGGAGACAAATGGATAAATATGATAATTTTTTTAGTTTTTTTTTTCTGTTATTTCGAATAATATTAATAAATTATTCACTCAAACTTATCGATAATTTGGTTGATGTTTACTTAGAACTCGAATAGTAATAATAATAATAATAAATAATTCTGTAATATTGAGTACGCAGTACATAGAATGCGTCATGACTACCACCAAATTTTCTATTTCAAAAATTCTGGTAGCATGTAAAAATTTTTAGATATTGAATTTTTTTTTTTTAAATTCTTTTTCCAACTGTCGTGAGCTTGTTTTGCATTCATTTGGTATTTTGTTTTAAGGATGTACGAGCACTAGATAGATATAGACCATTTATAAAATACTTCAAAATCTTATATAATATATTCATAAAAGTCCCCAATACATAAAGTTTATTATTTTTTGTCGTAAGTATAAAATATCTATCCAATAAAATTCCGATATGACGGGCCCGAAATCTTAATTTTTTTTCTTAAATATATTTTTATTAGCCCCGTCATACCGGAATTTTATTGGACCAATCTCTTTATTAATATTTCTATTTTCTATTGGGTAGTTTTTTTTTTATTCATTTTATTTTATTCCAAGTGAAAATTATCAAAATATATCGACGCTCACTGGTTTCTCCTTAAGAGAAATGCATTAAAACTCGAACTTTAACATTAAATAATTAATTCAAGACCTCCGTAATCCCCCCTGAAGGTTTTATAATTGATATGCACTTCAACTATAAACATCAACATCAGCATTAAGGCATGTATTTAAAACCACGCTACTTTCTATGTAGAATGTCGTAGTTTGCATAACGATTAGATTTTGTTTTTTTATGTGGTTGGTATGTTTGGCCAAGTTTATGGTTCTCGAAGAGATTTAAATGACTTTTCACAAAAAGTGCACATTCTAGAATATAGGTATTCTAAAATATTCTAAAAAATAGGTTTAGCATGTTCATCAGGCTTTGCATTAATTATTATTCTTACACATGTTTTTTTTTACCTTGAATATTCGGTCAATAGTAGAAGAGTTTCCCAAAACAATATTCCATACCGAATATTTGCGTGTATATATGAGCGTAATAAACTTGTTTCATAATATCCGTTTCGCTGTTAGTTGGTACAAACTATAGGTTAATTTTCGCAACTTTCTTGATACATATTCTATATGTGAATTACATACTTAAATTTTTTCTAGAAATAACCCTACAAATTTAACGTTGTGTGTCACCAAATTAGCAAGGAGTAACATATCCTGAGACAATATAAGAGTAACTTTAATAAGAGTGATGTTAACAAGAGTAAACTTGAATGAAAGAAGTTTTAACAAGAGTAATTTCAATAAAATTTATTAACTTTTAATTTTAATTTATTTTGCTTAATTTTTTATTTATTTTTGTCTATTGATCTCGATTTTCTATCTATTTCTAATTGTAAAAGAGTAAATTACGACTAGCAAATTTATACTGATGACGACTACTTTGTAATCGAAATACGTATTTATAATACAAAAAAACTGATCTGGGTAAAAGGGCGAATTTAAAATTTAAAGTCAAAAACCTAGAGTTCTCATTAATTACCATTTGATAATCGAATATTCAAGAAAATTGTGTCCATATGAATTCATAAAGACGGGAAAGATTTCAGTTATTTTGAAAACTTTTGACGAAAAATAATCCAGGAGTCAAGTTTGTAGAATACATGTAAAACTATAGTAAGTGTATTATTGCACTGCAATATTTAATTTTTACGAAGTTATAAAAATTTTTATAGGACTTTTACTATCTAAAAAGTATAAAAATATATTAAAAAACGAGTTTCATAACGAGAGTCTATTCTATTAGGTACTATATACACAACTTAGGTGTATATGTATGTACACAAATATATATATGTATATGTATATATATGTATTATGTGAAGCTCTAAGCACTTCTTCGATGATATTTCGCGATATCGAAAAGAAATGAGGTAATGCGCTTTTTATTTTTATTATATCTTTTATACTATAAAAATGTTGTTAACCTTGAAACTATTATTTTTACATATCTTTTCTTTTCGCATATATAGTAGTTTTGCTATAGAAGATAGTATTCAACTTTTTTCAGTAAATGTTTTAAGTACAAAGTTTTTATCTTTTATTTAACACTCGCTAGTCAATTTTAAATCGCTTACTAAGCTATAATTATCCAAATATTTTATGCGCAATTGATGGTATAATTTGGATTAAATATTTGCTTTTAATTTAAGAATGGAAGTTCATCTATCATGTCATTGTAGGAAATGACTATGACAAAGTCATATTTAGCTGATTTTATTTCAGATGATATATTCTTGTAAAATAAACTACAATTAAAAAGCTAGCAGGCCTTTAACCGTGGGTTTTTCTTGATTATATGTCAACTAAATATTTCAATATCATCAAAACTCAAACGCCAAACTGTTTTTTTCAATGATAATATAATCGAAAGTTTCTAAATATATGAGGTTTCGATTGCATATTTATATATATATATATGTTACATATATATTATATATGGTTTCCAAAAAGTCTGGAAACAGTCGAATACTCAAGAAAAACACTTTGGTAAGAAAAACGGAAAAATGCAAATTCAATATTTTTAAAAAAGCTATCAAATGAGACGTCAGAAAATCAGACTCCTACCCCCTTTTAATCGAACAAATTTTTTCGAATAAAACTAACTTATGTTTCTGTATGGATAATCTGAATCTGCAATAAAAAATAGGGGTTCCCTTAAATGCTTTTAAAGGTAACCCCACCCCACCCCTGGACGTGGGAATGGGGGTTATTTTCTTCATTCTCTAAGGCACTCTTTCCTGTCACCCGATTCTACTCACTAATGAACTTTCAAATACCAAAAGCATATCAGATACGAAATTTCATTTTGGTCGAACTAAAATTATGACCGCTAAAGTGTAACAAACACGTGGAAAATATTTTTAATAATAGATATGTGACCGATTAGGAATGAAATTTATTCTGTATTCTGAGAAAAGTCGCTTAGTTGACACGACTTCTGCGTAACGAATTTCTAATTCGTTTTTTACGCGCTCAAGTAATATTTTTGTTTGTTAATTTATTATTTTTATTTAAACGTATGACTAAAACCAACGATTCAAACCCGTCTACTTTTGTATATAGTTGAGCTCTGTATTACAACGCGTATGTAGGCAGAGAATTTATTTATATTATTTATAGTATTATAGTTAAGTAGTATAGTTAGATTAAGAGATTATGTGGGATGTGGACAATATTAAACATAAATTTATATCATGCATTATGAAAAACTATACTAGGTAGTCCAATAGTTTGTTACACGTCTAAGTTTTAATGAAAGTCTTCAATTCATTCACAGTATTATTTTAAGTTAAGATATTTGTTTCTAGTTTAATTTCTTAGTGCACTGTTTGCGCATCTGTGAAATCTCCTTTCTTGAAATCTACTTTGACCATATGACTGATTCGTAAACAAACAAAAGCCAGAACAAATGTTTTTAATTATTACTTGTGTATCAAGCAAAATTTTACGATTAGATTTACAAAGAAAGAAAAAATTTGACATCGCTTGAAATGCAATGTAATTTTTGATATACCAATAGGGAATATGCATGAAAATTTTTTTTCACTTGAATTGAAGCATGTTTACTTGACAAATATCAAGGTAAAATTACTTTTTAAATAACTTTAAAAATAAGCGAGATATGAATGATTGAAATTCCCGATTAGACAAAGAGGGTGATAGCCCTCTTGATATGTTATGTGACGTCATATTACACTTTCACCATTTAAAATACACGCAAAACTCCGTTTTTAGTATTTTTGCAAGAAAGAGACAGATAATAATCTTGAAAAGCTTATAGCTTTCTTGATATTTGTCGGATTTTAATTTCGTTTTTAAATATTATTACAGTATTAACAGTATTTTCATATTCTAAAAATAAATGTGAAAAAAAATTTGCATGCATATTCCCTATTGTTTTAATGTCTTTGCATCAAAACTTACACGTGTAAAAAGGAGTCATGCTTACATTAAAATAAGCATTGCTACGTACGAGGAAAAAAAAATGAAAACAAATTAAAATTACCTCAACAAAATAATAACATACAATTTACTTCAAACCAAGAAATCATAACCAAAAAAAAAAAAAAATCAAACACTGATGGAAAATTGAAAACGATAATAAAAAATTTTTTCTTGACAACAAAACGCATGTGAAAGCCAACAACATATATAACGCACACACGTTGTTGATCGCAAACTAAAAAAAAGATCACTAACCTACCCAAACATTACTACAACTATACAAACTACCTCAAAAGTTGTGTAAAAAAATATATAAAAAAAATAAAGCGTTCCATGTGCGATAGGTACCTACACACTACGTTCAGCTATCAGAACATTATTATTGTCGTGAACGCATACACTCGTCGATATATTTGTGTGTGTATGTGAGTGTTTGTGTATGATGGTGCGTCCCCATCATAAAAAAATAAAATTTGTACACAAAAATCGAACTATCGATTTCCTTTCTTCCTCTTTTTTTTTGCACCTTTACTGCATTTTAACGATCAATTGTGTAATCGTGTATATATAGTCTAAAGTTAACGTAGTATTTACACAGTGTGGTCCCAATTAATGTATCACTATTGAATCATACCAAGATGTTTTCAAAGAATTTTCTATTGAATGGATCATTACTTGGGACGAAAATCCTTATACTTAATAATATTTTTATTTTGACTAAAGGTGTTTGTACCTGTGTTTGGACTATGACATCTGGTGGCAATAATTAGAAACAGAGTAGTAGGCTCAACTGTAAGAAGACTTCGATTTAGAAATGTTTAAGTTGGTGTTCAGTCTCCTGTTTATAAATAAAAGTCAGTTGTATCAGCGATTTTGGAAATTTCATCTCCTAAGGGGATAAATAAGGGACTGAAGTTTGTATGGAAAGTACGTCATATTTGAAGTAAGAAACGTGGAAGTAAGAATGTAGGCTTTTTACATTTGGGAAAAATCGGATGGTTTCTGAGATGTTGTCAATGAGAAATCCTTTCGGACACACGGCTAGTATTAGTACTAGTAGCATTAGCAGAGGGAAGATCGAAGCCTGGCAAGTAGGCCTTAGTAGCAGTATCGGGACGAGTAAGGGACGAAAATTTGTATCTGGAAGTGCGTCATTTTTTAATTAAGCAACGTGGAATTTGGTGTTTAGTGTCTACTGTTTATAAATAAAAGACTGAGGCCTTAATTTGATCCACATTATATTTATAAGCATTAAAAAAAATAGCTACCCTCTTGATAATATGTGTGACTGTCTGTGTATATGTGTGTGACGTTTATTTTTTATATATATTTTTTTGCACCCTCGAATTTTTTATATTTAAAAAAAATGTGCACGGCTTGACTATAATAAAACAACCCCTCGCATATTTTTTTTTTGTTCTCTATGTGTTGTGTTGTTGCATTGATTAATAATTTAGTTTTTTTTTATATTTTGGATACGATGTATATAAAAATATATTTTAAAAAATAATTTAACGATATTTTATGGTTTTTTTTTAATCGTATCGTTTTTTTTTTAATGATGGAGAAAATACTGTATCTGATTTTCTGGTTTTATTTAATTCTAGATTAAAAAAGCCGGCGTTGTCCGGGCTTCACAAATTCTTACAGGGAGGGGAATGGGAAATTTATATCAAATAATTATTTTTTTCGAAATTTAGACAGTTTAAAATGTTGACAAATAATTTATTTCCAAAATTTTATGTAGCTATTTCTCTAGAAACTATAATCGATATTAGTTTGGAATTTTAAACTTCTAATAGTTTTTCTGGTGTCTTAAGGTAAATTTATCCAGGGTCTTATCATTATTTTCTAAATTTAGGAATACTTTTTGTATTAGAAATGTCAAGTTCATTTAAAAGAAAATATGGTTCACCGAAAATGGGAATTGATTGGACATAAGTAGAGTTTGCTACAATTCTTCATCTATTCATTTTGTGGAAAGGGTTTTCTAGAAAAAAAAGAAACAAATCAGCAAAATTGGTGATCATTCGCGCCTCGTTTTGTAAGACTTCTATATTCGATCTCTTCTTGTAAAACTTCTGTTTAAGGTACGATACTTACAAATATTTAAGATTTTCGAAACAATTACTTTATTTTGACTAGTTTCGGCACACAGTTCCTTCATTAGAAAATATATGGTAATGTCAAAAATATACATATTTAGACAAAATGGTAATGTTTAAACATATTTAGGTACTTAAATAAAGTGCATTGTATGCATGAAAATAATGAAATATTGGTAAAACCTAAAAATATAAAAATTCAATAAAGGCTTAGCTGGGTCAATAAAAGGTCAAACAGGTAATATGTTAAGTACCTACCTAAATATATTTACCTTTTTCTTTAAATATGTATATTTTTGTCATAATCATGTCATATTTTCGGATGAAGAAACTGTGTTCCGAAACTAGTCAATATAAAATTATTGTTAGCAAAATCTCAAATATTTGTTTTATTTAATAATTATAATGGATTTTCGTCAAGTACCGACCCATTCAATGCAATACTCAAAGTAAAGTGTATTTTCTACAACTGTACTAAATTTCAATTTTTCCATTTAATTAATACTATTAGAGATATTACATATTTGTGTGTCTCCTATCCTTCATAACTCCTTCAGTCCGCCGAAATTTTTTCATAAGATAGAAAATTCGTTAAAATAAAAAAAGGACTAAATTATTTGCACAGAAAAAAAACCAAATATTTATAATTTATTCACAAAAAAAAAAGTAAAGATACTTACAAAAAAATAAACTTCTACTTACTTGGTGAAGAGAAAGTAATAATGTAGTTTATTTATATAAAACTGAATAAAATCGCATATATAGATTTTTTTTTATTTTCGTCTACCCTAACGAAGTACCCCCCCTTTCGCATACATACAAAGTTTTTTTTGCAACCCTCAAGTATTTTTTTATATTTTTTATTTAGATATATATTTATACATTCAAATATTTCGTATATTTATATTATTGAATGTATGTGTGTAATTTGTTTGGTTGATTGTAATTTCTTTCTAATAATAATAATATTGATAATGTTTTCTTATATATATATATATACATATATGTATACAGGAGGAAGCTGTATATATGCTTCTGTATACGATTTAGCATAAGAATAAAAGAAATTATTTGTTTAACGTATGCAAAAATATTTTTGTATTTTTGATAGAATTCAACTGAGATATCTTCTAAATAGAATTTTTTCAATGAGCCCATGAAGATTCAAATTTTTGCTTATTTTTACTTTAATAATAAGGGTAGTTTGATTACGAATTGTATAATAGTTGGTCGAAATTAATTTCTGGGAAATAGTTTTCTCAACGGTAAAGATAATTACAAAACAAATGAAAGAATACTTTTAGCGACATGTCTATTTTAATGTTTAAACTAGCTGAAAAAGCCAGTTCAGGCCGAGCTTCATTCTTACAGATATGTGGCATAGGAAATTTATGTCAAATAATTATTTTTTTCTACATTTTGATAGTTCAAAATGCCAATTTTTTTTATATTTTAAATTTACTGACAAATTATTTATTTCCAAAATTTTCTTAACGCAGATATTTATATATAGAAACTATACACTATGGTAGAGATCTATCCGTCAGAAAACGTTTGGCCGAGAGAAAACGGCTCTAACATAGGAACAGTTCGGAATTTTCAACTTTTGATAGTTTTTCTAGAGTCGTATAAGGAGTCTTCTTTTATCATTATTTCGCTACCTCCTAAAACGGTTATAACTTTGAAACGGTTCGTAATTTTTAACTTTTGCTAGTTTTTCTGGAGTCATAACGAGTCTCCTTTTACCATTATTTCGCTATCTCCCATAGTTTATTTACACGTTGAAATTATGCCTGATTATTCTGTTTTATCCGGAACCATAAATATGCGACATAGTTATTTATGATATTGGTTTTTATTTAGGACAAAAATTGTATTATTTTTTAACTATTATTTTTTAATACATTTTATATATTTAATTAATGTATATTAATTAACAAACAGTTAATTAGATATGTTCTTAAACTTAAATAATTCGATCAATACTATTTTATTAAAAACGTCCAATAGAAAATGAACCTATTATTTTTGCCCATGGAATAGCATTCTTTTGTCTTTAAAATATATTTTTCAGAGTTCACTTAACTGACTGAATAAAGGAAAAATTTTCTTTAAAATTAATATAGGAAAAATATCCATTCCTATAAATTTAATCATCAAAAATCAATCCCATGCATACTACACTGAATACTAACTAAAAAATTTTATGTGTCAGTCCTTTAATATATCTTTGAAAAGGCAGTAAAAAATGTGTATACATATGTTATGGACCAAGTTTTAATCAGGGTACTATTTATAATGCCCGGGCAATATGAATAATGACAAGTCAAAACGGGCTACGTAATTAATACTTATTTAAACTTCATTATTTATCACATTGTCTGGTCATTATGAATATTGCTACGTATCTGCCATACAATTTGATAATTAAGGTACATTAGACAGGGCACGAGGAGCAAGATCAAACATGTACGGACTTGTACATGCACAAACACGCGCTGACAAATCAGAGCTCGTGATTCTGCCGCTGCTTACTACAGAATGCGATTGTTTACAATTTAATTTAGAATTGCATAGTAATAAAGACTGGAATAGAAAATTAATACTAAAGTGAAGTCAAGTGTGTTTAATTAGTCATTACGTATTTCAACATGGATAAATCAAAACTATTTGACATGAATCATCGATTTAATGACATTTTAAATGAGTTGATATCGTTGAAAAGTCAGAATATTCAGTTTTTCACCAGCATAAGTTATACAGGGATAATTCAAAAAGTGAAATCTTCTAAGTGTATGGTGTCAAATAAAAAAAACCAGAAGATTTCAACGTTTGCGAAGATTTGACGTGATGACTATTGGAGAAACAGAAAAATTAATTGTTCCAGTTAAAGAAGATAGTGTCATCGTTTTAGGTTTTACGTACATCAAGGTGAAATATTTCAGATTCTACATGTTACCCATCTAGCAATTGGACATGGCGGAAGGAATAGAATGGAGAAAGAGTTAAATTTTTGTTATAAAAAACATTACGAGAGAAATGATTATCATTTATTTAAATTTATTTAACAATTTATAATAATAATATATGTCAACATTAAAATAATTTAATAAACATTTAATAAAACTCATCTTTTTATTACTCTATCCAATAATTCATAAAGCCCGGTCAATTTAATAATTTCAATTGTCTCACATTAGGCATTTTTCAAACTGTCTGGACTTTATGAATAATGTCCTATTAATCACTTGGTCCATAACATATATATGTTGAAAAACTATATTTCATTTATTATATCACAACTGAAATAGATTATATTCTAAAGATAAACTTTCTAATGGTAATTAACCTTATACTTTTTCCATTAAAAAATTCGTACATTTCCGAAAAAAAATACAAAAAAACTTCTACTAATTTCCAAAAAAAAAAAGTCGAATGTAGTATATTTTATATAGAATAGACGTTCCTTATTGTGAGTTGTGAGTGACATCAAAACACTATCAATTCACTTTTTATCTATCGCAAATGTTGTCGTTAATAACTCACAAAAAATATATCAGTTTTGGTCGTGATCACCGGCCATCATTAACTTAAAAACTAACTAAAAATAATCAATCAACCATTTTAAATGATGATGGCCGGTTCATTCAATGGACACAAAAAAAAACACTATGAAATGTCTTTTTTTTTTCTTTCATTGAACAACAAAAATCATATTTTAAGGAAACATAAAATAATCACAGAACATAATAATAAAAGAAGTTAGTTTTGATAATAACAATACGATGTCACGTTACTTCCATCAATCAATAGAAATTATAAAAATATAAGTTTTCAGGAAAATTTTATAAATTTCTTTTTAATCAGCTTCAAATAAAGATACTTCTAGGTTTGTATGTTTTATTAAACTTTACACATATATTTGTGAAGATTATGCTATGGCAATTTTCAGGATGCTTGAGAGTTATACAATCGGAAGCAAAAGTACTGAAAAATTGAAATTCGTGAATATCTATACCGTTTTGTAGCATCATAAATAGGGCCAATACTAAAAGAAAATATATTGAATTTAAAATAAATTTGGAAATTTTACCAGTAATGTTAAATTCAATAAAGAATAACAAATAATATAAAAAAATTTTAACTAACTTTTGGCTGTGAATGTACCTTTAATATAAATCAACAAAAACATATATCTTCTGTCTTTCAATACCATATACGTCTAAGTAACAAAGACAGATTTTTTTTAAATTTCTATTCATAATTTTTTTCTCAACAACCGTTTAGTGAATGTTAATAAAATTGTTTCTATCGATTTCAAATTAAATAATCTGAGAATGTGGGACGCTTTCTAGCTTTTTTAATGATAATTGAATCTATTGAGTGAACAAATCTTCATAAGAAGACATAGAAAATTACAGTTTTTTTTAATTGCAATTGCAATTTTAAAAATAAAAAAAACCGTTTTAAAGTAATTAATATCCTTTAATAATTTTCACTTATTTAAACATAAGGTGTGTTCTCACTTCACGTTGTCAGGCCCAAGTAACTTACATATAATCAAATAGGGATACGCACAATTTGTGAATATAAAGCATCACATTGTATCACAGTTAGTTGGAGCGCTCCTTGAAGTGTTATTACGGATAATTAAATGTAATGGGTAACTATACGCATGTGTTTTCGAGGAAATAGAGCTTGAGAATGATAGCCATGTATCTAGGCACTAAAAATCTTATTTCAGATAAAAAACTCTAGCAGATTTGGAATCGTTCTGAGACTAAAAACTTTAAGGCACTTTCCCACCGCTTCTACTACTCCAAATATCTATCGACACTTCCACCAACTTCTGTCGAACAAGAAAATGTATAGGCTTTTTTACTCTGCAAAAAAAAATAAAGAATGTGAATTTGCCATTTATAAATACGAATGGTTTCGTTCTTAGTTTAACCTTACTTCAAATTTTATTCTTTATTCCTTTTTCCCATTTTTATATACAAATTTTATATGGACATCGTCTGATTTAATTACTTTAAATTTATAGTATTTTACTTAGCTATAATTTTTTATATACAATTAAAATCAATTCACTTTCCGCTTTGATCATAGTCAAAGAGTATAGGATAGAGGAGAAGCAGCCGTATAATTGTAAGCGACATCTGGTTTTTCGGGATATACACTATTGAGTTTGTTGGCTTTTGCGGGGGCGACGATGAAGGAGGATTTTTGAAATATGATATCTACGCTTGGGTTTTTGATGATTTCGGTTTCTTAAGACGTAATAGTTAATAAATTAATAATTTTAAAGTAAAAATTAAAAAAAATGGTTCGTTGTCATGTGAAAGGTTGTCTGTCTGACTCAGTAGAGGCGCTGAAACTCGTATACTATGATTTTTCATTAGCTCTTATGAGCTGCTTCTCCTCCTTCTTATACTCTTTGATCATAGTTTTTAATTTTTTGCCGTAATTTTTATTTTGATGGTTGTTTTAAAGTAAATTATGGTAAGAATAAATTTTCGGTAGAGTGAATTCAAGTTTTTATTTAGAGGATTGTTTCGAGGTAAATTATATGGCAAGAAAATGATTTCTCAGTAGAGTGAGTCCAAGTGTTTTATTGTATGGAAGTCATTGAAGAAGTTATAAGACATACAACATTTTAAGCTGTCAGTAATGTCAAACATTTAATAATATTGTCATATTACTATAAAAAAAAATTGAATTGAAATTTAATGTTTGAAAATATCTTTGTAGTAAGTAAAAACATAGTTTTCAGTTTTATATTTCCGTTATATATATATATATATATATATATATATATATATATATATATATATATATATATATATATATATATATATATATATATATATATATATATATACATATATATATATAATCTCTATCTTTTTCTGCACGCCTTACTTGTCCAAATCTCTGTATCAGTGTATGCTATATTAATGTATTATTATATATCTCTATAACCAAATATATATATATATATATATATATATATATATATATATATATATATATATATATAAACTATTTCTGATATGTTGGCATTCGAATATCTATATCTAATTATTCATAATATTCGTAAAATGGAATAGTTTGTGAAATAGCAACGGAACTTAGAGAGGTATAGCTGTAAAGAGACCTTTAGAACCTTCATACAGACCGACAAAACTGCGGCAATTTAATCAATACCGTCTAACAAATTCATTCATCGTGCGTTGAGTTTAACAGACTGATTTCAATGTCGAATTTTTAGGAGTTTTTTTCTTGTTATCTCTTAAACTCTTTTCCGTACAGGGCACTCTTAAACTAGTTGATGTCGCGGAGGAATGAACTAACCAGAAGATTAAGAGCATTGGTATGCGGATATGCTATCTGTAAGTAAATAAAGATGCTTGAGCAAAAATATTGAATTTGTGAAACAAAATTCCAAAATAATAGTTTTTTATTTTTGTAATGTTATGATTTAAAACATTTCCAAATACATTTTTTTGTTTTTGAACATCAAGCTTCTCTTACGATTCAAAAGATAGATAGTTATTGTCGGGACTAAACTTATTAATACATATACAGGATGTCTCATTTTAAACAATGCACCTGAATATTTCTTCAAGGATGCGTTTTTGGAAAAAGTATCTGAATAGAAGATGTTTTGTTCGGATGAGGACGTCTTATGGTGCGTTTGATTTTCATCTTGGCCATGGCCTCCAAGGTATCAGCCAAGTAGCCGAGCGGTCTAATGCGCTCTGTCTGCTTGAGGACTGGGAGGTTATGGATTCGAATCCCGACATCGTAACGAATTTTTTTCTAAGTTCAATTTATCAGAAAATGACAATATTTTTACACACAACTAGAGTTAAAATAGTAAAATAGAGTTATATACATATATAGTAAGTAGTCAGTATAGAATCACTACATATTACTCTAACTATAATTTTGGTTCAGTTCAACAAGAATGAAGATGAAATAAAACGAACTTTAACGGGGGACGTTCGTTGTGGATGTTGTACCTATAACTATTCTGTTTCTACGACTATAGTACTCGTATATAATATGTATATAGAGAGGTTGGGGATGATTTAAAAGAATAGTATATAGATGTTGTTAAACTACAATTTACAGTTTTACATCAATTTGATAATACAGTTTTCTATTATATACAAGTGATTCCTAAAGAAAAACTGTCTGAAACGATATTCCTCTCTGCGGTAGAAAACGTCGAAACAATATTTTTATACCCGGTATACGTCCATATACAAGGGTATTCAGTTTAGTCCCGACTTTGTAATGCTTGAAAATATTGATCGCAGACATAAATGTTTGGAATAGGCGTTGATAAAATGGCCTCCTTCGGCTATTTCCGCATGTCTGTCCGTCTGAGGGCACGATAACTCAATAACGAAATAAGATACCGAGCTGAAATTGTGTGTGTGAGTATTCCAGAGCTAAAAAATAAGGTCAAGTTTGTGAATGGACAAAATCGGGCTATATTTGGGCAAAATGAACTTTCTGAAACGATACTCCTCCCTGCGGTGACAAACGTCGAAACAATATTTGGGCAAAATGGACAAAACTACCCATCGTTGAAACCGTAAGAGATAGAACAAAAATGTAATGACAAAAAATGTCCCTTTTTTAAAAATAAACAACTTTTGTTATAAACTATTTTACATAAATTCAGTATATACAGGATACAGTTGTTATTTTCATATGTTATACCTTGTGACGGTTGTAAATATTGAAAGTACAAACAAAAATGTTGGGTATAGGTGCTCATAAAATGTTCTAATTACCCCATGTTCGCGTCTGTCTGCCGTCTTTTAACCCGATAACTCGGAAATGACATAGCGAGTTGAAATTTGCTCTAAAACTACAAATTTTTAATTAAATACTGATATGAAAAAATTAACTCGTCAACCAGGAATCGAATCTCAGGCCTCTAGATTTACACAAATAAATATATGAATACAAATTTTTAGTACATGATTTAGAAAAATCGGTACCACCTCCCTACCGAAAATTTACATTTTGAACGTTGGAAGAAGAAAAAAGTTCAATGCAAAAAAATGTCCCCGATTTTAAAACAAAGAATGAAATCAATAATTATGCCACAATAAATTCCAAAATCATACGTATGCAAATATATATGTATAAATTACCTGGGGTATATGAAACATAAACATGTTTTTATGCATCTATGTGTGTGTGGAAAATAAACCACATACGCACTGATAACGATTTGATTACATGCAGCGAATTTATAAGTATAAACTATTCGTAAAAGTCTGCAAGTCTTATCAATTCGTTATCTTTGACGGCGAGTTTGTCAAAGAGAATAAAAAGTTGAAAATATACATGTAAAAATAACAACTAACTGAGTTAATTGCTTAAATATCCAGTATGTACAAAGTATATGAAAACAAGTTTCCAACAAAAGTTACTTATTTAAAAAAAAAAAAAAGACTATATCCATCTTTTACAGTTTCCAAGAGGGGAAATATTTTCACTCCCCGATTGGGGATAGAACGGTCCGAACTTAAAGTTAGGATTTAGGTCTCTTTATATGTGATGTTCATACAAAATTTTAGGTCGATTTCTCTATTCGTTTTTGACTTATCGTGTCCAAGGACAGGATATGCAGTCGATTTATTATTGTAATCGACTGCACGACCCCAGACATAAAACATTTTCCTTCAAACAAAAAACTTCAATAATGGGATAAATAAATTTTTTAATGAGATCATAAGAAAATTATATAGAATTTTAACATATGAGCCCAATCGATATGCTTAAAAAAAAGTCTAAACCAACATAATCCAGAGACGAGGATCTGATGCTCTAGTTAGTTAAAATTATCAACATATAGTATAGATATACTCACCATTTTCATTTAAAATAAATGGTATTATATATTTGTTCTTATTTTTAAATAGTAAAGATGTAACTGTCAGAAAGCTTTTCGAATGTAAAAAGTTTAAAGCACATATATAGTTATATATGGTGTATAACGAATGAGAGAAGCTTTCTAGTTGTAGACTTCACGCATGGTCTAACATTGTACACATACTTGTCTATATTTGAAATTTTTGTGACGTAATATTTTTGTTCAAGTTTTGTTTTGTTTCTGCATTTCATTTTTATACCCGGTATATAATAATGCATACCAGGATATATTAAGTTTAGTTCCGACTTTATAACGATTGAAAATATTCACCGCAGAAACAAAATTGTGGTTCAGGTGTTCATAAAATGACCTAATTAGTCCATTTCTGCAAAGTTGTACGTCCGTAAACACGAACATTCAAAAACGAAATGGAGTTGAAATTTTGTGTGTGATTTCTAAAGGTAAAAAATAGGGTCAAGTTCGCGAGAATGGATAAAATCGGTCCATGTTTGTGCAAAATGGGCAGAACTACCCATCTTTGAAACCATAAGAGATAGAACAAAAATTAAAAAACTAAAAATGTAATATACTCAGTATATACCGGGTATTTAAGAAATTAACTCAGTCATTTGTTATTTTCACTTGCTTTTAGTTGAATTTGGGAATAGCGGGAAGAACTTTGGATAAGAGATCTTGACATATTTCAAAGTTGTTTTAATCTTATAGTCTATGCTCGATGTGATCAGAGATTGAAACCATTGTGGATTAATTTTTGGAACACAATAGTTTTGGAAGATTTCAAGTGAAAATTTTGCGCATTAAAACGATTTCAAGAAACTAAATATTGTTTTATTTCATTTGGCTGTGTTGGAGTGTTTACCGGGGGGAAATTGCGAAAGAATTTACAAAATTTTGAAGCGAGTCCTTAAAAATAAAGATATATAATTTCTTAAACAAGAAATTAAATGAAAGATATATACTTTCTTAAACAATCAGTAATAATTAGTAGTTAATGTGGGAATCAATGGAAGTTTGAAGTGTCACAGAGCTGAATTGTGGATTCAAAGTCTCACCCAATGTTTGGCGAAAAAATAGCAATTAAACGAGATAAATTATTATTTTTACATGTGCATAATTCGCGTGACAATGCAATACAGTATATCTAATATCGTTCTATATAGATGGAATTCAGAATATATACACCGGTCATATTTTTATACATTTTTGCAAAAAAGTAAAATAAACAGTACACGCACTGAAAATTAACTAAGTATATTAAACAATTTTCTCAGATTTTTGTTACATTTACACTTGGTTTTAAGACGTCGTTATATTGAACGATACGTCGAAATTAAAAACGTATACAAATTTCAAATTTTATTATTTTCCTTGTCTATGGGTCGTCGTCCTTTCTACATGACGTTATGCGATCACCAAACTGAGAGGTCAGGAGACTTAGTATGTATGGCATATCAAGCTTTGAATCTTTGATTGTAACTCAAGTTTCAATATTAAACAAAGCACTACGTCAACATAATCATAACATCATCTGAGGGCGATACGGTTATCAAAAATTTACTCCGTACGGTTCCGTATAGTTGTGTCTCAAAATTTTTGGTTTGATTTTCCAAAAATGGTCCAAATTAATTTACCAATATTAAAAACTAATTAAACCAAATTTCAAAAACTCATTATTCATCATACATACCGTGACATCTATGAACAAAAGAAAGCTTTTAAATTATATATGGTTCTATTCTCAGTCAAGTAATACTATTTTAGTAATGACTCAAACCGTATGTTTTACAACTGCCACCTTCTGATCAGTTTCGTAACCTAAGAGGTAGTACCTTATCATAAATTCTCTACAATTCTTTTCACTCTCACCAGAGATTCTCGCCCAAATAGCTAACACCCAATTTTGCCAACATGACTTATTTAATTTATTATTTTCCCCATGGAGACTAGAAAATTTTCCCAATCGTTTGTGAATCGTATATAACTGTGACACTTTCGATTTCGTTTTTTGACTCAATAGTTACTGAGTAAATTTATTTTTTAATAAAGG
Organism: Nineta flava; assembly: GCA_963920215.1. NCBI lineage: Eukaryota > Metazoa > Arthropoda > Insecta > Neuroptera > Chrysopidae > Nineta > Nineta flava. The sequence continues at coordinate 104,416,675 of OY986042.1, forward strand.
GCCTCCGTTTAGCCCACATTTTCTAGAAATTGACTTAATATATGTTCATAAAAACGTTTGTTATTTCGTATTTTTCGAAAAAAATTAAAATTCGATTAAGTTTTTGCTTATTTTGACGGTCATTGGTTAGCGCTGGTGCTTGCTTTTTAATGCTCTCTAATGTTGTAATAGGTAACTATCCATGCCAGTACCTAAATACTATCAGCACTACCTAATGGCCGAAAAAACAAACAAATGAATCGAATTTTCAGTTTTTCTCGAAAAATACAGAGTCATAAACGTTTTTATGAATATATTCGGAATTAACAAACTTCGATCAATTGAATACTCACAGCTTAATTTTAAGTCAATTAAAAAAAAATTTTGGCTAAGCGGATGCCCAATATAAAAAATTAAATTCCCTCAGTAGCTATTGAGTCACGCGCGAAATCGAAAGTGTCACCAAAGAATACATATATACAGACTGTGTTGGAATGCATTTCCAATAGAGAATCAATGTTAAATATTATTTATTACTGGCAGACCGTCTGGTTACTGTACGGAGTCAGTCAGTACACATGTAATGAGTACACACAGTCAATGAGTCAGTACACACTCTTAAATGACAAACAAACTACGATACGTGTATACTGACTACTCATTACATGTGTACTGACTGACTCCGCACAGTAACCAGACGGCCTGCCAGTAATAAATAATATTTAACATTAATTCTCTATTGGAAAAGCATTGCAACACAGTCTGTATATGTATTCTTTGGTGTCACATACGATTGGTAAAAAAATAAATTAATAATCATGTTGGCCAAAATTGTGTTGGCTTTTCGAACCTACTTCACACATACCTTAGTTTGTATAACTCTCTACAGATGCCACCATATGATATATCTGATATATCAAGAACAATGCAAAACAAAAATTTTTGTATTTATAACAATTAACAATTTTTTTTGAGAACGAATTATTTATTTCGTAAACATAAAGACGGATATTATAACCTATAATAATTATAACTAACATTTTAATATTAAATAAGGAAAAATTCATCAAATTTAATTTATTTCTTAATTTTTAATTTGTTCAAGTTCATTGAATTGTAAAAACCGTCATTTTGCAGATAAATACTACTGAAACAAAGTCATTATAAGTAAATAAATTTTCTCGGAAAAGTTATAAAATAAAATATTTTACAATACTTTTCAATATAGATAAACATTTATAAAAAAATTCAACTGAAACATTTATGATAATAATGTTTACTAATTATCAATCTTTGATTCATAAATAAATAACAAGTTTCTTATCAACTTGAATATTCTAGACGCAATTCGAGACTACGTCACATTTCAAACGTTTCAATCTTATACAAATATTTATTCTTTATTTAAAACATCTAAAAATGGAATATTTTGTTACTTTTGGCACACAGTGATTTGCATAGGCTGTTCATTTTTTGCACGCCCCTTCCACAATTTAAATGTGTTTGCTCAACTTCCCAGTAAACCATGCCCAAAGGTTTTAGCTAGCACGGCATTATTATTAGGTTATTCTAAACAAAACGTTTTATTTAAGTTGCACCGGTTTTTTTTTTGGCGGCCACTAATGCTTCGAATTTTATATAAGAAAGATATTAATAAATTTTATTTGTTCTTTTAATTCTTTAATCAATTATTACAGGCAATTACAGGCAAAACAGGCAATGGGTAATCAGAAATTACAAATTACCAAAAACGACAAATATGAACAACGAAAAAGAAAAGTTATATTAAAAATGTATCGCCCCAAAAGTTTACCGCCCTTGGCTACAGCCTACTCAGCCAAATAGTAAGTCCGACCGTGTTTATATTCAACAATGTTGACAGTAGGTTTTACGTTTGTCGCCAAATGGTCTGCACATAGATATATAATTTTTGAATAATTTATGAGAAATTAAAAATTGAATATCTACTATTCGTACTATTTATAGTTGTGTATGTGCACTATAGGCCAGGGGTGGTCAACTTTTGGGTGTATAAGAAGATCTACTTTTTATCTTAAAAAGTAGTGTCGCGATTAACTTGTACTATTTGTTCGAAGGTACATATGAAAAAGTTGTTATAAAAATGCACAGTATGGCTGATAAGTTGATTTTATGATTTCACTTTAGCAATTTTTTTTTTGGGCCAGGAAAATTTATTATGCAAGAATGTTATAAGATTTTTAGACTTTTAGATGCGGGAGTGTGCCTCGTACTGAAACACACTGTATATCCACCTACGTACAAAACAACATAATTATTTAACGGGTCAAATTTAATTCAATTTAGCTACAGATATAGACAGGTTAAAATTTATTTTATTGCCTTAACATGAATGGGAAGACTGAGTTATCATGCATCTAGTCAAGGAATCATAATTAAGTGTATATCTTGACAAAGATAATATTAATGAGTCTTCAGTATAGGAATTTAACAATGAAGTATGAAAATGCCGATTCACACAGGTATGTAGACCCGAAACAAGAATAAATATATTCGCTACATTTGGTGATTTTTTTTTTTTTCAAATTTTCTGGTTTGTTAGATTAAATCAGTTTGCAAAATTATAATTTCATTTTTTAATCACTTTTGCTCTGTATGGATTGTTTGCAATTTTTTAGCTAATGCGTTTTGCACTAAAACTAGTTTTTAAGAGAGATTTAAATTCCACAATTTCTTTATTTTTTCAAAATCTTGAAATCTTAACTTAAATTCTACAATTACTATTTGTCAAGACATCGCGAGAGATCGACTAAAATTGGTTTAGCGATCGACCGATCGATCGCGATCCCTGCTATAGGTCACAAAAGTCGCACATATTTTCAAAATTTTTAAGTTGATTTGTACCTTCTTCCTTTGGTTTTGCGGAAAATGTTTCGAATAAAAGTTGTAAGTATACTTATAATGAACCACTTTTATTCGAAACGTATTTTCGAAAACCGATTGAATAGGGCACAAATCAATAATAAAATTTTGCAAAAATAAGCGCTACTTTTGTGGCCTGTAGTAAAATGTCGAATACAACCTGAAACTCTTATGTGATTCTACTTTGTTACGAAATCGTATAGTTTTTTATTGGAACGTTTTTTATACCCGGTATATATTATATTAGCTGTTTCTCGCGACTTCGTCCGCATTTATATGAAAGCTAAATATATATGTATTGAAAATACTAATAATAATAATAATAATAATAATAATAATCATGCTATATGATATAACTATACAATATATAACGATTTATAGTGTGCTATTATAGTTTATAATTACTATGGAAACGACAAAAAAAGTTGACATTTCAAATTTGAAACAAAATTTTAATAAAATAATTTTATAGTTATTTTTTATAGTTTCTGTGGAAATGATAAAATCAACAAACATTTTCACCAAAAAAGGAGGAGATTCTATATTCGACTGTATGCATTTTTTTTAATATTCACCCCCTTCAAGATTATTTTTTGAGACAAAAGATAGCCTATGTCCTGCCATAGGATATAATCTATCTTCTTGCCAAATTTCATTACGATCCGTTTAGCCGTATAGTCGTGAAGAGGTAGCATACAAACAAACAGAGTTACTTTCACATTTATATAGTAGTATGGATTACAGTTTAATTCCGATTTTTTACCGGCTGCCTGCCTGTCAACACAATAACTCAAAGCGAAAAGAGATAATGAGCTGAAATTTTATATATGTGTTCTAGAGCCAAAAAGGAAAGTCAAAGTGTATCCCTCCTGCAAGGGGAATAAATGTCCATCTTTGCAACCGTAAACTTTTTAAAAAATAAAAAAACGGTTCTTTGAAGCTTGTTTTCATAAACTCAGTAGATATATACTGGGTATTTAAGAAATTAACTCAGTAAGTTGTTATTTTTATTTTGAATTAAAATTCTGTTTACATGATCGTACAGTTTTGAAAAACCAGACATAAAAGAGTTATTATATCAAGATACCTAGGTGAACTTGTGTGTGTTTATATGAACACGTGATACATAGAAATATCGATCGAGATATGAGAATGTGCATATAGGTATATTACTACACGTACACTACCTTATCGTACCAGACAAAGAATCAACTCACTTTGTTATTTGTTATCTTTGTTTAACAATATATTAAAAGTTATCTTTGTGTATTTTTCGTCTCTGTTATTTTTTTGTCCATAGCAAACTATAGTTAATGTTCGAGGTTGTTAGGGATATAATTTCGTATATCCTAGAAAATATATTTGAAACCTTTGTTCAAATTTCATTTTGATTAGTTTGTTTAAATAAACAAACGACTGGACATAATATAGTTGTTACTTCCAATTTTTTTGATCGAATAATCTCGTAGACTCATGAACATCATGGAGATGGGCCTAGAACGTAGGCGTCCGATTTCTGCTCAGAATAGATTAAAAATGTTCAGATTAATCTATTTTTATACCCAGTATATTTGTAAATATACAAGGTATATTTTAGTTTAGTTCCGACTTTGTAACGCTTGAAAATATTGATCACAGAAAAAAAATTTTTTTATAGGTGTTCATAAAATTACTTAATTAGTCCATTTCCGCATGTCCGCCCGTCTGTCTGTCCGTGAACCCGATAACTCAAAAACGAAAAGAGATAACGAGCTGAAAATTTGTTTGTGTGTTCTAGAGCAAAAAAGTAAGGTCAAGTTCGTTAATGGGCCAAATCGGACCATGTTTGCACAAAATCTTTGAAACCGTAAGAGATATAACAAAAATTTAATAACAAAAAATCTTCTCCTTTTTAAAATAAACAACTTTTGTTTGATTAATTTTTCCATAAACTCAATATATACTGGGTAATGCAAACAATTAACTCAGTTAGTTGTTACATAACTTGTTTAACTCAAGATTTATATATTGGATCTCTTGGATCTCAAACTCTATTTGTTTACTTGTGAAAAACCGGAAAAACTCTTGTTCTCACAGGTGAAAACCCTTCCCTGGAAAAGTAAATTAAACAAATTAATAAATATTAAATAAAAAGTAAACAATTTTTTTGAAACAAATTACAAAAATTGCTCGAATCGATCACCCGAATAAAATTCTTGAAACCTCCACACAAGTTCAATCACCAATACGTGATTGAGTAATAAGCTAGTTAATACAGAATAATCAATAATTTAAAAAATAATTAGCATATTAAATTAAAACCGGTTTGTAATTATTTTAAGTAATTAAAAATTCTATTTAATCTTAACTAAGACAACTTTCAGGACGGAACTAAAAGGTCAAAGAAATATACATTTATCTATATAGGGGAACCCGGGTCAGCACGGGGTACGAAAATTTGGTTTAAAAATACAAAAGGGTTCATTAAGAGAGCTGCAAATTTTCCTTTGAACACATTATATTCACAAATAGGACTATCACTTGAAGGCCTATCAAGTCTGATGCCAGTTGTGTCTGCTAATCAGACACACGATTCGGATTAAGGGGGGTTCACTCGAAAAATATACGTAAAAAATATTTAAATACACCAAACTAAAGACAATTAAACGTACTTCAAGAATGTACTAACTGTAGTTGAATTGTAAACAAGTATGTATACCTTCCTTATCTTGGTTACAATACAGGAGCAAAAATCACACAACTAAAACTTCACGCACCAACGACCAAGAAAACTAGACTAACATGAATGTCGTAGTTGAACAGCCACATGTTGGTATGGTTCTACGTATTGCCACTCGCTAGTAACATCCCCTGGATATCGAAAATCGTCAAACTTCAACAATAAACTTCACAACGGGATACCGCCCCAATACCCAGTTGGGTCCCGGGTTCCCTTACATGTAATCTGTTTAAAACAAATAAAAAAATAGGCTTATTCGAAAGGTTAGTTAATCAAAATGGTGCTATTTAAAATTCATTAATTTAATTTCTTTTAAAAGATATAAAAAACATACAATTTTTGCTGATAAGGCTATAAATGATTTAAGATATGTTTTGTAAGATATAAAAATTGGACAAGTTATAAGAGAAAACGGTAAGACTTAAAATTATAAAATTGTTTCTCTTAAAAATAATAATCAGTTTTGTGGGAAACAATGTGTCGTAACCAGATTTGAAAACATCCGTTTCAACAATATTGTTGTCTATAATTAGAGATGTTCTCCAGACCGTGTATCTGTTTGCAGTACTCATGATTAAAACATCTAAAGAATGTTGATATCATACTTCCTCCATGACGAAATCATTTAATTGGAGAGGGAACTTAAACTGATTTAGATTTTGTCGGCTTGTATTCTGGTAGTTTACGGCAGAGACTGCTGAATATTTGTAGTTTTATAAATTCTGTCAATGATCTAATAATGAAATCAGATAGCCATAAGAGTTATCTTAATTATCTTAAGAGTGTTCTCATTCTTTGACATCAAAAGCTTGATATATAAAGTCATATACATCTAGGATGGAAATCTAATCTACGCCGTCTGGCATTCTAGACCAACGCTCTGAGCTACGTGAGGGGTTATGGTAGTGGAATGCATATTAGCTCGCTAGGTGTTAATGTCACGCTAGTCACTGCCGTTGGTATAATATAATCGGAAGGCAACCATAGATAGATACTTACATACATACATACATAAATACATACATACATACATACATACAAACATTGCAAGTTGAATAAAAGCTTCAAAAAAGCTTCGCTACCACTAATATGTCAGTCCTGCTTACCAGACCCCCCCCCAAGTATAGTTACATTAGATAGATAGATTGTAGAGGCTGCCCTGGGCGGGCTACACTTCGACCATAAGGTCCATTGTGTTGCGTGAGGATGTGAATGGAGTGGAAGGATTTTTTTGTGTATAGACTAGGATTTGGTAGGATATGGTTGCAGCCGACTATGATAGGAATGCCGATATTCATCTGGAGTTCGTGAAGGAAACTACAGAAAACCTTCTTGAGCATAGCCGGTTACTACGTTCTTGTCCATACGCCGACAGTTTAGTCAATTAAGCGCCCCCTTTTTTTTTCTTTAATAATTGACAAACTGCCGATGTAGGGATTCGAAACCTCTCAGTTTCCAAGTAGGCATACTGCGCAGACATGACGCCTTAGACCGCTCGGGCACTTGAACTGTTAAGTTGCCTGTTACTCTGATTTGGATAACAAGTTTTTGAAAGGTAACCGGGTATGTCCGATAAGCAGCCGTGGCTACCTCCGAGATGAAACACTGATACACACTATGGGGCTAAAACCTTTGTTCAAGATTTTCTCTTATATAGTGTAAAATAAATTTAGAAGAGTTAAACGTATCCATACAAGAAAACATCCACACAAATACAAATAAAATATATTTAAAATTTAAAAAGAAATCACTTGTGCATTATTAAAATCTGATTTCTCTCTTGACAACATAAAATCGAAAAATAACTTTATAGCACTATCAAATATCTTTTCTGATACACGAACGAAAATCTACATTTGAAAACAGCGACGATAACGATAAAGATAACATATATAATTTATTTACATGCTAAACAGAGAAACAGTGTAATATATGGAACAAACAAAGATGGATGACTGACTCATTGTTTTCTATACGTGTATACAAAATAATATTTTTGGTAGTTTCGTCGGTATTCAGAGCATTGAGTTACAGCAACAAACAGAACAGCTCCAGGGTGCTTTTTAAAAAACATTAGTTTATGCAGAATATTATCATTGTGATGAGATGATACGTTTCTTCTTTCGAGGAATTCGAAGTGTTTAAAGTGTGACAAAAATTTGATTGTGATTTACAAATGAAAACAAAATTAAATATGTAATTTTAATTAATAATCTTTCGCATTGTTATTATTAGCGTAGCAACTATAGTTTCAAATACATATGTTATTATTAATCACTAAAATTACTGTTTTATTTATATTTTTGTAATATATTAATCACAGTTTTAATTAATTATTATACATACACACAAGGGCAATTAATATATTAAATTTGTTCACACATAATCACCGCTCATTGTATTTAGCAGTAATGACACACACTATATTTTGTTTTCTATTTATTTTTTTATTATAAATTATTATTAAAGTCACTCTGAAAGAGTACCTTCGTAAATAAATTAATTATATGTTAAACGGAATTGTCATTTAAATTTTTAATTTAGTAATTTTTCTCTAGTAGATTTCCTTCAATTTTTCTTCAATTCTTACCCGTAGTTTAGTTAATTTTTTGTTATTAGAGGAATGTTGAGATTTTTTAAACTGTATTTTATATTACTACGTAGATGAATGGCATTTTATTTAGAATATTTACTCTATATTTGTATTTACCGTAGGAAAAATAGTAGTAGTTGTATCGGAGGGGGTGTCTGGTAAGTAGGCAGCGGTGGATTTACACTAGGGGCTAGTGCCCAGGACGGGTCTAGTCGCTAAATTCAGGGCTTATTATTGATTTTCATAGCGGGAGATTAAAAAGTATTCTGTACCCTTATCCATTTCGTTTAGGATATGAGTAATGGTCGGCATTTTTTGCGGTGCCCCAGGGAAGTACTAAGTGTAAATCCGGCCCTGTGAGTAGGCCTTTCTAGACCTATTTTACCGAGCCCTAAAGGACAAGAAATTTGTATATAGACTAGGAATTGGTATGCTGTGTGACTGCAACCGACTTTGTTAGGAACTATGCCGATATTTGTTTGGAGTTAGTGAAAGGAAACTGCAGAAAACCTTCTCAAGGCTAGCCGGACATTTGTTTTTGTCCATACTCCGATAGTTTAGTCAATTAACAGAACCATTAATTTTTGTTTTGTTTTTTAAATTAATTTTATTGACAAACTGCGAGTGTTGGGAATCGAACCAGCAATCTCCCAGTTCCGAGTAGAACACCTTTAATAACTAGACCACTTAGACTGGTCGTAGGAAATGGTCTACATAGGCCAATTTAGAATATAATTTTGGTTACCAGCAAAAAATTATTTGTTTTAACTAGTAAATATTAGTTTTTGTATTTCCAAAAAAACTAAAAACACGCTTTTATGAATATCGCACAAAAAAATAGTAATGAAATCGCTTTAAAATAAGCAAGCAATTTCTCATTTTTTGTCGGCACTGCTCTCATTTTCCAATTTCTGTCATGAGATTAGCTCGATCGCAATGTATATCATCATTATTACATTCTGACATTGTGGATTTTTTTTACAAACTTGCCTTGTTAGTTGCAAGTTAAGTCAAAATACGCGATAACACGGGTTTCTGGCCAACGAAAAACCCTTGCATCGATATACTTTTGAATTAATAGTGGTTAGCGTTGACTGTTTTTTTTTCCTAATTAAATTATCTAGCGCAGTTTTGTAGGTGCTGTTTAAATCAGACCAGTCTTGCAGCCAGCCTAGAGAGACTGCCGGCTAGTGAGTGGTCATAAGCCAACATTTTGACCCGGTTAAAAGAGATGAGATGTGTCGACCAGGAATTATGTAGAGCTAAATGGAGCGCCATTGATTCTAAATACAAGAAATGAAATATAATAAGACCAAATAAATTTTTCTCATAGCCGCACAATAATCATCGTGCTGTTTCGTGCCAGTGTATAAAAACGACAATAACCTTGATCGTAAATAAAGGCACGCCGTTAAATCATGCCTCTTACTCATGTTTTGTTGTTGATATGATATAAAATTTCAACTTTGTATATACATACAAATATATATATATATATATATATATATATATATATATATTTGTAGTTTACTGCTTATATATATATGCTTATCTCTTCTAGGTCAATTTCCTGTAGCTCAATTTTCCCCCATTTTTTAAGTTTATACCTATACCCACCTCTATGTAATATTACAGCATATGTCGTATACTTGAGTAAGATTACAGTAAAAGACGTATAAAAAGTTTTTGAAAATATTTACAATTGAAAATGTCATGTATAGCGTTCGACAGAATAACTCGGTTTGAGGAATTAATTCGTCATACTCGATCATTCATTTTGGTTCTTCTGGTTTCATTTTGACTAATACTTTTTAGTGTTCCATTCTAAAATTGGAAAAACGAAACACTTATGGAATCATATTGGTGACGGCCAGATGTTGTACTCGGTCTGATACTGTCACCCACTCTTATTATCATCGGAACGTTAAGAAAAATCTGAATACTGGAACTAAAATTACTAGGATATTAAAATTCTTGAAAGATTTGTTATAAAAAATTTAATTATTTTTGAATAAGTATGGTAATCTAGGATACATATCTAAGATGGTAATCGAAGACCCGACCGCACTGGCATTCTAAACCATTGCTCTGCCTCTGAGATACCAATTCCATTGTTTTTTATTAAAGTTTAATTAGTTTTTACTATTATATAAATAAAACAACATTAATGTACCGCGGGTTGCCTATTTCTTTTAAAATTAATCAGAAGTATAGTCCAATTATTATCACTTGCGGTAAAAACTGTGTTTGTATCAAGCGTCTTTACACAAACGATAGTGGTAAAGTAACTCATGATGTCATACTCCAAAATGGCGGCTTTATTCAGGCTACATTTCAACAATTAGTTATGTTTATTATAAAAACAGATGAGTTTCATTAACAATTTAATAGTTTTTGTTAAATCTTATTAACGCAACCCTACTCACTACTCTGTTTCTAATTATAGCCACCAGATACCATAGTCCTAAGGAACAAACTCCAATAGTTTCTCAAATTTTTACATTATAATCAAAGAATACAGATATATATAGAAGCTTATATGTCCACTTTTTCTGTCCCCACAAATATGTTAGTAAGTACCCTGAAAAATAGGCGGCAATAGCAGGTTGTTAACTTAATTTTTCTCATAATTGAAATTATTCAATTTAATTTTAACCTAAGTTAACTTTAGTCAGAAGCTTGTCAACATTGTTTCCAGCTACGAACATTATGTTTTGAACTTTTAATTTTTCGTGACTGTTACGGAATTATTGTGTAACCCTGTTAAATACTGTTAAATACCTACTATCGCCGTCTGGTTTTCAGGGTACGAACTAATACAATTGTAGGGACAAAAAAATTGGTATTATGAGCTTCTATGTATATATGAATTCTTTGCTGTAATAAACAGATTTTCGTACATATAACATTTTAAATGTCGTACATTGTATTATTAAAAAATCATTACATACAAAAATGAAATATATAGACGGACAAAATATATCATTAAAATAAAATTATTCATAAGAAATTTTTTCATGAATTTGATTTTTTATTTTATTTTGCCAAAAATCAATTTAAATTTTTCATGAAAATTAAATGAATTTTTAATATAATTTCTAAAATAAATAATATAGCGTGATGATAAAGATTTTATTACTTCTATACACACAGTAGTTAAATAGAATTGGGAGAAAGAGAGATAGAATACGAAAGATTATACTGTTGTGACCTTATTTTTATTAACTTTATTTACCTAAACGTTTTAGGTTGGTATAGATCTATAGATCTGTGTGTAGGCTGAGAGTATTATAGAATATAGATTTAGATAGTTTCGCCTGCTACCAAACATGATTATTTAGAATTTTATAAAAATGATATTGGTATTATGTGCTATACCACCTACTTACAGGTATAAAGTGTTTCATTTATATACGTGTTATATAAGAATGCTAGTGCGCCACTAATCGGCCCAGAGTCGTTTCTTGAAGTTCCGAAAAGCACAATAAAATATAAAATACAAGAATGAGTGGTACATGAGTCCCATGTTTCTTGGGTAAATGCTCATGGTCAAGATCTTACACAGGCTCTTATAAAGAGCTTAGAAAAAGGCCTCGGAGCGTTTACAACTAGGAAAAAACCAATTGAGGATACTTACTGGCCATTGCAAGCTCATTAAATATGCACAAGATCAATCTCGCAGGGATAGATCTTTGCAGATTTTGCCATGAAGAGGAGGCAATCGGAATTCACATATTGTGTAAATGCAAAAGCCTTTCTCTCAAAAGATACTATCATTTGGGATGTACAGATCTCCAGCCAGATAAAAAAATTGCAGTGTCGCCAAGAGAAATCCTAACTTTTATCAAGACTATAGGACTGCATGGAATATCATTGAAGTGAAGGAGGTACAATTGATCAAATTGGTTGCGGTACAGAAGATTTACTCCTCGAATCTAATCTTATCTATATAAGATTTTTCAGGTTTTCCACTCTTATATCACATATTTTTATTATATACGTCTTGTACTTACATTCATATATATATATATATATATATATATATATATATATATATACATATATATAGTCTGTTTTCAAAAGCATTTCTAATAGGGAATCAATTAGAAATAATTAAATAAAATATTTACTATTAAACCATACATACATACACATACTTACAATCATCTGGTTGCTTGTGGTATGATGTTTGATTGATGTCATTTAAGAGTGGGGATTTAGTCATGCCCACTTAATTTATAATATTATTATTCATTACGTATGCACACACACACTACAGACAACAGAGTACCCTCAATATTTTATTTCTTTATGAAGAATTGTGTAGTTACTATAGTAAATAATATTTAACATTGATTCTCTATTGCCAAAGCTTTCCAAAACAGACGGTATATATATATATATATATATATATATATATATATATATATATATATATATATATATATATATATAGATAGATAGATAGATAACATTTAGGGCTCCGTAGTCAAATAACCGTAGTCAAGTAGTCTTGATAATGTCCATGTAAACGTTACAGCCGTTTCACCCGTTCCCGTTAACTATTAGTGCCTACAGCGCCCGAACGGCGCAACTTTTTTGGGGGAAAAATTAGCTCAATCATCTTGTTTTTAGCCATAAAAGTATATGCGGTAAACCTTTTACTATGTTCATAGAAAAACAAATATAAAGATTATTAAGATAATCAAAGAGAACTCTAGGTTTTTTGACATTAAATTTCAAGTTTTACCCCAATTCCTCGAACAATTATTTATATTTTATAAATACATATTTCGACTACAGAGTGGTCAGCATCAATATGAATTAGATGATCAAAGATATGATACTCGTTGCAATGTCTCTGTGAGCCACCCACCAAATTAGCAACGAGTAATATATCTTTAACTCCATATCCCAGAGATAGTTACGATTAGCTAATTTGTATTTATAAAATACAAATAATTGTTCTAGGAATTGGGGCAAAACTTGACATTTAAAAGGACAAATATATTAGGTCTTCGCTAAATCATCTGAGTAACACAGATTGCCGTACGACTACCGAACCCTACATTGTGCATAGTCTGACCATGCGCTTAACCGGTTTTTTTTTTTTTTTGTGAAATTATATAAAAAAAGTATGCACATATAAAGACGGTTTTGTATGTTGTATATCTAGATTCTAGATAATAAAAGTGTTGAAATTTGCCCACAAAAATATTAAACGTAAATATTTATGTGTTTCTGTGTGAAGGAAGCAATACAAAAGGTTATTTTATCAAGTATTCTTGCAGCTATATAAAATTTTTATGGAAAAATCGTAAAAATGTATATTTGTTCAAAAAAAAAATAGTACTCATATATTTTATGCATGGAAAAATGCTTTACGATTTTATTATCATCGCAAACATTTTCTGTAAATAAATATAATGTCTGTGAATTTAAAAAATAAACTATGTTATTTATATGATAGGAAATCTTGGATGGATTTTGTTGAATGCGGCACGCTAAAAGCTGAAAAATAAATTCCCTAGATTTTATACTGATTTCCAAACATCTTACCTTTATTTGTCTAGGTCTAAAGACACTCTGGTTATATTAAACTAATGGTGTATTCGTTTTGGGCTGTTACACGCTTTCAGCGCTATCATGCTGGCAAAGCGTGCTAATTGTCCGGAGACCAAAGGGTTTTTTCAGGATGACGAGCATCAAGTAGCTTCGTTTTGACAAGACGCCCAACTTTTTTAATTTTCTGGAAGTCGTTGAACGAATACACTCTAAATAGCCCCTTATCGACCTTCTTGACAAATGTTAACCATTTACACATTATGAATATTCCTAATATCAGTAAAATTTCGAATATTAGGATCTACATTCAATTAACCTTGTCTTTGTTATTCCATCGAATGTTTTCAAGATATTATAAAAACAAGTGAAAATAACAACTAACTGAGTTAATTGCTTAAATAACCTAAGTATATATTGAATTTATGAAAAAAAGTTTCATACAAAATTTGTTTATTTTTAAAGAAGGAACTATTTTTTTCATTAAGTTTCTGTTCTATCTCTAACGGTTTCAAAGATAGGCAGTTTTACCCATTTTGCCCAAACATGGTCCGATTTTGCCCATTGAACTTGACCTTACTTTTAGATCTAGAGCACACATACAAGTTTCATCTCGCTATCTCGTTTTGTTTTTGAGTTTTCGCTTTTGACTTATCGTTTTGACGGACAGAAGAACGGACGGACAAACACATTTGCGGAAATGGACGAATTAAGCCATTTTATGAACACCTATACCAAACTTAATATACCCTGATATATCTTATATACCGGGTATTCAAATTAAGGGTTTGTATTTATATAATTGAAGAACGTTTTATGTGAAGTTTCTATAAGAACTTTTAAATGATAATAACCTTCAGCACCATAACCAGTTCCTAAATTAAAGTTACCATGCACTGCAAGAAGCTTCGTTTATTACCCTGAACCTTCTTGTACATGCTTTTATAAACGGTAGGTAAATGGTATGATTAATGTCTCTCGCTAGCTATAATCACAATTTTTTTTTTGCATTGCTTTAACGAAATGAACTTTTAATGGGTTTTTTCTTAAAATATCACATTACTCAAGGTCCAACTTTAATCATTTGTGAACGATATTGTTTCCGGAAATTTTAAATCCGGCAATGATTATAATGTCTAATATCAATAGTTTTTGTCAGAAATGTAGATTCTTGTTTTACAAATAGTTTTATCTACACATAGACAAAAAAACGGACGGATATGCGGCAATGAACTAATTAAGTCATTTTAGGAACACTATACTAAAAATTCTTTTCCACGATCAATATTTTTTTCGTAACAAAGTCGGGACACAACTAATAATACCTATACTTAAATCGTTTTAACGAGGCCAGCTATATGAGCGGATTGCGTACGAGTGAACTAAGACTTATTATTATTTATGTGCTTAGTACCATGTGCTTGATCATTGCAAGTCTTGGTTCATTCGTGTGCAGTTTGTTTGCATGGCTGGCCTCGTTAAAACGATTAAACTATACCTAGTATATATCTTACAAGAGGGTATAATAAACGTCTGAATAGTATTATAATGTTATAAAGAGTGGTGCATAAGTAACGTTTTGATTTATTTAATGAATGCGTGCATTTAATTTGTGCATCATTTGGTTTTAACTCGTGAACCAATTGAATCTTATATGGGAAATGGTGTAACGTATGTCAAATTCTTTGCAAAGACCGCCTAGACATCACCAACTGCTGAGAACGTCGCCTGGTGGAAGTTTCAGGGTTTTCTTCAACACTTACTTGCACCCGAGCAATGTTCACATCATTTCGAACCGCACGAGGTCTTCCAGCACGCGGAAGATCACAGACAGCCCCATGTTGCCGAAAACGCTGAACCAATCGGTAAATTGTCGGAACATGAAAGAAATTTCCATATGATCTTTATGTCCGAATAATCGAATGGTGACTCTCAAAATAAAATTGAACAACTTTGGTTCTTTGTTCTGTAATGATTCGCCACCCTATACATAAAATATTATTCTTCCCGTAAAAAAGAAAGATCTTCTTAATACTATCACTTTTCCACTTATATGTCGAAGAATTTAAGTCCTTAACAAAGCATTAAAAAAGCACTCATTATTCATGAAAATGATGAAAGTATTTACGAAGTGTGTAAGCTTTGGACATAATGCCGCTTAAAAAAAGGCACACCATATTTTAATACCTTACTGAACCTCAACTTTACGGTATATTGCCTTATAATGTGCTGACTTTAAAGGGATATACCTATAGGTGAAGTGTTGATGTATACGTAAAGTTAATTAAGTGGCTAGTTATTACACACATATACCCGATTTAATTGTCGTCGACATATTTTGTTAATACCTATAATTTTGAATTTAAAAAATTTTCCTTGAAATATCACCATATTTTCTTTGTTAAAAAAAATACCTCAAACGTTTATTAGTGTGGCTGTTATGGACAAATATCATGGGTAATTAATTTTTGTGGTGAAAATATTCGACTGTGTACAGTTATGGTTGAGCCCCGGTTAAACAATTCTTGAAGTAGAGCTATTGGCTGTGGAAACATGGTATAATCT
This sequence comes from Nineta flava, assembly GCA_963920215.1. Lineage (NCBI taxonomy): Eukaryota > Metazoa > Arthropoda > Insecta > Neuroptera > Chrysopidae > Nineta > Nineta flava. Next base: position 104,432,994 of record OY986042.1, read on the forward strand.
TTGAAAATTGTAAGGTTTATTTCAATAAAAATAGTCTGGCCCTAATAAAAAGGACTGATAAATAGTGTTTAATTTTTTTAATACATTTGTTGTATGCACTGCCACCTATTGGCAAAATTTTTGAACTACTCATGTTGTGTATACTGTCATCTATAGGCAAATTTTTAAAACGTATTTGTTGTATGCATCGCTATCTATGCATAGCATATTTAACATATTTGTTTTATAATATGTTTTTCGACACCTCCAACAAATATCATTATATTTAAGCCAATGTATACAAAAACTTGACAAATTATATACTAAAAACTGCATCAAAATCGGTGCAGTAGTTTTTTAGTTTATCGTGAACAGACAGACAGACGCGGCTGGGGGACTTGGTTTTATACTATGTAAGGAAAAAGCAATTTTTATAATTGACAATTTATTAATAGGTAATTAATATGTGTTATTCATTGATTAATAATATGTTACTAGTTGCCTGTCATTAGTTTCCTGTTATTTGTTACTAATTAATTGATGCTTAATATCGTATGATATTGTAAACATAATTAACCCAGCGAACCAAGAGCTTGTCGAGCGGACATAACAAATTATAAATTTCAAAATTTGCCCCAATTTCTATATTAATTATAGAATACGTATTTTGACTAAAAAATAGCCATCATCAGTATGAATTAGCTAATCGTAAGTCTCCGGGATATGGAATAGAAGATACGTTACTGGTTGCTAATTTGATACGTGTCTCACTTAATTTCAAAAACCTAGAGTTCTCTCAGATTATTTTAATAATCTTTATATAATAATCAATTTTGTTTGTATCGTACGAGCTCTTATGCTCGCCTAACACCCCCTTCAAATTATGGTAGCTTGGTGTACTCTATTTCCAAGATTGTTTACCATGATGTAAACAGTAGCTTTATGCACTTAACCTCATACTTTTATTATAAAATACGAATTTACTCCTGATATTTGTCCATGATAGACTCACTAACAATATATTTGGGTCTCATGTAACAATATAATATTATAAAAATAAATAAATTAACATTTAAATAATTATTGTGTTAAATATCAAAATAATTTGTGTGTGTTTGCCGTGTTGTTAAATGTTAGTTATTTTTATTATATTTATTAAATGTTATTATATTTGAAGGTTAATTAGGATTAAAACACGAATCACACAGTTTGTGTTCTATATTTTTGACAAAAAACAAATCTAGATTGTCCACAATCATATTTTTCGGATATGTGCCACAAATTTGAAGTCAGTTTTTAAAATTTTCTAGTTGATTTGTGCATTATTCATTCGGTTTTCGAAAATTTCAAATAAAAGTTGGTACTATATTTATAATGAGCAACTTTGAGCGGTCTACGTCGTTATGTCTGCGCAGTATGCCTACTTGGATACTGGGAGGTTATGAGTTCGAATCCCGACATCGGTAGTTCAATTATTAGGGGAAAAAAAGGGGGCGGTTAATTGACTAAACTGTCGGCGTATGGACAAGAACGAAGTAACCGGTTATGCTTGAGAAGGTTTTCTGCAGTTTCCTTCACGAACTCTAGATGAATATTGGCTTAGTTCCTGTCATAGTCGGCTGCAAAGAAAATTATAGTAAAGCGTGGTTTCGCGCTCCACGTATCTCTTTTTATTTTATCACGGTCCACTGCCCCACACTCTGTTTATTTTCATCACTTTCTTATATTTTCAACATGCAGACGACATTCTTTCTTCAAGTTTTTTTTCCAACCAGACAATGGTTATTGTAATTTCAGTATACGTGTGTGCATCTAATCTACTTCATCAATGATTACGCAAACAGACCTCTTTCATTTGCATCCGCACGTTTTATTATATTTTAACCGTATACAAACCGTTTTCAAAAGCATTTCTAATAGAGAATCAATGTTAAATAAATAAATAAAATATTTACTATAAAACCATACATACATACACATACATACTGAAACTGAATGTCTGGATTGGAATATTCGGTGACCATATTATAGGACCATTCTTCATTGACGGATCTTTAGATTCTCAAAAATATTTGAGTTTGCTAACTGTTAGAGCTCTTCCTAATTTAGATCTGGAATCTGTATGGTTCCAACAAGATGGTTGCCCTGATCACAATGCCATGATAATAAGGCAGTTCCTGGAGCAAACTTTCCAGAACGTCGTATGAGTGGTTTTGGAACCTTCAAGTGGCCAGCCAGATCGCCAGATCTATCTCCTAACGACTTTTTTTTGTGGGGTTTTCTCAAAACACAGATCCATTCGCGCGATAGGCCTGAAAATTTGCAACAATTAAGGCAAAGAATTGTTGACAATTGTGCGATTATTTCTCCTCAAGTGTTAATAAAATATCCGGGTAGATTTCTACAATCGACTCGGATATTGTTTAGCAAATAATGAAGGAATATTCGAACTGTTGACATCTTTTTTTTGTCGGAATTGTATTTATTTTTTTATTTTTGGGGTTTTATTTTTCTTTAAATTTGTGTGGATTGTTGTTTTATGTTACACCCTTAATAGAATACTATCATTTATTTTCAAATATTCCACATACAAATAATAAGGGATATTCAAAAAAGAATTTTAATTGTTAAAAGTAATCCTAAGTTTAAGAAGACAACAATGCACATATTTAACCCACTCTCATTACATGTTAATGCAGTACAAAACAGTCCAGCAGACACAACAGACACACTAAAGAGTACCTCCACTATTTTTATTTCTTTATTAAGCATTGTGTATAGTTATTATAGTAAATAATATTTAACATTGATTCTCTATTAGCAATGCTTTCCAACACATACTGTATATTAATTAGATTTATGATTAAATTTTATTAAAATACTTTTAATTAGAAAATTCTTTTCATTTCATACGAAAGACGTAAGCAGGAAGTGTATTTTATAATATTAACATTGAAAGGAAAATTTAGTGAAAATTAATTATATAATAATATATACATTCCTGTGAGTTTAAATATTTATTGTGTTTTGATTGGAACGTGTATTTTTTAATCCTGAAATTATTGAAGATGAAAATGTGTTGGAATATTACAACATTCAAAATGGTAAGTAGAAACTTTAATTTTGAATAAATAGTGCATGTAATTTTTGTGGTTATTTTTTCATCGGTAAATATTAAGCTAAAGTCGGAAAACATTGAGTGAAATTTTCTATAACAGCCTACCAACTTTGTATACAATATTTTTCGAAGAGTATTACAGTCCGTCGGTAGTGGACAGCCAAGTTAGAGAAATGTGGCGTTATTGGCTTGTATACTTGAGAAAGAGTAGATAGATAGATAGATTGAAGAGGCTGCCTTGGACAGGCTACACTTCGACCATAAGGTCCATTGTGATGCCTAAGGATGTGAGGATGTGAGATGAGTGGAAGGAATTTTTGTGTATAGACTAGGAATTGGTAGGATATGCGTTTGCAGCCGACTATAATAGAAACTATGATATTTATCTGGTGTTCGTGAAGGAAACTGCAGAAAATCTTCTCAAGCATAACCGGTTCGTTCTTGTCCATAGGCCAGTTTAGTCAATTAACCGCCCTTTTTTTTTCTTAATAATTGACAAACTGTCGATGTTGGGATTCGAACCCATAACCTCCCAGTTTCCAAGTAGGCATGCTGGACTGGTAGCACTTGGACTGGTAGCGAAAGGGTATATATATATATATATATATATTATATATATATATATATATATATAGTATAGTATAGGATAGTATAGATAGTATATATATTTATATATATATATATATATAAATTTAAAAAACCACTATTTAAGAAATATTTTTCTTTACTGTCCTAGTTTTTTTTTTTTTAATTCTGTGGAGTTTTTTTTTTTAATATAACAGATAATAGTTAGGCGGGCATGAAGTTTTACATGCTTCTAATGATAGAGAATGAGTACCATGTTATTAATTATCCCGCGTTCTAAATGGTCAAAAATTCTGAAATTGGGATTTATTAGAAAATGTTATTTTTAGCCTGTGAAAAAAAAGAACAAAATCTGTCGAAAAGTGATTTCATTAATGATTACTTTAACATTAAAATGTAATATTAATTTAATTAAATACTGATATGAAAAAATTAACTCGTCAACCAGGAATCGAACCTCGGACCTCTGGATAACTAGTCCAGTATGCTTCCTCTACACCAAAGACGATTAAGATGCAACAGCCAACTTTTTTATATTATTCTAATTTTTTATTTATTAGACAGTATTACTTCTGTTTGAAGTGATTTGTTTATTTAATATTTGTTTATTTGTGTATACTTTCGTGTCAACATAACGATGTTTGTGAAAAAAATTAGAATAATATGAAAAAGTTGGCTGTTGCATCACAATCGTCTTTGGTGTAGTGAAAGCTTACTGGATTAGTTATCCAGAGGCCCGAGGTTCGATTCCTGGTTGACGAGTTAATTTTTTCATATCAGTATTTAATTTAATTAATAAATTCAATGACAATGAAATTTGTCGGAGTATACGCTATAGTCTTCTACAGTTTGTCATACGTAACCGAAAGGAATTTGGACAAACATCGTTATGTTGACACGAAAGTATACACAAATAAACAAATATTAAATTAAAATGTAAATAGATTTGTTTTCCTGAATATAAAACCATATAATTTTTGTTACAATTTTGCATTGTTAATAATTTCTTGTATAAAATGATTCCGAGTACAATCGGTATATGCAGGTTAATATAATTATTAGTTAATGTAGGTATAATAATTATTACAATTACAAAGCATTCATTTCCGCTGTTCGATCATGATAAATAGATCATTTAAATCTTACAGTACATTGATTTTGTTTGTTCGTTTTCTTTATAATTTATACAATCAAAAGAAAATAAAATACCGACATTATAATTTAATATTTTGATCTATTTTCTAATGCACTTTCCATGTACATTATGAAATCTTTAATAACCTAAAAATCATATATTTATCCGACTGCCCCAGAAGGAGGGTAAAGTTTTTCAGGAGTATGTACGCTTGACCACAAAAATTGTTGTCATTTTTTTTAATTTTTCTAGTACCTTATTTGTACCTTATTTATTCCTCTTTCGAAAAATATTTTCGAATAAAATTTGTTACTATACTTCTAATGAACAACTTTTATCCGAAGCATTTTTTCGAAAACCGAATCAATAAGGCACAAATCAATTATAAAATTTTTTTAAATGATATTTGGTCTATAGTACCTATGTATGTCTATTTCTTTGGCACGCTCTGTAGTCTAAACGGCTTGATCGATTTTAATATATGAGATATGGTTAGATTTTTCTTAATTGTGAGTGACATAAGGTATAATATTTAAATACGACATAACTAAAATTGAGTCATTTACATTCGATAATTATCGGTCCAACCAACCGTGGTTTAATCCAGTCATGTATTAGATTTGAATAAAACAGTACTACTGCATTTGAACAAAATAAAAATTGATGTCACCTGTGGAAACATATTTGAATTGTCAGGATGCAAAAAGTATTTTTATATAAAATATAAACTGCATGAATAGTTGTTACTATATAATAGAAATGATTCTAGTCACTTTGGTATTGTTTTTTTTATTAGACAGTTTGTTTTTGTCGTTTAAAGATATGTGTGAACGTTCCCCATTGATATCATGACAATGTTGAGATATACCAGGTGTTCAAAGTAAAATATCTGTATTTCCATCAAACGATGTTAGGATTTTTTAAAGAAATCTTTCTAGTTTAAAGTTTTTTCCTATTGCTAATCAGTAACGACCCGAGCTGATTTTTAAATGACCTAGATTTTCAAAAGTCTCCCTTTAAACCCAACAACTTTAACAACTTTTCTTGGAACCTTTTTTCTATAAATAACTTATTCTACAAGATATTTCTCATTATCGATTAAAACAGTCCACCTGTATTTTATATATATATATATAGTGATGGTCGTTTTCAATATCTATATTAGGTAGGTTCATGTGAAGAAAGTTACCCGAAATTCCTTTATCGGTACAAAAACCAATAGCTAGATTATCTTCAGGAATTAAAATTTGAAAATAATAGCGATGAGTCTTGAGTGAAATTTGAAAAATTATTTACCGCTAAAATGAGGACGATTAAATTTTGGTGTGAGGCTTTTATCCGTGCTATTCAGCTAATATTTGACTTGTACTCTCGGGTCGGTGTATTTCCGGTTTTTTTATAACTTTTTAATTCTATATTATAAAGTCACATAATATGTATGACACACTGTAGCATTCTTCACAAAAGTAGCGTTCTTTTTACATAATTTTATAGTTGATTTATGCGCCTTATTCATTTGGTTTTTTTATTTCTTTGGAAAAATATCTCGAATAAAAGTTGTTAGTATACTTATAATGAACAACTTTTATCCAAAAGATTTTTCCCAAAAACCAAAACAATAAGGCACAAATCAATTATAAACTTTTGATAAATGAGCTCGCTACTTTTGTGGCTTGTGGTACCTAGTCTCCTATCTATTATAATATATGTTTTGTATGCACACATATTACATAGATAAAATAAAATCTGATTAAATATTCTTGCAGTGACCTACTTTTTAAGTTTCATCTTCAATTATTATATAATTCACTAACATACCTTGTACATACATACATACACATCACAATATCTAGTTGTTGTACAAAGTGATTCTTATTTTATTGTATTATACATCATAGGCAGCGATGGTGAACCAATGGCACGCGGGCCAATGATGGCATGCGACAAAATAATTCGGCACGAGATTAATTTAGAAATTTAGAGAAACATTTTATTTTTTCAACTATAGGAACAAAGTTCATTGTGAACAGAGCTACCGGTATTCACTTCTTCCTGCTGATTTTCCTCCACGTTGCTGATTCTTTTTACCGATAAAGTGAATTTCTCAAGAAATGCAACGAGAAATTTTCACAATAACCATGTATGGGCTCAAGAAAATCCACATGAGATATTGGAAGATCGTTTTCAACATCAGTTTTCGTTGAACGTTTGTGTTGGAATTGTGGGTGACTAGATAATCGGACCGGTATATCAACCAGGAACACATACCGGCGAGGTGTATCGAAACTTTTTAGAACAATCGCTAACTGAGTGTCTGAAGGATGTACCCTTGGCAACGAGAAATGTAATGTGGTGTATGCTCGATGGTGCACCAGTACATTTTAGTGTTGTTGCTCGTGATTTTTTAACAGTGACATACCAATCCAGGAATCGCTAGATTGATCGGGGTCGATTTAATGGCCTTAACTGCCTTGATGGCCTTAACTTATGGCCTGCTTGATCCCCGGACTTGAACCCCCTGGATTATTTCCTATGGGTCCATCTAAAGTTATTAGTTTACACTACTTATTAGTTTACACTTGGTGTTTTTGAAAGAGTTCACCAGTCAATGCGGAGAAGATTGGATTCTTGTATCCTAAAGGTGGAGGCTGGAGAAGGCTGGAGGTTGTCATTTTCAACAGTTCTTTTAGATTACGAAGCTTTACATGTAATATTAAGGTAATAAAATATTGTAATTGTCGAAAAAGAGTATCGTCCTGTATCTGTGAAACAAAGCGGCTTTCAGAAATCATCAAAGGACAAAATATTCTTAGAATAACCCAGAGAATAACAAAATTTTTTGGCGTATGTTTACAAAACACCTTGTATATACCGGGTAGGGTGTTATAGATCGTTCGAATTGATTATTAGCTATTCTAATCAGCATAATTAAAACTATCTTGTTTTTTCGCGAAAAAGAATTTACATAGTTAAACAAATTTATCGAAACAAGTCTATTTATTAAAATAATAAATTTTAATTTCAATTTACAACAAAAAATGATAAACTTTATTGTGGGTTTTGTAGAATTTTATAAATCTACTATATTGGATTTTGTAGAATTTTTTGAATGTACTATACCTAGCACTTGAACGTTCTTTACTTGTAAGAAAAGAAACTACCTTATGGATTTTTTAAAAAATTTTATGAATGTACTATATAGGATTTTGTCGAATTTTGTTTTGAATGCATGTACTATATAAAGCGCTTGAACGTTCTTTACTTGTAAGAAAAGAAACTATATCAGATTCTGATCGGATACAGATAAAAATTGGAATGCTCGCATACTTGATACCACAGTTCAACGCAATAAATTGCCATAAAACTATTTTAAAAGTGATATAAGACTGTTAATTATTATTAAATTGTACCTGCAGCCATCATACCAACTATGCAATAATTTTTTTCTTTATATAAACGATAAATCATGAAGCCAACAAACGTCAACATAAATTCCATTCTACCGAGAAAAAAAAACTTTTTTTTTTATAGGTACTTTAGATTTAATGAGAATTTTTTCATAAATATTTAATCTAATAACATGCAGCGCAAGATAAGATATAAACCAGTAAGAGTAATTCATTTAAAGACTTGTTAGTGTATTTATTCTACCTTGTAGTCCCTTATTAATTTATAAGAAAATTATTAAAGTTTATAAATAATATTAAAGAGAACTCTAGGATTTTTCGAAATAAATTTCGATTTTTGCCGAAACGTGACGGTCTGCACAAACCTTTTTGGTGCAGACCGTCACCAAATTAGCAACAAGTAACATCTCCTCGGAGAATAATTACAATTAGCTAATTCATACTGATGATGACTACTTTGTAGTTGAAATACGTATTTATAAAATACAAAAAAATTTGATCTAGGAAATTGGGGCAAAAATCGAAATTTATTATTAAAGTTTTTAAGATAGTTTATAGTAAGAGTGCAGGAACGTATTTTTGTCCAAGACTGTACCGGTAGACACATTAGACATACGATAATTTAATAATAATAATAATAGTTAATTTTGCACAAAAAAGGTCCCTTACAAAATTTACGCAGGACCAATATAGTTCTCGATATATACAAGTATGATCAAGTCATATTAAAGAATTAATGCGGTTCAGATTACTGAAAAATAATCCCCAAAATATATTCCCCTATATATTAATACAATATTTGCTCGATATTTCGTTAAAAATATTGAAGCAATATTGAATAGGGAATATGCATGAAAATTTTTTTTCGCTTGAATTGAAGCATGTTTACTTGACAAATATCAAGGTAAAATTACTTTTTAAATAACTTTAAAAATAAGTGAGATATGAATGATTGAAATTCCCGATTAGACAAAGAGGGTGATAGCCCTCTTGATATGTTATGTGACGTCATATTACACTTTCACCATTTAAAATACACGTAAAACTCCGTTTTTAGTATTTTTGCAAAAAAGAGACAGATAATAATCTTTAAAAGCTTATAGCTTTCTTGATATTAGTCGGATTTTAATTTCGTTTTTAAATATTTTTACAATATTAACAGTATTTTCATATTCTGAAAATAAATGTGAAAAAAAATTTTCATGCATATTCCCTATTATTGAAGGTAATTATTGAATATATTGAAGTAATATTGAAGTAAATCAATATTAATTGCCGGTGCGAACGAATCATCCTTGAATATCGTCAGTATTAGTCAGTGTATATATTTGCAACCAACAACGATGGAAGAACTCGATATCGACAGTGTGGCGCTAAATTGACGGGGCGAAACAGACATCTCTGTCACAATAAAAACTTTTTGCATGGCAACGACATATAGCTAAATATTGACAGTGTGATTCTACTTCAATATCGTATTGCGATTCTACTTCAATCGCATTTAGGATTGCCAACTTTTTTTGAGAAAAATAACCTATCAAAGTCTTTGAATAGGAAAAAAAAAATTATTTGGAAGAAAAAAAAAGTATTTTTCAAATTTATGTTTTTATTCCCTTAAAAACATATTTTTGGGTGCTTTTCGCACACGGTAACTTTTTTATGTTGTCTTTGAAAGTCTCAAAGCTAGTTTTACAATCGGAATGTAGATTTAAATAAATAAATAACTCGTTTTTTATTAAATTTATGGACGATCTGTTTCTCTCTTCTCGCCATTTCAAATTAGTGAAATTCATTACCGAAAAAACTCTTTCAGTGATCGCTGAAATGGCGGGAACCGAGAGTAACTAAGAAATTGTTATTACATTTGGTAAGCTATCAGATGCATTTTTAATTAGTTATATATTACCATTTGTCAACAGTATTTTTCTCTAATAATAGGGAATATGCATGCAAATTTTTTTTCACATTTATTTTCAGAATATGAAAATACTGTTAATACTGTAATAATATTTAAAAACGAAATTAAAATCCGACTAATATCAAGGAAGCTATAAGCTTTTAAAGATTATTAGCTGTCTCATTCTTGCAAAAATACTAAAAACGGAGTTTTAGGTGTATTTTAAATGGTGAAAGTGTAATATGACGTCACATAACATATCAAGAGGGCTATCACCCTCTTTGTCTAATCGGGAATTTCAATCATTCATATCTCGCTTATTTTTAAAGTTATTTAAAAAGTAATTTTACCTTGATATTTGCCAAATAAACATGCTTCAATTCAAGTGAAAAAAAAAATTTCATGCATATTCCCTATTCTTTATCCTTATTAGTGGATTGTGTTTGTTGATCTCTTTAAGTCTTATTGACTCGGAATCTAAATCATTCATCTTAATATTTAATCTCTCTTGTAATTCGGCCTTTGTAATTATCATTTCCAAATGTTTAAATTCAACCTCATTTTTCAAAGATATGTTAGGATGTATTTGAAGACAGTTATCTTCGCTAAAATCAAACCATTTTCTCAAATAGCTTAAACTCATATCAATAAAAAGTGAAAAATTACTGATAACAAAGTACCTTCTTGAATCCATAACAGTAAAGATTGGATATAAAGTATTTTAGTATACTTTATTTTTATGCAAAAGAGTAAAGTATATATTTATCGAAAATAAAGTAGGATACGTTATTATAAATTGGCGTTATTATGATTGGCAAATCTAATCGCATAATAGGGAATATGCATGAAAATTTTGTTTCACTTATATTGAAGCATGTTTACTTGACAAATATCAAGGTAAAATTACTTTTTAAATAACTTTAAAAATAAGCGAGATATGAATGATTGAAATTCCCGATTAGACAAAGAGGGTGATAGCTCTCTTGATATGTTATGTGACGTCATATTACACTTTCACCATTTAAAATACACCTAAAACTCCGTTTTTAGTATTTTTGCAAGAATGAGACAGCTAATAATCTTTAAAAGCTTATAGCTTCCTTGATATTAGTCGGATTTTAATTTCGTTTTTAAATATTATTACATATTAACAGTAATTTCATATTCTGAAAATAAATGTGAAAAAAAATTTTCATGCATATTTGCAAGAGTATAGACTTACATTAAGGAAAATTTTTCAATAGAGAAAAATCGGTCATCTAAGATTTGGCAGTTATTTTATCTGAAAACATAACATCAAATAAGTCCATTTTGAAAACATACGTCATTGTTACTAAACGCGCTAGTATATACTATCTAGGTAGATAAATAATGACTGCAATATTATTTAATTATGTACGAACTAGTAAAGTGTCACTAATTAACCTTTGTTTAACTTCATTAACATGTTAAGTGAATTTAGAAATGATTTATCATCGTTTTGTTTACATTATATCAGTCTTCTTGCAATCTAACATAACGGGTGGCCTCAACAAAGAAAGAATACGGTTGCTTCATTATACCCGGTATATGTAAATATACAAGGTATATTCAGTTTAGTCCCGACTTTGTAACGCTGCGATCAAATATTGATCGCAAGCATGCATGTTTGGCATAGGTGTTCATAAAATGGCCTTATTCGGCCATTTCCACATGTCAGTCTGTCTGTGAACACGATAACTCCAAAACGATAAGAAATAACAAGCTGATTTTGTATGTGTGTTCTAGAACAAAAAAGTAAGTTTCGTAAATGGACAAAATCGGACCATGTTTGTGCAAAATGGGAAAACTGTACATCTTTGAAACCATAAAAGATAGAACAAAAATGTAAAAACAAAACATGTTCCTTTTTTAAAAATAAACCCCTTTGGTTATAAACATTTTTACTTAAATTCAGGATATACCGGGTATTAAAGCAATTAACTCTGTTAGTTATTATTTGCACTTGTTTTAGGTAACATTTATTTCATTACTTTTGATATTGATTAAAGCTCGGTAGTATAATTTATCTGAATTTGTGGGTGTTTATACGACAAAATTCTATTTAAAGTTTGATTCTGCACATTTTAGATAATATTTTATTGGTTGGCGAAATACTTGGCATTACTTGACGAAAATTCATTACAGCTTTATTCATTCTTCTTGGAGCTATAGAGGATTTCGGCCCGTATTTTATTAAAAGATACTGAATTTAAATAATCGAAAGTACACTTCCGTTCATAAAAATTGTAGCAGTTAAAACAATATACGTGCTACTGTTTGTAAATATTTAGTAATATATACGCTTAGAATGTGACTTAGTGGTTCAATTTTTTTGAACGGGAGTGTACACTGTATGCTCGTCTTTCTATCGTCAGTTAGTAAGTGGTTGAAAATTTATAAAACGACAAAAATGTATAAGACACGAAAGAGAAAAACAGCCCAGTAATAACAAATTTACGTTTCATTAAAAACGACGAAGCATGATTGTGAGGAATAATAAATACGTTAAGGGGGTAGAATCGAGATTCAAGAGACATGAAAATTGAATTGAATATTTATAGCCTATAAATTATAAATACACAAATTACTACGCGTGAAACAGCGTTTAAAGAAAATCAGTCCTTGACGGGCAGAAATATTATGTAATAGGGAATATGCATGAAAATTTTTTTTCACTTGAATTGAAGCATGTTTACTTGACAAATATCAAGGTAAAATTACTTTTTAAATAACTTTAAAAATAAGCGAGATATGAATGATTGAAATTCCAGATTAGACAAAGAGAGTGATAGCCCTCTTGATATGTTATGTGACGTCATATTACACTTTCACCATTTAAAATACACGTAAAACTCCGTTTTTAGTATTTTTGCAAGAAAGAGACAGATAATAATCTTTAAAAGCTTATAGCTTCCTTGATATTTGTCGGATTTTAATTTCGTTTTTAAATATTATTACAGTATTAACAGTATTTTCATATTCTGAAAATAAATGTGAAAAAAAATTTTCATGCATATTCCCTATTTAGGTATAAGGGCCAAGCCGCAACGAGTAACTAGTAATTTATTATAACTAAAGAATATTTCAAATTAAAAATCTTTCGAATATTTCAACCCATATATACACGCAAAACTGTGAATTAAGGTTGACCGGACAGTACAGTACATTTCATAATAAACAGAAATACTTTTTTTAACAGAAATGAAAAAATTTAATCTGTAAATTAATTATTTAAATTTAGACAGCATCTAAAAACATCACCATAGTAATCGAATTTACGTAATTATTTAATTACGAAGAATAATCAATAATCGTCTTTTGACGATTTGACGAAAATTTTCGTGAATTTTTCATCTTTTTAATTAACATATTTACAAAACTGTTCGTCAGACTATTTTTTTTAAATTTTAACGTAATGTACGAGATTTAATTCATAAAAGTAGAAGTTTTTTACGTTTTAATCTATAGAAGGTGGAGCAACATTATCGAAAATGTATGCGTTCATTCAACATTTACTATTCACAACATGTTAAAATTCCAATTTTTAATGATTCCGATTTCACGAAAACCCTTCGTCAGATTTTTTTCAAAAATTTATTTTTTACGTATGAGTTAGCAATTAATAACAGCAATTCAGATTTGTATCTGAATACATTGCCGATTTTACCTATACATGTGTCCGATCAACCTTAAATTTAATTAAATTAAATTTGGTTCCTTCCTCTATCTGTACGATCAGTCAGTTAGTAAATGTATTTGGGAACTTATGAAGGTATACGAGTAGTAATAGCGCTTCACTTATTGTACTAGGTACAATTGACGTCAAAAGTTGATGTTAGTTTTTAACCCGACTTCAAAAAGGAGGATGGTTCTCAATTCGTCTGTATTTTTTTTTAATGTGTGTCACCTCAAAACTCCGTCATTTATGAACCGATTTTGAATTTTTTGTTTTTGTTTTAAAGAGTTTGGTTTCCCATTGGTCCCATTGTCACCAAATCGCATTCTGATGAGGGGATCTCCGGGAAATCGAGGAAAATCCTCATTTTATATGTGATAACCGATTTCTGCGAAATTTTTTTTTGAAAGGGTATACTCATTCATAATGAAATTTTTACAAAAAAAAAAAAAACAAAATGCTTGTAAAAAAAACTGAAAATCTGTTTAAAAAAAATGCACTAAAAATTATAAAAAAGAAAGGATAAAAAAAAAAGTAGGTCTACCCATATTTAGACAAATAAAATCAGTTATAGAACTTCAAAGTCACTAAAAAGCGAGAAATAAAACATATTTTAACAAAATGGAAACCCGACTTCTAAATCAAATATTCTATAACAAAAGATGCACTAAAAAGTAAAAAAATAATTGCATATTCTTGTGCCAATTTTAGTTCACCTAAGCAAAAATATATATGTACAATTATTGTTATTTTTGGAGGCGGTGTCCAAAAGTTATGTGAATTTCTCTATGCTGACACCGACTCCAAAAATAACAATAATTGTACATATATATTTAAAAATTTTTGCTTAGGTGAACTAAAATTGGCACAAGAATATGCGATTATTTTTTTACTTTTTAGTCCATCTTTTGTTATAGAATATTTGATTTTAGAAGTCGAGTTTCCATTTTGTCAAAATAGGTTTTATTAAAAGTTTATAATTGATTTGTGCCTTATTGATTCGGTTTTCGAAAAAATGCTTCGGATAAAAGTTGTTCATTATAAATATAGTAACAAATTTTATTCGAAATTTTTTTTTCGAAAACCGAATCAATAAAGCACAAATTAATTATATTATTTTGGAAACTAACATCAACTTTTGATATTTATTGTACGTTGTACGTTGATTGGTGCTTTCCATTAAAGGAACATTATTAATTCAATAAATTTTGTTAACAAAGATGTATTAAATTATAGTTTCACTACTCATTGGAGATGAGATATTCAATTTGATTTTCAATTATATCAAACATGACATGATAACAATGCTCTCTACATGGTATGATAACAAGTCCTGTTTGCACACACCATATTAGGCGAGTGGGATAAAACGTATTGGAATCGATAATAATAAAACTGCTTCAGAAAAATTAAAAAGAAAACAAAAATTTTGAACTCCGTTGATCTTCTTCAAATGGATATGTAATTATGCTCTCAATGAAACCAGTCCAAGTTGCCGAGCGGTCTAAGGCGTTATGTCTGCGCAGTATGCCTACTTGGAAACTGGGAAGTTATGGGTTCGAATCCCGACATCGGTAGTTTGTCAATTATTAAGAAGAAAAAAAAAGGACGGTTAATTGACTAATCCGTTGGCGTATGGACAAGAATGAAGTAACCGGTTATGCTTGAGAAGGTTTTCTGCAGTTCGGCTGCAGCCGCATATCCTACCAATTCCTAGTCTATACACACAAATTCGTTCCACTCCACTCACATCCTCACATCCTTAGGCATCATAATTGCCCTTTAAAACAGTCCATCTTTGAAACAATAAGAGATAGAACAAAAATATAACTTCCTTTTTTAGAAAAAAACAACTTTTGTTTGATACTTTTTTTCATAAATTCAGTATATACCGGGTATTTAAGCAATTAACTCAGTTAGTTGTTATTTTCACTTGTTTTATTATAAACATAATATAAATGATGTAATACAGTTTATTAGTAATTAATACGTATACACTGATTTTCACGACCTTGAGATGATTCTAAAAATTTAAACATAAATAAATAATTGTGCTTTTAGATATGGTTTTTCCAAGTATTCTGAACAGAAGTATACAAATTAAGTTCTATTCAATTTTAGTGAAACTAAACATTTCTAAGATCATGCATGTCTTTTGTTCGATGTCCGCTATGTGCCAAAAAATATTTCAAAAATACTATCAAGCCTCATGCATTTAAAAAAATAATTTTTTATCGATTGCGTAGCGAGATATTTGAAATCAAAGCAGAAATTTTCGTGCATACTTAATTTTTTTTTAAAATATGGAATAATTTTTTTATACATTTCTTTCAAAAACAAACATTCCATAAAGTTTACTTAAAAAACAAATTTTAAAAAAATCTCTGTATATGTGCATACATATATATATATATATATATATATATGTGTGTATATAATATATATATATATATATATGTGTATATATATATATATATATATATATATATATATATATATATATATATATATATATATATATATATATTTAATGGTAACCACTGCAACGCAAAAAAATTTAAATAATCACTGTCAAAACAATTCATACAATTCTTACATCTTACATAGTAAATCGTATCATAAATGTTAAAACACTATATATTTTATACTAAATATGTTCAATTGGCATAGTTGTAATAAGTAAATTAATCATATTGTATTTTATACTTTTTGCTTTGACAATAAAAGTTTATATGTCAATAAACTAATAATGTTCAGATTGCAGCGTATTTAATACATAAATGTATGATTGTACCTTTAATATTTCAACGTGTTTCAACTATGATATTAAAATTGTATTGTAAATTTAATACAAGATTAAATTGTATAAAATATCAACAATAGATATATGATTTATTTATAATAAAGTCATTAATCACAATTATTAATTATTTTTTTAAATGTTCATTTTAGCTAAATCGAGGTCGTTTTACTAAAATTGAGGTCATTTGTACTATATTAATTTACGATAATTAATAAAAATGGAATTGATTTTTTGAAAAT
The DNA here is from genome assembly GCA_963920215.1 of Nineta flava. Taxonomy (NCBI): domain Eukaryota; kingdom Metazoa; phylum Arthropoda; class Insecta; order Neuroptera; family Chrysopidae; genus Nineta; species Nineta flava. The sequence goes on from OY986042.1 coordinate 104,449,854, forward strand.
CGTATCATCGTACATTTAATTTGGATGATTAAAATAATTAATAATTAAATATATCGTTCGATAACACTATTTTTGTAATTCAATTAAATAAATTGTACAATTTAATGTATATATTATAAAATCAGTAATCAGCACAGTGTCTAATTTACTAACATAATTGGTTTATATATAATAATTTTATTTTCCCATAAGGATTTATGTTAAAAATATGATTTATTAATCGTTTATAACTATTTCAAATGATCGATAAGAGATTTTAAGAATTTTTGAGGAAACATAATTACGTGATTAAACATGCCAAATATCAAAGATTAAAAGTTTTATCTAATATCAATTCTCACGCATGAATATTGATAACTAGACATTTAATGCACGGGCAATGCATTTATTAACAAATAAAATATTTTTTGACAACTATTTCCCCGTGAATATATTTCGTCAATCTCAACAATAAATTTAGAAAATCCTTGTATTTCAGAGTATGGACCTCCATAATAACAAGATAATGGGAGGTTTCACATGATTCAAATATTAATTATTTTCCAAAGTTCACAATACTCAAGAAAATAGACAATTAATTATATATATATATATAGTGCGTGTCTCACACACGCACTAAATTAGCAACAAGTGAGACACGCAACAAATTAGCAACGATTCAAATATTTTCGACTCCATATTCCGGAAATAGTTACGATTCGTTAATTCATACTGATAATAAATACTTTGTAGTTGAAATACGTATTTACAAAATACAAATCAATGTTCTGGGAATTGGACAAAAATTTGAAAAAATGAAATTTCAAAAAACCTAAAGTTCACCTTGATTATCTTAATAATCTTTATGTAGTCAATTAATGACAGATGATTGATTGTCCTCTAAAAATCTGGAGGAATTTTACTAATGTAAAAAATCCATTTACCTGCATAAATGTATTTACAGGAGTGTCATCATGGTATTTTATTTTTTTTTAGTATAAAAACAATTCTGTAATATTTAATTACCTTGAGATAATGCAAAATGATAAAAGCGGAAATGCAATAATAATATAAGCAGCATTAGACAATCTTACCCACAAGTGGTAATTATAATGCATAACTTCATAATAAATACAATAACTCATATCTCTCGCTTTAAAAAAATCAAAACCGGAAACTTGTAGAAAAAATCATAATATAAGAAAGTCACTATATTATTTACCACAGTAGTTAACTGTATTAAGTACATACAATCATCAATCGGCTGCAATAGACCTTTTTTTTCCTTTTTTCGGACAGAATTTCAAAATAATTAATGTGAAGAAATGCATAAGCAATACTTCACATCTTTGTTCATCTTATTGCAGACTACCCGAAAATCGCATGCGCATGGAACTCTATGAAAAGGTCTGTGTATATAAAAAACTTCGTTACGTAGGAGCTGCGTCTACTAAGTGAATTTTCTCATAATAAATAACATCATTTCTCTTTTGAAAATTGATCTTAGACAGACTTTAATCGTATTAATAGTCATGGATCTGTGACCGTTAGAGTGGATACAGACGCATATGTACACTCCTGTTCAAAAAAAAAATGAACAGACCTGAAGCGAATCAGTCTTTCACAATTTGTATTATTCTTGTAGTAACAGATACAACATTTTATTTAATTTTTTATACATAAGAGTAAGATATAACACTTAACATGTATCACTCACTCTGTATGTATGACATGTATCACTGACACCGTATATACAAATAAAAAATATAAATTCAGTTTATACTTCCATTTCTTTTTTACACACTTAAAAAATATACTACTTATCTTTGTTTATAAATCAATAAAATTATACATTATACAGAGAGTTACAAAAGTGAGGAGTTTTATGAATAGTAAGAAAATTAACATTTCAGGTCTGTTCGTTTTTTTGAATGGGAGTGTATATTTAATATAATATTTTCCATGTATTTGTATATTCTCTATAGCAGTCACAATTTAAGTCCAATCAAAATGGAGTTTCGTCTGATTTGCTTTTGTGATTTAAAGGGACAAATTCGTTAACGAGTAGAATCTATCAAGGCGGAAGGAGGGCTTAGAGAAAGATGCAAACACAAAATATAAAATATCTCTTATAATATGAGAAAACTTTACTATAATTAATTAGGCTTTTTTGAAGATTAAAAAAAATCCAACAGAGGGCAGCACTAGTGTGGATACACATGTTTTGATTTTCTCATTGACAGCAACATTAAGCAACGTCATAACTCGGCAAAAAATTAATTTTTTTAAATTGTTCAAAAAGTATCTTTTAGACATTTTTATAAAAAAACTCGAATTTTTGAAGCAAAAAATAGGAATCACGATTTTTGACAGTTTTTCCGATTTTTCTCAAAAAGTACCGATGCAATTTCAATTCAAGATACGTCAATCGATAGGTTTTTTTGATACCTATAACTATTTTTTTTACTTTTCCTAATCGGGGTTCAAGTTTTTTTTTTTATTCGCAAAAAGTTTTTTTCTTAAAGCTTATTCCACCCGACTAAATACTTTATGCAACATTATTTTATTTGAATTACACATTATTAAAGGATATTTCAAAATTGACATTGAAATTATTTAAAAAATTGAATATATAATTTTAAAAGATTTTTAAAATTGTTTTATTAATAAACAACCCACTGTATAATTATATAAATTGTTGATATACACTTTAACGTGAACAGTTACAATTTTCTATCCATATTGACTATATTCACTAATTCGATAGATCTTGTGGTCTTAATTAAGAACGTTCATGTACTACGCTAGAGTCAAAATGAGTATTATCCAAATTTATTTAGGATTTAAAAAAAAGTTATATCAATAATCTTACAACGATTTATCACCTTTTTTTATTTGTCCTAAATAGTTTAAAAGTATTTATTGTAAAATATCAGTAAATGTAAATTAGAAATTAATTTGACTTTATTTGACAGACCTGACAATAAACTGTATTGTATATTTGTGTGTATGTGTACATTTTTTTTTTACAGTTTTCAAAATTTGGTGGCAAAAACAAACCTAACAAAACAGTTTCATTTTTATTAAATAATTAATTCAAACGTTCGTCAACACCATTTTTTTAATGCAATTATATAAACTGAATATTTCAAAGAATATTTATAAACATTTATATACTGGGTATTTCAAAGAATATTCATAAACAGACTGTGAAGTCTCAAAAACGGAGGTAAAATCCATTATTATTATTATTATCTGCAATGGATTTAGACATTACGTTCACTTTTGTATGCGCTATAATATTTTACCTGTACACAGTTTAACACAAATATCGACTCAAGGTCATTATTATTTTAATTTAACATCTAAATAAAGTATTTTTTCTAATATTAATATCCATAATTGGTGCATGTCAGAATGTGAAAACCATTTTTATTATCTTATCTTTTCTGTTTCTTGAAATCAATTATTTTAAAAGGTTCCGTTCCTACTACCCCCATATCAAAATCTTTTAAGCGATAAGAGGTAGATAAAACGTTTTAACTCAAACTATATATTCTTATTTCACCACTAGAAAATATTATCTAATCTAATCTAAACCAAAGCTAGATAGTCCAAGGGCTATTTTACACATGTAACTTTTCAAGCAACTATTCATAACGCATAACGTGGTGAGCAAGCGCAGTAGTATTTTTTGATGAAACTATGCTGTTATAACACAATAGACCTGGCTGCTATTTCGATGCAATCTTATATGTAACTTCAGATGTAAGAATAGGGTGATTGGTTTACTTCCTTGTGATTGGTTTACTATGATCATGTGACTGAAGTGATTGACAAAGAAAGAAATATTTAGCAAGACGAGAGTTATAGCTATTAACAAAACATGCGATTGATATATTTCTGCCTGTACAAAGAGATGTAAGTCTCGTTATATCACATACATTTATTGCGATTGAAAACATCCTCATCAAAACTTTCACGTGTAAAAATTGGCTTAGATGTCAATGCAACTCGTATCACAATGGCTAGTCTTTACGATTACAGCGTGTATATTATATACCGGGTGAGTCATTTTAATTCATCCAGTTAAATTACTCGAAAACTAAGCGAAATCGATAAATATGTTTGAAACAAAAGTTGCAGGGTTTGGAGAGGAAAACATAATGCAATAATTTTGTTTTCGTTCAATGCATCCGTGCCCGTGTGATATAACATATCTTTTAAACGGTGCAAGATATGGAAAATCTTCGAATACAAGATATATTTATCTCATAAAAACAAACAACTTTTTTTTGAAACGTGTTTTCATACATCTCATAGCTTTGGTGTAAATGAGGCATTAATTTTTCTGGTGTATTCAATATTTCTGGTGTAAATACAAATTTATGCCACATTATTATTTACACCAAAACGTATAAATAAAAGTTCCAAGCAAAAGTTGTTTGTTTTTATGAGATAAAAATTTTTGATTGAAATGTTACACCGTTTAAAAGATTTCACGCAGTATATCTGAATATCTTACTCCAAACCTATGGGTGTATTTAAAAAAAAGTTTCAAATAACAGTTGTTTGTTTTTATGAGATGAAAATCTTTTGTATTTAACTAATGTTTCATATATATTTCTCGATTTCACTTAGTTTTCGACATATTTAACTGGATGAATTAAAATGATACACCTGTATATACAGAAAATAAAAAGCAAGTAGAATATTTTCAGAATTAATTCCTGAATCAGCATATATAGTTCACTTGGAACTGTAATAACACATAAATCGAAGTCAGTTAATAATATTTAACATTTTTTATTGGTTATTTGTTAATTGTTAGATATAATTATGTGAATTGTGTTAAGGACGTTCATACATGAGGCTTGATAGTGGATAAAATTTTTTTTTTTTTAGTGAATTGAATAGCTCAATAATATAGTTATCCTCCCTCAAAAATTTAAAACCTGTTGACTATCATTTCAAACAGTAATTATCGACTAAAAATCAAACTTTTAGCACAGCGTCTTATGGAAAACAGAATTTTTTGTGCTTAAAATTATAATAACTGTATTATAAAAGTAGCCACCATAATAAATAATGTTTATAAATATTCGTTAAAATATGCAGTTTATATATTTGCATTAATAAAATGGTGTTGACGAACGTTTGAATTAATTATTTAATAAAATTAAAACTGTTTCGTTAGGTTTGTTTTTGCCACAAAATTTTGAAAACTGGCGAGGCCCATAGTAAAAAAATAAACACACACATATACACGTGAACGTTATAACAAAACATGTTTATTGTCAGATCTGTCAAATCAATTTCTATTTGACATGTACTGATATTTTACAATAAATACTTTTAAAATATTCAGGACAAATTAAAAAAGGCTGTAAATCGTTGTAAGATTGTTGATATACTTTACAACTTTTTTTAAATCCTAAATAAATTTTTTCATAAAGGTAGTACTCATTTGACTCTGGCGTAGCGTATGAACGTCCTTAAATTATATCAATGTTATATTATTTCATAATCTGTAATTGGAATTTGTGAATTAAATGTTGTGTAATTGAATATGTTTTTGGCATTGGCAATTGTTTTGTTGTGCAGAGTATAGGCAGTTAGTTAGATTGTGCAAAAATCAGTTACAATATTGTCTGTTGTGTTGTATTTTGTAGGTTTGAGAATATTGTTGGGCTACATAAATGTTCAAGATTACACAATACCATAACATATTATAGGTATATAAATGTTTAATATGTTGTATTCGTTCACGTTCAGCATTGTATGTATACGACTATATGTTGTATTACATTTTGTAATTAATAATGAAAGACATTATATCAACATTAAGGTCTGCTATACACGGCAACATTTTGTTGGTACACATGGCCACAAAACTTGATGTTATTTTTTTTTATCCGAAGCATTTTTTCGAAAACTGAATCAATAAGGCACAAATCAATTGTAAAGTTTTAAAAAAATGACATCAACTTTTGTGATCCATAAAACTATGAGCCACAAAAGTAGAGCTCATTTTACAAAAAATTTTGTCGATCGAACATTTTTGTGTGACAAAATAATGTAATAATTCAATTGTTAATACAATGTTTGAGCCACAACAGATAAATCATGTCTTTACACTATATTTGTTTTGCCTGTGATATAGTGTAGGCGCATGAGCGTGAGTGGTTACGAATTAGCTTTGTGTAAAGTTATAAATTGATGTCGTGTGGAAATGCGTTTAGCTAGAACATGGATTTATGTCATTGTAATGAGCTTGCCGAGAACTATTAGAAAGCATATAGAACCATTAAAAATACTCGCTGAAATATAAGTAAAAATCGGTATTAAATGAATATGAGTCGTAAATCTAGTCTGAATTATATAGAACGCCATATCAGATGAAAGCACGCGTCAAAAGGAATCTAACAAGCCTAACAAGTCTAGTACCGAACGAAGGCGAAAATTACGGAAAGCGTAAAAAAGGAAATTAAAATAGTTGGGTTAATTGCCCCCAACCAACCAAACAAACTATTAGGAGCTGGTGAGATTACTAAATTTCACGCAACATAATTTTAACTGCTGGACTTGATATCTTGATAAATTGTGACGTTTATAGCAGTTTTAAGTTAAACATATAATTTTGAGTGATTTAATAATGGTATCATGTCATTATTCTGCTTATTTTGTTGTGATAACTGACCATTTTACACAACTTACATATAACTTCTTTACATATAAAAGAGAAAACGTCAGAATTGCTTGGAGAAAACTATAGCAGTTAGCGGAATAACGACGACAGAAAAACTATCCGAATTCCAAACTGTTCCAAAGTTATAGCCGACCCACACCTCTAATATAGTTTATAGTTTATTTCTATAAAAAAACACCTACAGTAACAATATTTTGGAAATAAATTATTTGTCAATAAATAAAAACACATAATCGATTACTACTTCAATTGTGCACAAAAAAAGAGCCATGTTATCTAAGCCCGCCCTTAGGTCAGTTCTCAATAATTGACATCCATTTTTTCTGTATAACTCTATAACTTTTTCTGTAAGATTTACAAAAATATTTCCGATTTTAATTGTGTTAAAGTGTTGCCAGGATAACTGATTTCATCCTCATTAAAATTCCTTCCTCTGAAAAAATTCGCATAGTATTATTCTCACGAGAAACTAGTTCAAGTTTCAAATGTGCTAACGTTAAAATTAGACCTTATGGTAAATATTCCACGTTAAAAACAAATGACTGTGTGTGTGTTTAAAAATACAAAGACCGATGTGGGTGTCGGCTCAGGCAATGCCCGTGTTGTTTGAAACTACATCTTGACCGCACAGTATTGAGTACAATTTTATTGGTGCATGTAAAAACGCTCTTAAAAATGAAATGAGAATTGGACGTGTGTTCCAATGAATGTAGTTCCCATATAAAAACGGACTATTAAATAAAGAATTTTAATGACGATCAATATATCACTAAACAACGTATATAATAGCTGTCAATACCAAAAAATTCAAATAACCGTTGTTCAAGTAGGTAAGTAATGACGTAATTAATAAATTTAAATGGTCAATAAATAAAAATACTATACTCGTACGTACACTATCAACATTTACAATGATATTATTTTAATGTGGTATTGGTTATTAATATAGCAGCGTAGTAGATTGTTCCATTTGGCAATATTCCAAAAATATTTTCCAACTCAATTCTCCAAAATATAACGAAAAACAGAATACAACATTACAACACAGATCTATCTATCCCCATACAGGGTGAGTCGGGAGGAACGAAACAATTTCCAGGAGTGTATTGCACATGTGAAATAAATGCAAAAAAACGTCCGATTTCCATTTGTTTTCAAGTTATAGCGTAGTTAAAAAATGTTATCTTGTGTTCAACAGTATTCAAAATTGGTGATTTAAAACACTTGTAATCAGTATGCTATGTTCGAAACTTACAAAAAACTTGATAACTTTGTTGTTCTAATAATGTCTGATTGCACATTAAGTTATTATGTTAACATAAGAACATATGAGTTTTTAGCGAATTTCCTCCAGGAAATGTACTTTTATGTGTCTATGAAGTCTCTAGCGGTCACAGTTTTATTCCGATTGAAATGAAATTTGGTATTTGAAACGCTTTTGGTATTCTAAAGGTCAAGTTCGTTAATGGGTAAAATCGGGCAAGGGAAAAGGGGAGTTTAGAGGGAGGGGGAAACACAAAATTTGGTATATCTCCCTTAATATTTGAAAAATCGAAAAATTTACCAGCAGTTAAGTTGTAGGTACTAGTTTTACTGTAATTTAGTTTCTTATCATTTTTCTGTAACACTAATATTTACAGAAATATTTACAATTAAAGATTGAAAGTTTAAATTCTAAATATCTCTGTACACATTAGAGTTTGGCAAAAATGATAAAGTAATGAATTATAGCAAACTTGATTTTCTACAACTTTACTTGTTATACATTTTTCGATTGTTCCAATATTAAGAGAGATATTTTATATTTTGTGTTTTCTTCTATCTTTATTCCCCCCTTTCCTCTTGACTTATTCCATTTATTAATAAAATTGGCCTTGAAAATACTAAAATGATCAGATTTAAATCAGATTCGACATTTCATTTTGATCAGACTTAAATTGTGGCTAGAGATATTTATGTATTCTAAAGAAATTCGCTAAGTTATTTTCACGTGTACAATATATTCCTGGAGTTTGGTCCGTTCCTCCCGACTCACCTTGTATACCATACCATTGTTACTCCGTCTACTCTGTGCACCTATTACAAGATAAATAATGACTTAATATATTTATTTTTATTTAAAAAAAACATTATAATAGAAATCATAATTCAACTATTCTATTTTTTTTCTTTTTAATAATAATACATTTTTAAATTTTTTAGAAAAATCAATATAGTCAATATTTTTAGGGTACCGTATCCACATACAAAATAATGAAATTTCTCTATTTATCTACCACATGGTTTAAAAAATCGAGTGAAACCTTTATTTTGGACAATTCAAGAAAATTATTCGTAAAATATTTCAATTTTTCATACATCTTGTATAGTTGTAACGTTAAACTGATGCCAGAAACAGTTTAAAATTGTTGGCTTGCGTAGAATGAATTTAATAATTTATCGAAATCAAACTTGCTCACTTCTAAGTATTAATAAAAATATTTCGTAAATGGATTATTTGGTAATCCAAAATGAAATCGAAATGTGATTTATCAGCGATAGAAACTGTAGACTTGTAGAGTCTTTGAAATCTATTCAAAAACTCTATGCAATAAAATATAAGGTTAACATTTACGAATCTTTCAGGATATTTTTGGAACATCAAAAGAAAGGTATTCAGGGGTTGAACCCTTTTCGTGTCCGATTTAAAGGGTCTAATTCTAGTATATACTATATACAGTTTAAAAATTAGAGCATTAGCAGAAGGTTTAACGTCTATCGAAAAGAACTAGTTAATACAAAGCGGATGGAATAAAAATATGTGTTCAAAAACTGGCTTGATTTCATAGTTCATTTTCTAACGGATACCGTGAAGAATAAAGGAAAGGATTATTTCAGGGAACAGTTAACACGCCCCAAAATACAAAAGTATAACACAAAAAATAAATTCCTTAGTACATAATAAATATATATACCGTGTGTTCATTTGAAAGGTTACAACTTAAATTTTCTTTAAGGATGTTCCAGCACTGATGAACACCTGCCGCTGCTATTTATGACACATTGTTAAATTCCTTTTAACTTAACAATGAGTCATAAATAGCAACTACAGGTGTTCATACATGCTCGACTGTCTCTTATAGAGTTACAGATAAGTAGCAGCCTCAATCATAGCGGTCCGGGCACAGATCTGAGGGTATATCGTTTATTACCCTCTATCAGTGAGAAAGGCCACTTCTGTATCTCCATAAGCTAAGAACTCGGGATAGTAAAAAACCTCCATAAGCGAAAAAGAGATCGCGGTCCCTTGAGCTCACACTTATGCGGGTTCGACTGTATTGCATTATCTTTTCCCCTTTAAACTGGGCAACTTTTATTAGAAATATTTTTTTATGTAAAATACATATTTAAAAAAAATATTCAAGTGGTTAACTTATCAAATGAACACACGGTATATACTGTAAGTAAAATGAATAAATGGTTTTTCCGAAATGAAAAAGCAAACAAAACCTCATTAAATATATAGAAGTTTGCTTTATAAGGGCATGTTTAATTATATATATAAATAAACAATGATTATAAATTTCCCAATTAACTGATTTAAATTTAATTTAATGAAAATGTCAAGTAGTTTGGTATGGATGATGTAGACTCGTACAATACAAAACATAGATAGATCATGACGACGACACATTGATTTGATTAATGATTGTATTTATTATGTGTACGTTAAAATACAAGCAGTACTTTAAAACAATCATGTAATTAATTAATTACTGTAGCATCATAGTTCATCTTTACAGTATAGTCAAATTAATCTCACAACAAAACATAGAAAAGAACAAATTTTTCGTTTGTTCTTAAGCATTTCTCAACAATAAAAATATTCGCCGGAATATAAGCGAAAATCGGTATTTAATGAAAATTAAATTTAAAAAAATGAAAATTTCGTCTCGTATGACTCGTGGTCACATGCTAAACACCGTGATCACTGGGAAAAAGTACCGCGGCAGGAGCTCGAGAAGGTGCAACTGTTTCAGAGTGCAACCAAGAGGCTATCTCTCGATGCCCTGAAGCTGAACAGGATGCAACTGCGGAGGGTTACCGGATTCATTATCGGGCATTATCCCCTGCGGAAACATCTGCACACAATGGGACTCCATCATGTGCAGATTGTGTGGCGAGGAGGAAGAAACATCCAGCCACATTATCTTTGACTGCGAACCTCTAGGTTACAGCAGATACAATAGTATTTCGCCTTGAATAATTATTTGACAAGTGAACCAACAATGCCACGAAGGACGCAAAGTGTCATTTAGTCTTAGTTTCTGAAACTAGATGAGCAATCTGTAAAATATGCCATAAAACATACTCTCGAAAGGGCCGTACAACCACGTCAATGAGTAATCATCTAAAATCGATGCATTCGAAGCATCTAAACCTGTTTAGCACGGGATTTATCTATACAACTCTGCGATAAAAGATTGTGATATTGCTCTTTATTAAATATAATGCACCAAATTTGAAATTTTCATACTAAAACTGTGATTATACTATAAAGACTATTAAAAATTAATACCAACTTTTTCCTTTACTCGTGTACCTAAATTAGGTATCTTTTTAAAATAAATTGACATATAAATCCGCACCCGCGAATGTGAGCCTTAAAATATCCGCATCTAAAAATTTCGCATCCTCAGTATCCCTGCTCGGAATTATAGAAAACACATATCAGAGAAAATCTCGGCAGCGTTAAATAGAAATGCGACAAGCGGAATTATGTGAATCTACGGCATGGACCCGCACTTCACCTTTCTTCTTATTCTGAAAAGAGAGAATTCGCAAATATGGCATATAGTATTTTTCCATTTCCAGAAGACAAAAGATTGGTCCGTTATCTAGAAAAACCATATAAAAACGTATTAAAATTTTCACCACACACCTGAAATCTCAATGAAAATTTGAGTGACTATCTAAATTTCCAGTATAAGATGTAATACTCTTTCCAAGTCTCCTACTATACATATCCGTCAATGTTAATAATAGGGAATATGCATGAAAATTTTTTTCACATTTATTTTCAGAATATGAAAATACTGTTAATACTGAAATACTATTTAAAAACGAAATTAAAATCCGACAAATATCAAGGATGCTATAAGCTTTTAAAGATTATTATCTGTCTCTTTCTTGCAAAAATACTAAAAACGGAGTTTTACGTGTATTTTAAATGGTGAAAGTGTAATATGACGTCACATATCATATCGAGAGGGCTATCACCGTCTTTGTCTAATCGGGAATTTCAATCATTCATATCTCGCTTATTTTTAAAGTTATTTAAAAAGTAATTTTACCTTGATATTTGTCAAGTAAACATGCTTCAATTCAAGTGAAAAAAAATTTTCATGCATATTCCCTATTGCTATAAAAAATGCTTTTATATCTACAATCTGTGTGTAGAGGTGTGTGTGTATATAGATGGAGGTATAATAGGAAATATCATGAAAACAAATTATTCCAACTGTATATGGTACAAACAGTCCATAAGTCCATAATACATATTAATTCTAAAATATTATTTATTAATTGTATTGTATATCTCTGTTGTGTGTGCTGTATTCTTTTGTTTATATGTCAAACAACTTCCTTCTTTTGTTTTAATTTAAATAACATACACATACTTACACATACATACATACATACATATATACATACATACAGACAGATAAGCCTTGTACTTATCACCGTATAATTAATATATTTATATTCATTACCCATTATTTATAAAATGAAATCGAAAATATTAGATTATACGTTCTTTTATTATGATTTTCAATGTTTTACTAATCTCTTAATTTTTATACTGTACAATTTATATATATATATATATATATATATATATATATATATATATATATATATATATATATATATATATATATATACAGGATGGGGTGTAATTATACACGTGGAAATAATGCAAAAAAAACTCATATGCGATTATTGTTTATTTTATTTATTTTTTCATAAACGTTAAATAACTGTCTCAATGCTTTGACACATTAACAATAAAGTTGTCAATTGTCTTGTAAGTCTCGAACATAGCATACTGATTACAAGTGTTTTAAATCACCACGTTTGAATACTGTAGAAAACATGAGGTTTTTTGCATTAATTTCACGTGTACACTTCCGTTCAATAAAATTTAACAGATCTAAACCGAATCAGTCTCTCAGAATTTTGATTATTCTTGTAGTAACTGTGTTTTACTATATTTCCATTTCTTTTTTCATATTTAAAATATATACTACTTATCTTTGTTTATAAATGAATAATTATACAGAGAGTCACAAAAGTGGGAAGTATCAGAAAATTAACATTTCAGGTCTGTTGAATTTTATTGAACGTGTACAACATACTCCTGGAGTTTGGTCCGTTACCCCCAACTCACCCTATATATATATATAAATATATATATATATATATATATATATATATATATATATAATATATATTTATATATATATATATATATATATAATATATATATATATATATATATATATATATATATATATATATATATATATATATATATATATATATATATATATATATATATATATGTATATTATGGATCGGAGAAAAAAAAGTAAGAAGTTATACTTCTTTTTAAATAATTTATTTAAATAATATTAAATAAGGTCAACACTACTATCAAGACACAAAAGTTTAATAAATTGATATAGTACTGAAAAACTACAATACATAATTTATATATTGTATATAAAAGCAGTGATTCTACATGTTATTATGAGAGAACAAAACCAGCGTCACTTTACTTCCGTTAAAATTACAGTTTGAAAGACTGGAATTAAATCCATGATTTACATTAGAATCAGAGTTAGTGAAAGTTATGAGGAGCAGACCAGATTTATTAATGTATACATTTAAGATACATCGTTTACGAGCCAATAAAAATGATATCAGTGATAATGTGGCGCTCGTAATTCTTATATTCTTCTTTGGTCCAGAAACATGGAGTAATAATAATGAAGACATTCCTGTACCTAATTTCCATGGCTTGGATTCTTAATCCGAGCCATGCTTTTTGAGAAACAGCATGTCATTAAGGAATGAGCCCAACATAATGGTTAAGACCGTCCTTTTCCAAGTTGCTTAAAAATTTGTTTTGTTTGCTTATTCTAATGAATAAATGAAATAAAAAATAATATTTTTTATTTGTTTTATTGTTGTGTAATTATTTTATTCGTAATATTTACATAAAATTACGCAGTATGTGAAGTGTGTTTTTGTCTACACACATTCACATCAAGCCAGTGACGTCCAATCAAATGGTTGATATGAAAAATCAAACACATATAGGATGGGAATCGAACCCAAGACTGCTGACATTCTAGACCAACGATCTGTCTCTGAGCTATCAGATGTAATTGTAGTGGAGTGTATATGATTTCTCACCATCATGATGTAGATGTATTATTAATTTGTTTATTTACTATTTACATTTTTTTTTAAATTGGTTTTTTGTAAATTTCAGTCAATCTATCCAATGTTAGTATGTTCGCCTCCCGGTTATATTATACCTACGGAAGTGACTCGAACAATCGACTCCCATCCTAAATATGTTAAAGCATTTGATGTTAAAGAATGTTATCAATGTTCAGACATATATTACCTAAATGACAAATTAAGGAAACACTAGTCACCTACGTTGGTATAATATAACCGAAAGGCAACCATACTAACAATGGAAATAAATAGACGCTAGTTTACAAAAAAACAATTTTATAAAAATTATACAAAAATATAAAGACAAAACAAGTTCCTTTTTCGGAAATAAACAACTTTTGTTTGATACTTTTGTTCATAAATTCAGTATATACCGGGTATTTAAGCAATTAACTCAGTTAGTTGTTATTTTCACTTGTTTTATTATAAACATATTATAAATGATGTAATACAGTTTATTAGTAATTAATACGTATACACTGATTTTCACGACCTTGAGATGATTCTAAAAATTAAATTTAAACATAAATAAATAATTGTGCTTTTAGATATGGTTTTTCCAAGTATTCTGAACAGAAGTATACAAATTAAGTTCTATTCAATTTTAGTGAAACTAAACATTTCTAAGATCATGCATGTCCTTTGTTCAATGGCTATGTGCCAAAAAATATTTCAAAATTACTATCAAGCCTCATGCATTTAAAAAAATAATTTTTTATCGATTGTGTAGCGAGATATTTGAAATCAAAGCAGAAATTTTCTTGCATACTACACCAATATTTTGCACTGTTACGAGACCATTTTTCACTTTGAAAAAATAGTAGCAAATTCGCCACTGCCTTTTGTGTATGTTCAATATTTATTATACCACATAATGTGTTTGTTTACTTTAAAAAAAAAAAAAAAAATTTCATGGCTGATAAATTATTTCGTTTTTAATTTCTTATTCAAGAAAAACAATCATTATCAAAAAGGTAATCACATGCCATGGGTGATTTCGTAAAGTCACCCATTAAATTAATCCATAATATTAACGCCGATAGGTACAAAGTAAATACGGACTGACGGACTGACAGTCTAAACCGGTCGGTCTAGAAGAATGAAATTTTGAACAGGAGTTCCTTATACGACATTGGGGAACACTAAAAAATGAGGATTTTTGAAAATGCATTCCCTAAGGGATTAACATAGGAATGAAAGCTTGCATGTGAAGTGCGCCATTTTTGAAGTTAGAAACGTGAAAGTTAGTGTTTAGGCTTCTGTTTATAAATAAAAGTCAGTTGGTGAAACTGTCACCACATTAGCAAGGAATAACATATCCCGAGACAATATAAGAGTAATTTTATTGAGAGTGATGTTAACAAGAGTAAATTGAATGAAAGTAATTTTAACAAGAGTAATTTCATTAAAATTTATTATATTTTAATTTATTTTGTTTAACTTTTTATTTATTCTTATTTTTGTCTATTGATTTCGATTTTCTATCTATTTCTAATTATCAAATAGAAAATTAGAACTAGCTAATTTATACAGATAATGACTGCTTTGTAGTCGAAATACGTATTTATAATATAAAAACTGATCTAGGTATTGGGGCGAATTTGAAATTTTAAACAGACATTTACAAATTTGATAATAATAGTAAAGATGATTATTTTTGAAATATTTCCCGTAAACAATAAAAATGCTAAAATTTTCTAAATTTCATGTTCATCCATCAAATAATCCCGCATTATTATTTTTTTATACCGGTTGTTTAGTTTGCATCTTTGCATAGTTGATCTCCCACGAGTATGAGAGAGTACATATGTATACATTAAGCAACTAAACAACCGGTATATCTAGATAAGTTGTTTATCTTAATACGAAGAGTGTAGAAGATCTTATTTATGAGAGGAATTACTTATTTATATATGTGAAAATATGCGGTCATATATTTAATATATGGCTAAACCTTTTTTGCTTTTTTAATATTTAATAATAATATAAACCATATTTTGACAAAATGGAAACCCGACTTCAAAAATCAAATATTCTATAACATAAAATGCACTAAAAAGTAAAAAAATAATTGCATATTCTTGTGCCAATTTTAGTTCACCTAAACAAAAATTTTTAAATATATATGTATAATTATTGTTATTTTTTGAGGCGGTGTCAGCATAGAGAAATTCCCATAACTTTTGGACACCGCCTCCAAAAATAACAATAATAATGAGTATACCCTTTCAAGAAAACAAATTCGCAGAAATCGGTTATCACATATAAAATGAGGATTTTCCTCGATTTCCCGGGGATCCCCTCATCAGATTGTGATTTGGTGAGACCAATGGGAAACCAAACCCTTTAAAACAAAAACAAAAATTCAAAATCGGTTCATAAATGACGGAGTTCTGAGGGACACACATAAAAATAAAAAAAATACAGACGAATTGAGAACCATCCTCCTTTTTGAAGTCGGGTTTATAAGGATATCTTAAACATTGTGGCTCCACTAACCTACATTCTATTTCGGATAAATAGTAAAGAAAAACAGACAATTTAAGATGCTCGACTTATTTTCAGTCGAATTCAGTACAGTTCAGTAGAAATATGATGCCGTAAAACGTATAAAAATAAACTCCTTTCATTTTTGGTAACTTTAATGAGACATTTTTCAGATTTTTAGCCTAATACTTGGAAAGTAACAGCCAAATGAAAGTTTGTCACAACTTGATGTAATATGAAAGTTGAAATTTTGCTTCTTAAACTTTTCTGCCTAAAATTGTCTTCTCTAGCTTTTCTAAATAACTACATTCAATGTAAAATTGCTCGATTTTACTAGATTTGGTCATCGATACCTTGATATACATTCTCCCATGATGTATGGGGCTTTAAGCAGTGTATATCAAGCGGAAATTATGGCCATTAACGAGGTATCTGAATGGGCTAGACTTGACACTCTGAAATCTTGGCGATAAAATCTCGAAGCTCGGCCTACTTATCTTCTGAGGTGAAACAAGACTGACGATTTTCTGTGAATGAGCTATTGCCAATTGTGAATGCAATGAAAAATTTAATAAATGACGACCTCGCCAGAAATTGCACACAGCTATCGACACAAACATCTCTAAACATGCAGGTGTATCCCTTGCGAACTGTAAGCTACTCCTGAATGTAACCATTCTAAGATAGGCCAAGATTAAGTCGAAAGAGGACGCACTTGTAGTTCTGCAAGACAGTTATGGTCAAAGTAAAATCGGAAGATATTATAAAGTTCCGAAGATATTATAAAGTCGAAGCCTGGCACGTAAGCCTTTCTAGACCTTTTTTTCCGACCCTTAAGAAACCCATTCTCTCACCCTATTCAATACTCTACCATATCTGGTATGTCGTTATCGAACCTACATGTGTTTTTTGTGAATGACAAGACAGAGCTTCACTTTAGTTGTTTTACCTCAGATGAGAGGACATTCTGTCAGAAGGGGGAAGGTTGACCAATAAGCCAGGTTAAGCTCGCGACATTGTATCCAGCTGTCATTTGTTTGGCTTATCCGTCGCCTGCTGTATCTTTCCATTTCCTGTTCATAGACTTATCCACCCATTCGTTTAGGACAGAGGTAGCCTATCTCCTAGTTATTCCTCGCATATTCCCTGACATGGGAGTGAGGCTCCTACACGGGTGAGTTCACCAACCGGTTCATTACCCTCAACCACGCTGTGTTTTGGTACCCACATCAAGGTGACCACTTTTGTCCTTATCAAGTTCTCCAGTGATTCTACGCATTCAAGAACCAGAGAAGAATCTATTTTAGCGGAGCAACTTTTACATTTTATCCAAAGCATTTTTTTCGAAAACCGAATAAATAAGGCGCAAATCAATTATAAAACAACCGTATCGTCATGTGTACGTTACATCCGATATTTGTCCGATAAAGTAGAAATATATTGAATCATTTTCAAATTGTCGACGTTCACTTAAATAACTAGGTATGTAGCTAAGAAACTAATTAATCTTAACGCCTGCGACTTGTACGTTACACCCAATGGGAATATACACTCCCGTCCAATAAAATTCAACCAACCTGAAATGTTAATTTTCTTACATTCCATAAAACTCCTCACTTGTGTAACTCTCTGTATATTATTTATTTATAAACAAAGATAAGTATTATATTTTTTAAACGTGAAAAAAGAAATGGAAGTTTTATATTTTTTATTTATGTAAACAAGTCAGTGATAGAGTAAGAATATGTAATGTAAAAATATGTAAAGTATTATATCTCCCTTTTACGTATAAAAATAAAATAAAATGTTGTATCTGTCAAAAACATTTAATAATAATCAGAATAGTGAGAGACTGATTCGGTTCAATTTTATTGAACGAGAGTGTACATGAGTTTGTCGAATCTAACTTTCAATGTATACGAAAATTATTTTATTTATAATGGTCTACAGCTACAGCTTCTATTCCATACTACACAACCAAGATCTCTTGATATTACTACAGTGGTTGCGAGTCAGTGCGGCGTTGCGTTGTGGTGGATGTGGATGTGGATGATCCCTTGATACTTACTTAATTATTTATTACTGTATATTCATTATTAATTTCTTTTATTCAGGCTGCATTTTATATGTTGGCGTTTATTTTCTATAATAAAACTTCTTTTCGGTTTTAAGATTACGAGTAATTTAACAGACAAAATATACTTTACCCTTCGTTTACGTATCGGATATGATGGCATTAAATTTAACTTCCGTCCAAAAAAAATAAATTTTGTTTGAACCCTATGTCTACCTGTATACAGGACTGAGGCATCCTAGCTCCCAAACGGATTTTCACAGAAATCACGGTATTTAAAGTGTTGGGACTCGTTGATCACTTGTTTGCATGCTATTTATGGAATTCTTAAAATAGGTTCTGAGCCTATGAAAAGTAATCCGACTCCTTCTTTTCTAAGGTATCTGCTTTTTCGATTCCTTCGTAACCACTGTGACCTGTTACCCAGATCAATTTAACATTATTCCGTTTTGTTCCTGTAGTAGTTCCTCTAGGCACTCCCTGATTGTCCTTGTTTTATATACGTTCTGGTTTTTGTAACCCCTACGCAGGTTCTCCTGGACGCAAGCTAGTATGGCGTAGTCTTCAGCCTGGAAGACGGTGGTATATTTGGTCCCATGAACATGGTATATATTCCAAAAGTTCTACTAACCGCAAATAATAACGGACCGTACTACAGGCGAAACTACCCATTTGATTAAAGTAAAAGTTAAAGAGATGTAGTTTTATTAAAAATTTTATAGTTTGGTCTGATACAGTTATACGAACCCAACATTTAAATAGTGTATGCTGGTAACATATTTTACACTGTCCATCACCACGAAACGAAATTTACATTGTAAACATCCGGAAAACGTTTTAAAAAACATATAGATGTAGTAAACTTGTAAATACTATTCTATATGCAATGCATGCAGCATGGATGCATTTTTATTTATGAGATCTTTAGTTAAACAAGGAAGCAGCCACTAAAACAAGGGTACCCGCAGTATGTACGTAAAGGAGATGCTGATATACTTGCTCTTATGTATATTTAATACACACAGCCAGCTGAAATGTATGCCGTTGCTGGTGTTGTCCCTGTCTATATGCTCACTCGTTGTCTGTAATATTGAGAGTGACGCGCACTCTCTCCTTGCGTTCACTAAACACATACATCGCACAAATACACACAATCAGTCGCGAAAGGCGTGTTGTTCATAGCAGTGAATGTTGTTTCAAAACACAAAAAATAACACAATATTTTTTAAACAAAATAATATAATCGAAATAAAATAAAAAAACTACTTTGTCCTCATGTTATTCAGTGGGTGCAAAATTGATTTTGAGTGTTTTTGATCTAAGTGTGAATTTTGTTCAAAGTGATTTACAAGTTTTTTATTATTTATTATCTGATCAAATGGAGTAGTTTTTTATGTGTGAAGAATCAACAATTTATTATTGATATAAACACATTGAAGGTGTATTGAAAAACATTTTTGAATTCGTAATTTATTGCAAATTTAGTGTCGCTAGAATTCTTTTGTTTTTTTTTAGTAGTTTTTTGTTACCAACTTAATTAATATTTGTTTGTGTGTTTTTAAGGTAAGATTTTTCGTAATTAAAAAGGTGAATTAATTAAAATCGTGGTGTGGAAATTACCAAAGTTTTTAATTGACACGTCATTATTTTTAAAATGGTTGGGTTATTATTACTTCACAAAAATTTGAATTTCAATATAAAAAGTGGTTATTCAACTGTGTGATTTTTTTTTATTTAGCAAAAAATTTCTTATTATCATACTTCCATAATTTTGATGGGTCGAATCTATCTAATAGGTTATATTTCTGTGTGTAGCCAATAGCCACAAGGTTTCTTCTCACATATTACGTATATTATTTTACGTCAAAGAAAAAGAAAATGTCTTGGTATGTTAATTTTTTTAAATAGAATATTAACATAAATACACAATTTATATTTTTCATCTTTTTACCTTGAAATCAAAGAAGCTATTTAGAGCAACATGTTTCTTGTTGCGAACTTTTTCAGATAATAAAAATTATTGAAATAGTCATCGAAGGAAAATGATTAAAGTCCACGTTTGTGTACGATATTTTCATTACCAAAAATTTTCCATCGAATACTGAATGAATTATAATTCAACTTTTAAAGAAATGTTGAATATATTTATATTTTTTTATAAAGTGAAATGTCAAATGTTTCGTTTATTTTAAAATAATATTTACGTTTAATACAATTTAATTAATTTAAAAATAATTATTTAAAGAAAGGTCATATTGAGACATAGTTTATGAACTGTACTTTTTTGTAATAGTCATATTTTAAAATAGAGATTTTTATCTGTCAATTATACCATAATAGCATTATCATGTTTCTATAGTTAATGTCTACTTCAAAGAGTGTCCGTACACTTGGCGTCAAAATGTGATGTTAGTTTTTAAAATTTTATAATTGAGTTGTGCCTTATTTAATCGGTTTTTGAAAAAAAAATTCGAGTTAAAGTTGTTACTATATTTATAATGAGCAACTTTTATTCGAAACATTTTTTCGAGAACCGAATCAATAAGGTATAAATCAATTATAAAATTTTAAAAACTGACATCAAGTTGAGTAAGTCGTAGTATATGAATGTTCCCCATTTGATAGGGCATAAACTGACCGGCATTGAGTTTGCAAGAACCACTGAGCAAATTCTTATTATCCAGTCTTCTAAAGAGGTCATCGAAGTATACGAAAAGTGTACTGCCCTACTTAGGTAAAAGGCAGTAAACTACATTTACTAATTTTGATAGTATTCGATTTTTCGTCTGATTCTATACCTATCAATTATAAAATGAATCATTAAGAATGTTATTTCAACAAGATAAACATTTTTTTAAATTTGTCAAATATTTCAAATTGGTTACATTTCCTAAATATAAATCCAGTAAATTCATTTGTCAAAGTAAAAAAGCAGTAGTTTTCAAACTGTACTGCTTTTATCCACTGAAACATATATATTATTATAACATTAAAAGACAGATTAATTACAACAATTAAAAGACAGATGATCTCTTAATTTAGGTATTTTGATTAATTGTGTTCTAAAATCACCCTTAAATGACTTTTCATGAAGTCATGTAACATATTATTAGTTGTTCAATAATTATTATGGAAAATAATATTATTAATTTAGTTGAGAATACCAGTCCAAGTGGCCGAGCGGCCTGAGGCGTTATGTCTGCACAGTATGCATGCTTGGAAACTGGGAGGTTATGGGTTTGAATCCCGACATCGGCAGTTTGTCAATTATTATGAAAAAAAAAGGGCGGTTAATTGATTAAACTGCCGACGTATGGACAAGAATGAAGTAACCGGCTATGCTTGAGAAGGTTTTCTGCAGTTTCCTTCACGAACTCCAGATAAATATCGGCATAGTTCCTAGCATAGTCGGCTGCAGCCGCATATCCTACCAATTCCTAGTCTATACACGAAAATTCCTTCCACTCAACTCACATCCTCACATCCTTAGGCATCACAATGGACCTTATGGTCGAAGTGAAGCCCGTCGAGGGCAGCTTCTGCAATCTATCTCTATCTATTATATCAAAAATTTCAAAAACTTAGATTTCAGCTTTCTCTGTTTTTACTTTTTACACTTTACTGCTTTTCACCAAAGCTCGGCAGGGTAGTCCTTTCTTCCCACTGTATTGCAGAGGTGGGAAGCTGCGTCAACTTATCGAATTACCTCAGAATACATGCATCATTTATCTTTTCAAAATAGATCTCTTAATTAACTTTTTGGGCAAATACTTTGTCACAATGTTATGATCAAAATGAAAGGGAAAAGTTCGATATAATGGTGATACATTATTGTAATATTTATTAATATGTATTATCATAGTTTTTAAAAATTGTATTTAATGTAGTGAGCATCTTAATCTTTAAATCAATCTAAAAACCGGTTAAATTTGAAAGAAATTTTTAAAGTTTTGTTTTAAAATAATAAATATATAAGTAGTAGTCACAAAAAAGAAAGCATGCTATTAATTTGATATTTGTGTTTATCTATTTGGGATGAAATTATCTGTTGTTGTTTTTTTTTTTTTTTGTAAACTTTATCCAAAAACTTTTAGAAAGTTGAACTCTTTTAAATTGAAATGATATTACACGTCATTTTAATTATACACGATCTAGAATTAAACTTTGGGACTCTGAGATTTAGAGGTCATGGCCCTCAGAACTTACCCCCCCCCCCCTACTAGTGAATACAAAAAAGATAGTTCACTTTTTAGTCCAATTGATTTGAGTGAGCCCTAGTCTAGTTGTATAAATTATTTTGATCATCACATTTCACGCTATCTAATTCAGGATTAAACCTAAGAAAAAACAAGTGGAAATAACAACTAAGTGAGTTAATTGCTTTAATACCCGGTAAGAGTAACGACAGATGTTTGAGCTGGAATTGCGGCGACACTAATCATTTTATGAAAAAAAGTTGTTTATTTTTAAAATAAGAACATTTTTAGTCTTTAAAGTTGTTTTCTATCTCCTACCATTTCCAGAACGGATATTTTCTGCCCTGACGGGGGGAGCTCGGTCCAATGTACTAATATGGACTACTAACGTTATTTTATAAACACCTATACCAATAAATTTTTGCGACTAAAGCGCTATCTATCGCGAATCGAAAAAACTGTTTCGGATAAATCTAACTTATTTATTTTTGCATGGGAATCTTTATCTGCAATTATAAATTAGCGTTTCCCATTTATGATTTCAAAGTTGCTCAGGGGAGGAAGGGAAGTTTGTATCATTGGACAGATTCTGTAAAATGATCGAGCACGTATTTTTTGCTAGATTTTTTGGAAACCCGGTATATATATCGGGTTTAATTTAAAGGTCAACTGTTAAAAAAAAATTTAATTTGCATATACGATGATACAATACTAAACCTGTTTTTTATTTGGTGACCATTATGGAGATTGATAAGCCAGTTGTGAAAGTTACCACCCTTTATTACAGTTCATTGTACATGCGGCTTCAAAAGTCGCGTTATCATTGCAAAATTTTATAATTTATTTGTGCCTTATTTATTCGGCTTTCGGAAAAAATGTTTTGAACAAAAGTTGTTAGTATAGTTATAATGAACAACTTTTATCCAATGTACTTTTTCGAATACTACCTAATAACTAAGGCATAAATCAATTATAAAATGTTAAAATGATAGCACGACTTTTGACACCAAGTATACATAGACAGGGTGTCTAGTTGTCTGGAAAACCTGGAAATGTCAGGGAATTTTGAGTTTCTGGAAAAGTCATGGGGAATTTCGTTTTAAATGTCTGTGGACTCTCTAGCGGTCACAATTTTAATCTGATTGGAATGAAATTTGGTATTTGAGGCGCTTTTGGTATTCTAAAGGTCAAGTTCGTTAATGGGCAAAATCGGACGAGGGGAAAGAAGGTTTAGAGGGAGGGGAAAACACAAAATTTGACTATCTCCCTTAATATTTGAAAAATTGAAAAATTTATCAGGAGTTAAGTTGTAGGTACTAAGTTTTACTGTAACTTTGTTTCTTATCTTTTTTCTGTTACGCTAATATTTACAGAAATATTGACGGTTTAAGATTGAAAATTAAATTCCTCACTATCTCTGTACATATTATAGTTTGAGCAAAAATGATAAGATGATGAATTGTAGCAAACTTGATTTTCTACAACTTTACTCCTTATACATTTTTCGATTATTCTAATATTAAGAGAGATATTTAATATGTTATGTTTGTTTGACACGAATACATAAAATATATTTTATTGTAAAAAATTTTTATTGTCGTTTCTATAGTAATTATAAACTATAATCGTTATACCGTTTTTTTTTTTTAGGCTATTAATAAATTTAATTTTTGCAAATACTTAAGTCATATCAGATATTATATTTCATTTTGATCACACTAAAATTATGACCGCTAGAGAGTGATTTATGTATTCTAAGGTAATTCGCTAAATTGACGCAGCTCCTGCGTAACGAATTTTTTTTTGAATGTATAATTTGTATATCAAATCATATTACATTTTGTACGAGGTGTTTTATATTGATGCTGGGTTGTGTTTAATGGTTACTGTTGATGAAACCATATTTGAATATTCAATGAATTTTGTTATTTACTTAAAATCGATTTGTTTACATGTTGTTTGTTGTTGGTGTATGCACACATAAGTGTGGAATAATTTTATATAGACTCATGAGCATTTTAAACACGTACGGATCGAATACATACCGTCAATTTTAATTAAAAATACACACATAAAACTAGTCACAAGATACAACAACGAGAGAGCTTGTGATGAAAAAAATTAATTGGGATTGGTAAGCATACTGCTTTCATCTGAGACTCCTGTGCATATTAAGTGAAACTTTAGTTCAAGCGTCCTTGAACGGTCTAGAAAATGATAATATCATATTGGATGTATTCGTTTTGGGTGCTTACACGCTTATAAGTGCAACCTAGTGCACGCCAATTTATTGGCGTTCATTTTGGCTTATGAAACCAGTCCAAATGGCCGAGCGGAAGCTTACTTGGAAACTGGGAGGTTATGGGTTCGAATCCCGACATCGGCAGTTTGTCAAATATTAAGAAAAAGGAGCGGTTAATTGGCTAAACTGTCTGTGTATGGACAAGAACGAAGTAACCGGCTATGCTTGTGAAGGTTTTCTGCAGTTTCCTTCACGAACTCTAGATGAATATGGTCTTATGGTCGAAGTCTAGCCCGTCCAAGACAGCATCTACAATCTATCCCTATCTTGGTTTATGAAGGCTTACGTTACTCTTGAAAATGTCGTTCGTTTCATGGAGTATAAGTACGTGTAAGTGTCAGTTGACATTCAAATTCAATATGTCGGATGAAAACAGTTTAGCTGTTTTTTAAGCAATCGAATTTTAGTTTGAGTGACTTCAAAAGACCCTAAAATCAAACCAAAACCCCCTAAACTGACAATTTGAACAACTATGTAGATAATGTGTAGGGTATTTATACCCAGCCTATGAAAATATACAAGGTATATTAAGTCAAAAAAGGATTAAATATTAATCCCTGACATAAATGCTTGGTATGGGTGTTCATAAAATGGCCTTATTCGGCCATTTGCGCATGTCCATCCGTCTGTCCTGAAATTGATAACTCAAGAACAAAGAGAATTATCGAGCTGAAATTTTATTTGTGTGTTCTAGAGCAAAAAAATAAAGTTGACTTCGTTAATGGGCAAAATCGGAACGTGTTTCCCCCCGCCAGAGGGATAAATATAAATCTTTGAAACCGTAAGAGATAGAAAAATAATTTGTTAATAAAAAATCTTCTTCTTTTTAAAATAAAACCCTTTCGTTTGAAAATTTTTTCATAAACTCTATAATTTTCTCATAATTTGTGCTCAAAAGTTCCTCGGAAAGCGAAAAATATGCCCATCTTTAAAATCATAATAGATTTTTTTTTAAATTGTGGGACACCCATTGACTCTTAGTAATCCGAATTCAAAAGTAGCTTATATTTTCTTTCGATTTTTTTCATTTTATGAAAGTTTTAAAGAAATCAGTTAAAATTTTGTATAGTTTAACAATATTAATAGGCCTGCACCTCACCCTTATTGGTTAAGCCCCCTTCTGTGAACAATATTAATTGGAAATATTGATCACAGAAAAAATTCATAAAATGACCTCATTAGCCCATTTTCGCCTGTCTGTCCCTCTGCTTGTCTGTTTGTCCTTAGACGCGGTACTCAAAAACGCGAAGATGACGTGCTGAAATTTTGTATGTGGGTTCTAGAGCTGAAAAATAAGATCAAGTTCGAAAAGGGCAAAATCGGACCGTGCACCCCCTTCACCAGGGGAGATAATATCTATCTTTGAGACCTCAAAAAATAAACGTAAAATATGTAATGATAATGTAAAGGAATAATTAGGCATAATTTTATAGTAGTATAATAGTAATCTGTATTTATTACTTCTAGAGGTCAATAGAACAAATTTTAAAATATATTTTACAAACATCTCTACACATTATGCATCCACGGGTCACATGTTTTCTTACAAAGTGATAATAAAATATATAATTTTATTTATATTATTTTAATCAATGAAATATAATTTCTACGTGATATAAATCATATAAAATCGATTATCAATATTATCTGCCATTTAGCAGCGTATGCCATAGTAAACCAAAATGAACTCTTAACGTAAATATGTACCTAAGTGTTATTAATAACTGCTAAAGAAAACGAAAAACCTGTAGAGAAACCCGCTTTGATCAAAACGGATAATTCAAAAATATCTCTATCTTAAGATATTTTAAAAAGCCATGGAAATTTAAAAGTATTCAATATTTGTATGATTTTGACGATTATAATAAAATAACACAGAAAATTTTCAAAAAAATTCGGTACGCAGGAGATGTGTCAACTTAGCGAATTTCCTTAGAATAAATATATTACTTCTTTTTTTTGGATATAGATCTTAATTAACTTTTGCCTTATTCATGTTCATGGCGACCTGTGGTGTTGTGATGTATTTATATAGGCTCTAGCCGGCACAATTTCAGTCCGGTAAAAATGAAATTTCGTATCTGATTTCCTTTTTCGTAACAAAAGGCTGATATTGTTAATTAAGCTAGGCATTTGTGATCCTACACGAAGTATCGAAGACAGGTTAAAACACGCGGTATTGGATAAACAAAGGCTATATAACTAACAGATTAAAACACTAGAAGGGATTAACAACACAACAAAACAGATTATAATACTAGAGTGCATTAAAATACCAACATCAGTGCCATCTAGCGATCGCCAGAAATTGAATTGAATTTCCAATTTTTCTCAAAAAATACGGAGTCACAAACGTTTTTATCCACATATCTGCAGTTTACAAACAATCTCTGATCGACTCAAACCCTACAAGCCTCTGTTAGGTCAATTTAATTAAAAACCCATGCCCTTTAAGAAAAATTAAATTTACGCAATAACTATTGAGTCACAAACGAAATCGAAAGTGTCACAAACGATTGGGGAAAAAAATTAAAAAAGTCATGTTGGCCAAATTTTTGGTGACTATTCTTTCGGACGAAGACCCATGTATTAAGCCGGGGCTCTACGAACGAACACCTTCAAACGTTCGACGTTTGATTCATTGTTCAAACCTATGAGCTTCCTTCAATTTCGGCTGATGTCGGTATTCCGGCTGATGTCGGTATTCTTGCATCGAGTCAAAGGGATGCCTGCAACCCTAGTCGTTTATATCAGATAGGAACTTGGGTAGGGAAGGGGATTCTCGTCTCACTATTTACGCGCCAACAATAGCAACATCGTTATCATACTCTTTCATTGTTGCAATTCGACAAACATTTGTACCAAACTGTTTTCATATGTATTGGATCAAACAATCGATTCAGCGTGTAGCAGGAACATCCGTTGCATCAATTGTCGAACTTATCCGAAACGTTCGGTTCAACGATGGACCGAGCGTTTGTAGAACCGGCTTTAGTATGTTGATATTAATTATCAAGATTAACTCGTGATTAAAACAATGCAAATTTTCTCCGTTGTATTAGTCAAAAATGTCTGTCCACATACGCAATTACTATAAACAATTCAATTCAATATTATTGATTATGTGAATGGCCTTTGTTTTTATAAAGTATGTGTGTGCAATGTCTTAAACATAAATTTTTATTGAATTCATCTAAAAAGGTGTTGTGTGTTTTATGAGAGGTCATCTCCCAAGAGAGGACTATGCACCCTTCGTAAGATGTCAATACCCCTTAAATATTATCCAGTCTGGTTGGTAGGTAATTTACTGCACATGGTGTGTTGTTCATTGATAATAAATTTATTGACTCATTTCATATTCCACGTAATGTCGAAAACAGATATCGCAAAAAATTACAAAAAAATTAAAATATGTCTCATAAAACGTTTCAGTTTAGAGCATCGATCTGTATACTGTTGTTTTTATTACGAAAAACATGTTTCGAACAAAATATTATTATTATTTTTTTATAACGAACATCTTCTATCGTTTTCGATATAAAATTTAGGGGTGAGAGAGTAGCAGGAAAAAGGTCATTAGCTAATTTCAGTCTAAATTTATCCCAATTATTCAATCAAATAATTTGGAAACATTCTTTGACATCAAATGCTTGGTATGATAAAACCTACACAACGCACGACCCCTGGAATTCTAGACCAACGCTTTGTCTCTGAACTACCTGAAATATTATGGTAGTGGAATGCATATGATTTCTCACTATCTGGATGTCAATGTATTATTAATTTGTTTATTTACTATTTACATATTTATTAATTGTTTTATTGTAACAACGCGTCTATTTATCCATTGTTAGTATGGTTGCCTTTCGGTTATATTATACCCAGGGAAGTAACTAGCGTTTACTTAATTTGACATTTAAGTAATATGTCTGAACACCAGCCAAGTAGCCGCGCTTTTAAAGGTGTTGTGTGTACTGGGAGGTTATGGATTCGAATCCCGACATTGGCAGTTTGTCAATTATTAAAAAAAAGGAGCGGTTAATTGACTAAACTGTCGGTGTATGGACAAGAACGAAGTAACCAGCTCTGCTTGTGAAGGTTTTCTGCAGTTTCCTTCACGAACTCCAGATGAGTATCGGTATAGTTCCTATCAAAGTCGGCTGCAGTCGCACATCCTACTAATTCCTAGCCTACACACAAAATTCCTTGAGTTCCACTCACATCCTTAGGCATCACAATGGACCTTATGGTCGAAGTGTGTCCCGTCCAGAACAGCCTCTACAATCGATCTATCTAATATGTCTGAACATTGGTCACATTCTTTAACATTAAATACTTTATATGAAAAATCCTGCACATCTAGGATGGGAATAGAACTCACGATCTCTGGCATTCTGGACCAACGCTGACTCTGCCTTTCCAGTGCCGTAATAAATACAGGGGTATTTATTATTGCAGGCTTATCAAACGAACCATTAACCAAACGAACATGAATAAATATGAATGATTCTACGGAACCATAAACTTTTTTCATTTCGCAAACGAAAAAAAATACTTTCATAATATATATAACTGAGTTCTATAAATTTTTATTCAACAATGAATAAATATTTATAACGTACGTTTGACAACAATACCTCCAAGGTAAGATATAAAACCTACTACATTTTCCGTTCCAAGACAATTTTTATTATATTTCTTAGAGCATCATTTTTTACGGTATAATAAATTTCAATTTTTATAATTTGCTAACAACATCTAGAAAAAATGTTCTTGAATCACAATAGTACAAACCATAAATTTATATACCAAAAAAAAAAATACAGTTTTTAAATAAAAACATGTAATACAGGATGTATCAATAAACGGTTTGTCATAAAGACTGGTCTACTAAAACTGATTTTTTAAAATTAAATATTGATATTAAAAAATTAACTTATCCACTAGGTATCGAACCTTAGACCTATGGATTTCTAGTCTCGGGTACTTAACATTACACCGTGGATGATTCTGAGCAATGAATCAATTTGTTCAGATCACTGGCAATATTAGTTTGTTGTCAACATTAATTTATTTTTCCACATATTAGGCGTCACGATTATTTGTTTTTGTAAATAACTTTATGAAATGCATATTTTTAATGATGTAACGGTGTAAAATTCGAATCCGATTGTTGATTTTCTCGATACAGAATCAAATTTTTTCTTGTTAAATATTACGGCAATGTATAGATAGATAGATACATCTTGGGGTCTAAAAAGTATTGCACTTCGACCTTATATCACCTTATGTCTCCAATATGACAATGTATGGTCCTGGTTCCTAGATCGAATAAAATGATGACTTCTTACTACTAAAATAAAAAAAATATGACACAAAAATGATGGGTTTTAAAAAGAATTTCATTGAAATCGGATAAAATTTCGATGAAATATGCAACAATAGGGAATATGCATGCAAATTTTTTTTCATTTGAATTGAAGTATGTTTACTTGACAAATATCAAGGTAAAATTACTTTTTAAATAACTTTAAAAATAAGCGAGATATGAATGATTGAAATTCCCGATTAGACAAAGAGGGTGATTGCCCTCCTGATATGTTATGTGACGTCATATTACACTTTCACCATTTAAAATACACGTAAAACTCCGTTTTTAGTATTTTTGCAAGAAAGAGACAGATAATCTTTAAAAGCTTATAGCTTCCATGATATTTGTCGGATTTTAATTTCGTTTTTAAATATTATTACAATATTAACAGTATTTTCATATTCTAAAAGTAAATGTGAAAAAAAAATTTCATGCATATTCCCTATTAGATTTTTGGAACATTAGTGACGTCATCTTCCGCTATCTCTAATCATGTCATATTATTTTTATACCCTGTATATATAATATATACCGGGGTATATTAAGTTTAGTCCCGACTTTGTAACGTTCGAAATTATTAACCACAGAAAAAAATGTTTGGTATAGGTGTTCATACTACTTCACTAAATCCGACCTTTTCTATCGTGGGTGTATGAGTATGAGATCGCCATTTGCATCTGTCAGCAACACTACTCAAGACGTTCCTTCAGGTAGCTCCTCTCTCTCTTCTCCTTCTCTCACCACTTCCATCACGTTTTTCATATGCGCCTAGGTCTATCTATCTGGGTCTTCTACTATTGATCTTAGATCGGTAGGCTTGCATGGATTCTTTCGTCTGGCATCGACATTATATGTCCAAACCAGCGAAAATGGTTTAATTTCAGATTCTACTTGTTTTTTTTCGTCAACTCGTCTGAGGTATTTCATTTCTGTGCTGGTCATGGTCCATGTTTCCGCACTATAAATGAATGTAGAAGGGCGAAAGACGGTCTTAAATACAGTCACCTCGGTGTGCTTGGAGACTTCATTCTTGAATATGAATGATAGGTGTTCATAAAATGACCTAATTAATCCATTTCCGCATATCTCCCCGTCCGTCAGTCCGTTTCAACACGATAAATCAAAAATGAAAAAAGATAGTGACCGGAAATTTTGTGTTCATGTTTTAGAGCTAAAAAGTAAGTTTGTGAATAGGCAAAATTGGACCGGTCTTGTAAGTAATAAAAGGATCATATTATTAATATATTTTGAGCACCACCGGTGTAATAAAATCAATTTATATTTTTAAAAAATTGTCTACTCTCAAAGTATAGCTCTCGTACACCCTGTATATTAGGCCATGTAGATAAAATTACATGGCATACGTCCAATAAATTTAATAATAATATTTTTTTAGGTTGTTAGTTTCACTCCACAAAGTTATTAAATTATAGTTCATTCGGAGTAGAAAAACCCAATTATAATATGTCTGTTTGTATTTAATTAAAAATAGTCCAAAATTGCAGTTATTTTTATACCCGGTATGTAGATAGATAGATTGTAGCGGCTGCCTTGGACGATATACACTTCGACCATAAGCTCCATTGTGATGCCTAAGGATGTTAGGATGTGAGTGGACTGGAAAGAATTTTTGTGTGTAGACTATGAATTGGTAGGATGTGCGGCTCCAGCCGACTCTGATAGGGACTATGCCAATATTTATCTGAAGTTCGTGAAGGAAACTGCAGAAACCCTTCACAAGCATGGCCGGTTCCTTCGTTCTTGTCCATACACCGACAGTTAGTTAATTAATCGCTCCTTTCTTAAAAATAATTGACAAACTGCCGATGTCGGGATTCGAACCCATAACCCCCCAGTACCAAGTAGATATAACGCCTTAGACCGGTCGGCTACTTGGACGGTTACCCGGTATATTATAATATATACAAAGGTATTATAATCTTAGTCCCGACTAACAATTGAAGATATTGATCGGAGATAAATTTTAGTATAGGTGCGTTCATAAAATGACCTAATTAGTCCATTTCCCTCTGACAATACCTCAAAACACAATATCTCCAAAACGAACTGAAATTTTCTATGTTTGTTCTAGAGTTAAAAACTGACTTGAAATACGTGATAAGGCAAAATTGGTCCATGCAATCTATCGCTAGGAAAATTTTAATAACAAATATGTATGGAATAGGGAATATGCATGAAAATTTTTTTTCACTTGAATTGAAGCATGTTTACTTGACAAATATCAAGGTAAAATTACTTTTTAAATAACTTTAAAAATAAGCGAGATATGAATGATTGAAATTCCCGATTAGACAAAGAGGGTGATAGCCCTCTTGATATGTTATGTGACGTCATATTACACTTTTACCATTTAAAATACACGTAAAACTCCGTTTTTAGTATTTTTGCAAGAAAGAGACAGATAATAATTTTTAAAAGCTTATAGCTTCCTTGATATTTGTTGGATTTTAATTTAGTTTTTAAATATTATTACAGTATTAACAGTATTTTCATATTCTGAAAATAAATGTGAAAAAAATTTTTCATGCATATTCCCTATTGCCACGAAATTTATTTTATGAAAGATCATAACACACTATTATTAAATTTTTTGAAAAATATTTGTTTTTTTTGGAGCAAATTTTGTTGCAATAAAAATATTGTAATTTATTTCAAATTTAAATTGAATAAAAATGTCTAGATGTGAGATGGATGGCTTAATATATCTGATAAAGACTTCACAACAATTATTATTATTGTTGGTTTAAAAAAAAAAATACAATTGATGATGTTTGCGTAGGTTTTAAATTTACGATAAGTATGCATATAAATTAATTTCACAAGAATTTGTCATTGGCCGTAATTTTATATGAATTCAAGAATCAATCACGCTGGTTATGCATTTATTTTTTCAATCATCTTTGACTCATTTCGTTCTTTCGCAATGGGGAAAATGCATGAAAATTTTTTTTCACATTTATTTTCAGAATATGAAAATACTGTTAATACTGTAATAATATTTAAAAACGAAATTAAAATCCGACAAATATCAAGAAAGCTATAAGCTTTTAAAGATTATTATCTGTCTCTTGCAAAAATACTAAAAACGAAATTTTATGTGTACTTTAAATGGTGAAAGTGTAATATGACGTCACATAACATATCAAGAGGGCTATCACCCTCTTTGTCTAATCGGGAATTTCAATCATTCATATCTCGCTTATTTTTAAAGTGATTTAAAAAGTAATTTTACCTTGAAATTTGTCAAGTAAACATGCTTCAATTCAAGTGAAAAAAAATTTTCATGCATATTCCCTATATTATTATAATTTTTAGGGTTCTATAACTTTGTGTCTTAATATTTTTTTTCAAACGAGTGGTTTTAGTCATATTTTTCGTTCTTTTGTGCGGTTTGTAAATAATTTTTGGATGAATGATTTCATTATTGATTTTAAGCTAGAATAATAATCAGCAAAAAACAGACATGCCTATAAATTATGTTTACACATCAATTATTGTCATCTCAAAGCATTGTGTTTAAATCGTACATACGTCAATTCTCACCTTGACATTACCAAATATAATTTTGATGGCACTTATGCGGTTATGGAAATCAAACGAGCAGAAAATTTTTGTTATTACAATTATGGAAATGACATACTCAATCAATTTAATATTTATTTAACAAATTTATTTCATTTGGGGCAAGCTGGGTATTAACTATAAGACGGATGGGGGTCAGTGGTCGCAACGCCGCCTTAGAAGATCGAAATTTAGATATACAGTAGAACCTCGATAACGTAAAAACCTCTATAAATTAATTTTTGTTTTTATTCCTTTCCCACCAGAACCCATAACGTCTTTTACTTAAAATACGAAATCTCTATAACTTAAACGAATAATTTGGGTATTGGACCTCTGTAGCCAATAAAAAAGCATGGATGACATGCAGAACTATTTAAAAAATGGCTTATAAACAGAGAAAAACAAATGGCTTCTGCAAAAAACC
This sequence comes from Nineta flava, assembly GCA_963920215.1. Lineage (NCBI taxonomy): Eukaryota > Metazoa > Arthropoda > Insecta > Neuroptera > Chrysopidae > Nineta > Nineta flava. Next base: position 104,484,493 of record OY986042.1, read on the forward strand.
TCAATAAGTAAAATTATGAACCATTAAAATCTCTCTAACTAAAAGCCTCAGTAAGTTAAAAATTCGATAACTCAAATTATTTGACATTTCCCTTGGTCTTTAAGTTATCGAGGTTTTACTGTATTAAAATATTTATATAACCGGTATATAATAACAACCAGGGTTTATTAAATCCCGACTTTGTAACGGTTGAAAATATTGATAGTAGACAAAAAATTGTGGTATAGGTGTTCATAAAATGTCCTAATTATTCCATTTGCGTAAATCCGTTCATTCGCCTATAAACACTATAACTGAAAAACGTAGTCTTAAAGTAGTGCTAAAAAGTAAGGCCAAATTCGTCAATCGGCAAAAACGGGCCATGTTTGGACAAAACTGTCCATTTTTGAAACCGTAAGAGATAGAAAAAAATTTCAAGACAAAAAATGTTCCTTTTTTAAAAATAAACAACTTTTGTTTGAAACTTTTTCATAAGCTCAGTATATACAGGGTATTTAAGCAGTTGACTCAGTTAATTGTTATTTTCACTTGTTACATTTCATTTTAACAATATGTTCTTAACTACTTTTTTCTGCTAAAATAATTCGCTAAGCACCTAGGTGCTGTGGGACAAAATTTCGTAATTACTGATTGTTAAAACAAAGTAAGAATGTTGACATGTACGCTCCCGTTCATAAAAATTGAACCAGTTGAAACATTCTAAGTGTTATTATATGTAATATACATATAGTTAGTATACGCTAGAATGTGACTTATTGGTGGTTCAATTTATATATATATATATATATATATATAGTAATATATACGCTAGAATATGACTTATTGGTGGTACAATTTCTATGAACGGAAGTGTACGTTTGCAATACGGGTTAGATAAAAAAATAATAATTGTATTATGTGAATAACAATTAACCTTGAATCAATTATTTGAATATTTTGCGTGTCTGTGTCTGTGAAATATGATAACTATTTAGTTGATAACTCCAAATGTTGTCTTTTAAAAAAATTCCATCTAATTTGAGATTTATTTTATTTTTTCATTGCTTGTTTTTTTTTTTAGATTAAAGTGTTTTTGTTTGGGCATACAAAATTTTTACGAATACTATACGTAAAAAATAAAAATTTATATTAAGTCTTTTTTTAAAAAATTAATACAGTTTTCCGTGTATATGAAGAGTGTTTAATGTATATTTCAGAAGAGTAACAAACTAGTCTAGCAAACATTTGAATAATTGATACAAATAGATAGTTAATCTATTGTATTATAAACTAGCGACCCGGCCCGGCCCGGCTTCGCACGGTTAATTACTACACTTTGATCTAAACTCATTGATCGGAGAATCGATAACATACAACAGCCAAATGTATGGTTATATCCACACTATTACCAACACCTCACATGTGAGAGTTTAAAAAAAATTGTACAATATGTAACTAAGGTGATATGTAATTTTGGTGTATTAACTTAAAATTAAATACGTAAGCCATGGAAGTAAATTTTTTTCGAAATATTTTTATTATTTATACATACGAAATTTTAATTAGGATGTACTATACATATAAACCTTCCGGAAAGAATTTTCTACATGATGGTGAAAACCGTTTCAAAATCCGTTGCGTGGTTTAGAAGGAGTTCGAGGATAAACATACAGACAGCCGTGGGAGGCGACTTTCATTTATACTATGTATCTAGATCACGGTCGTGCGACAGGCCGAATTTAAAGGGTTTTTGACTGTGTACGTGTCCGCGCGGTATTGCAACACGTTAAATTATGCGATATTTGACCCCGAAACTTTTGAACGAAAAGATCTACAATGGTGAGTTATCGAGTATAGATATTTTATGGAATTATAAGATACTGTTTTTAGCGAATTTCTTGAAAGGAAATAGAGCTATTGGTCCCGCACCGAAGTCAAAAATTTCTTCAAATGTCCATCGATCCTATCTAGTAGATGTCAAAAATCACCTTCTGTAAAATTTATATATATATATATATATATATATATATATATATATATATCTATGGACATATATATATACAAATATATATATATATATATATATATATATATATATATACATATATATATATATATGTCTGTAATCACTCTAGCGGTCACAATTTTTATCGGTTTGGTATTTCAGGCGCTTTTGGTATTCAAAAGGTCAAGTTCGTTAATGGGTAAATCGGATAAGGGGAAAGGGGGGGGTTTAAAGGTAGGGGAAACACAAAATTTAACATATCTCCCTTAATATTTGAAAAATCGAAAAATTTATAAGAAGTAAAGTTTTAGGTACAAAGTTTTACTGTAATTTTGTTTCTTATCATTTTCTCTGTTACACTAATATTTACAGAAATATTGACGGTTTAAGATTGAAAATTAAATTCCTTAACATCTCTGTTCACTCAGACTTTGAGCAAAAATGATAAGGTGATGAATTGTAGCAAACATGATTTTCTTTATTTCTTACGCATTATTCGATTGTTGTAATATTAAGAGAGATATTTTATATTTTCTTCTTTCTTTATACGCTCCCCCACCCCCCACGTTCCCCTCGACGTATGTCATGTATTAATAAAATTGGACTTGTAAATACTAAAATCGTATACGAAATTTCATTTTGATCAGACTAAAATCATGACCGCTACAGAGTGATTTATGTATTCTAAAGAAATTCGCTAAGTTGAAGCAGCTCCTGCGTAACGAATTTTTTCAATATATAGATATATATAGATGTATAGAGATGTTGTGCATGCAGTTATAATGTTGATATGTGATATCCTGGATACATATAATATACATAGATAATTATTATGATCACCATTATGATCACATGATGATGCTAAATAAATACCAAATTATCAGTTTTATTAATGTGATTATGTGAATGATAATGCTTAATAATGCTAATGATAAATATGATGAATAAAATAAAATCATTTGATCATATCTAAACCACAACAGACATTCTAATAATATATATAATATGACCATCAAAATCAATTGTTATTGTTATTATTACAATCATTTATATGGTCAGTGTTGAATCAAAATACTGGCCATTATTATAATCACGTGAGACGAGAAACAATACAAACGCAGACATAAAGAATTATTTCAAATGTTATTTGGGCATATTCTCTTTTAAATAAATGGCTACTCTTAAATCATTTACGATTGTCATAATATATAATAATATAATTAATAGGTACGTTTATTGACACATACAGAGAAACCCTCTCCAACCCTACTCCGTATTAAGAATCATACTCCCCTCCGTCAATAATCATACGTAAGACACAAATAATTGCCGCTCGTATTCTCTTCAATTAGAGACCGTTCACATATTCCGTCATATTTTTTTAGCAAATATTTGAAACCCTCCTCCCCCCTCTCCCAGTTACACTTTGCCACACATTTGCAAACCCCTTTCAAAGTATTCAAGTATTATGACATAATGCCATAATGCTAAATGAATGTGCGTTACAATTATAAAAAACATTTATTCGACTTGGCGAATTTCCTTAAAATACATAAATAACTTTCTAGCGGTCACAATTTTAGTCTGATCAAAATGAAATGTCGTATATACTTTTAGTATTTGCAAGGTTAATTTTATTAATAAATGACATACGTCAAGGGGAAAGGGGTGCATAAAGAAAGAAGAAAACAGAAAATATAAAATATCTCTCTTAATATTAGAACAATCGAAAAATGCGTGAGGAATAAAGTTGTAGAAAATCATGTTTGCTACAATTCATCCCCTTATCATTTTTGCCCAAACTCTAATGTGTACAGAGATATTGAGGAATTTAATTTTCAATCTTAAACTGCCAATATTTCTGTAAATATTAGGGTAACAGAAAAAGTGATAATAAACAAACTTACAGTAAAACTTAATACCTACAACTTTACTTCTTATAAGTTTTTCGATTTTTCGAATATTAAGGGAAATATGTCAAATTTTGTGTTTCCCCCTCCCTTTAAACCCCTATTTCCCCTATTTCGATTTTACACATTAACGTGATTGACCTTTTGAATACCAAAAGCGCCTCAAAAATCAAATTTAATTCCAATCAGATTAAAATTGTGACCGCTAGAGCGATTACAGACACATATTTAGGTGTATATATATATATATATATATATATACAGTCTGTTTTCCACAGCATTTCTAATAGGGAATCAATGTTAAATAAATAAATAAAATATTAACTATAAAACTATACAGTACACCTATACAATACAAATACAATACAAACATCTGGATAGTGTATAGGTATACTGTATGCGTTTGGTTGTTTGTTTGCCATTAAAGAGTGGGGATTTTTTGATGCACATACTAAAGTTAAGAATTCAATGAACATATTTAACCGACTCTCGTTACATGTGTACTGACTAACTTCACACAGTAACCACACAGACAGCCAGCAATAAATAATATTTAACTTTGATTCTCTATTGGAAAAGCTTTCCAACACACACGGTATATATATATATATATATATATATATATATATATATATATATATATATATATATATATATATATATATAAATTTATGTATAGGTAGGATCGATGGACATTTGAAAAAATTTTTGCAAAATTTTGAAGTCGGTACGAGACCAATAACTCTATTTCCTTTCAGGAAATTCGCTAAATTAAAATTAAAAAGCAAACATGGAATTAAATAGAAATGAAAATCGTACATATAAACTAACTTAATATTGAATATTATTAAGTTGGTGGGTGACCTTCTTAAATGAATATCAAAAACAACTTTAAATAATTTTCTACGATCATACACATAAACTAACCGCCCGACGCCATATTACTTACCTCCTATTTATAATAGTGTGTTGTGTGTGGTGTGTGTCTCTGATGTTGTGTGTTTGACGTGTGTATTTCACTGACCTCTATATAAACTGGACAGATTATCTTATGTTACGCCATTAACCGCAATAGGGAATATGCATGAAAATTTTTTTTCACTTGAATTGAAGCATGTCTACTTGACAAATATCAAGGTAAAATTACTTTTTAAATAGCTTTAAAAATAAGCGAGATCTGAATGATTGAAATTCCCGATTAGACAAAGAGGGTGATAGCCCTCTTGATATGTTATGTGACGTCATATTACACTTTCACCATTTAAAATACACGTAAAACTCCGTTTTTAGTATTTTTGCAAGAAAGAGACAGATAATAATCTTTAAAAGCTTATAACTTCCTTGATATTTGTCGGATTTTAATTTCGTTTTTAAATATTACAGTATTAACAGTATTTTCATATTCTGAAAATAAATGTGAAAAAAAATTTTCATGCATATTCCCTATTGAAGCGCTATTCCACTAGCCAAGGATGTCACTTTTACTTCTGCGCGCTTGCGTCTAATATTATTAAATTGTAACAAAACCAAAAACAAAACGAATAATTATTTTTAAATATGATTTCAAAATTTAGTCCTAATCAAAATTTTCCATTATCGATATTTTTACAATTTTAAAAATTTATCTTGATGACTACGCGAGTATCATAAAATTAATATGTATCATTAAATTGTAACAAAAAAACAAACAAGTATTTATTTTTAAATTAGATTTCAGAATTTAGTACCTTGGCTAGTTGAGGTGTATGATGTACACTCCCGTTCAATTAAATTGAACAGATCTGAACCGAATCAGTCTCTAACAATTTTGATTATTCTTGTAGATGTAAATGATTTTTACTATACTTCTATTTCTTTTTTCACACTTAAAATATATACTACTTATCTTTGTTTATAAATGAATAATTAAACAGAGAGTCACAAAAGTGAGGAGTTTTATGAAATGTAAGAAAATTAGCATTATAAAATTTTGGAAAACGTTATCGAAATTTTCTGGAAGCCATTGAACATTGTGAATGGGAGACACGTAGTCCATTCTATCGAATTTGTAGGACTTGATTATCTTAAAATTAAACTTAAAAATAACTTGATGCTCGTAAACTTTAGATGAACGGTCAAATCGACATATTCAACGGCTTCCAGAAAATTTCGATACCGTTTTTCGAAAATTTTTTATAAAAGTTGGGCGTCTTGTCAAAACGAAGCTACTTGCAAAGTACCAGCTTGATGCGCATCATCCTGAAAAAACCCTTTAGTCTCCCGGACCATAATTTGGAGCCCTTATTTCATGTTTAGTTCCATAACTATAATCTGTCCACAGTTTATATAGAGGTCATTGTTTGACGTGTATATTTTATTAAAATGATCTCTAGAATGAGACAGTGTGTGTGTAAATAAGGATAGAACATGATGTAATTATTCTATGATAGAGCAAGTAGAAGAAGTGGAAGGTTATGTTTACTTAATATTAAATATACTTTAAAAAATGTTTCTCGAGTTGTGCTTCTGTTTACGTAGCAATTATCATCTCTATATCAGTGTTTAATTAGTTAGTATTTGATCGAAAGAAAAAAAAAACCTAGTAAAAGTTTTAGACAGTATTTTGTTTGTATAGTTAATATTAACTAAGGAGAAAAATTAAATGTATTATCCACTGGCGAAGGTCAATTATAACATATTTTTAACAGACGATTAGAGTTATTGAAACTAAAAACGTGACAAATTATATATATATATATATATATATATATATATATATAAAGAAAATTAGGTCATTGAACACAATAGTATATATATATGTATATACTTTCAAATAAAATTTCCTCCAAATGAAATCGGCTATTGTTTTTGTACCAATGTTGGAATTAGTAAAAATTTCTTCAAATATCTATCGATTGTACCTACTAGATGTCAAAAATCGCTATCGTTAAAATTTATATATATATATATATATATAAATAAATTTATGTGTCTATGAACTCTCTAGCGGTCACAGTTTTAATCCGATTGGAATGAAATTTGGTATTTGAGGAGCTTTTGGTATTGAAAGGTCAAGCTCGTTAATGGGTAAAATCGGACGAGGAGAAAAGGGGTTTTAGAGGGAAGGGGAAACACAAAATTTGACATATCTCCCTGAATATTTGAAAAATTTATCAGGAGTTAAGTTGTAGGTACTTAGTTTTACTCTAATTTTGTTTCTTATCATTTTTCTGTTACACTAATATTTACAGAAATATTTACAATTAAAGATTGAAAGTTAAAATTCTAAATATCTCTGTACACATTAGAGTTTGGAAAAAATAATAAGGTAATGAATTATAGCAAACTTGATTTTCTATAACTTTACTTCTTATACATTTTTCGATTGTTCCAATATTAAGAGAGATATTTTATATTTCATGTTTTCTTCTATCTTTATGCCCCCCTTTCCCCTTGACGTATGTCATTTATTAATAAAATTGGCCTTGAAAATACTAAAATGATATCAGATACGACATTTCAATAAATTGTGACTAGAGAGTGATTTATATATTCTAAGGAAATTCGCTAAGTTGACGCAGCTCCTGCGTAACGCCTTTTTTTGTTATCTTTTTAGTTCGTTCACGAAAAAAGGTAAAAAAATAATATCTGATGTAAAAAGACATCGAATTTTTATTATTTTTGTTCTTGTAGTTAAGTTTCTTATTTATTTGTAAATATAATAGCAATGAAAACATTCTGAAGTTCTTCGTCTTGCTATAGAAGAAACCAGCTATAAAAACGTGTACAGTAAAACTTCGTTTATCCGAGGTAATGTGGGGAGGCTTTTTTTTTTGTATTTGAAATGGTAGAATTAAATTTAATCACAAAAGTATATAAAAGTGATAATCGAACGAACGTAGATCTTTGAGGTACAAAGCATTGTTCCTTCATAACGTTTAACTTACTAACGCGGCTTCAAAAAGTCTGTAATAGAGCACTGTTTCAATTTGCTAATCCGTTTTTTCGCTACAGTATCTCGCCATCGTTTCATCAATAAGAAGAGTGTTCCTCAATATAATTCAAGCGTATTTAATCCTTTGTCGTGGCTGACTTGGGGAGTTTCTCCCGTATCGTTGTCTTGTATATCAACGTTTTTCCTTTTTTTGCAACATGGCAATGTTCTTTCATTGATTGTTAGAGGCTGCAGCGGTGTCGCTTCATCATTAAATTATTATTATAATTTTGTTCTTCATTTTTATCTGTTGCATTTCAACTATAACTTCCCTCTATGCTAACAAGTCCAACAAAATGTGTTGTAATCAGTTTATGCGTGTACATATATATGTATACGCAACAAAATAGCAATTATTAGCATACCGGCTCCATTCGTTTTATACGAGTTTTTCCGTATTATCCGAGCATATACCTCGATTAATGCGGAGTATTTGGATAAGTCCGTTGCTTCGTATACCGCGGAGAGTCGGTTGATCGAAGGTCGGAAAAACGAGGTTTTACTGTATACACAAAAGACGAAGACATTACTTATTCTTATCCGTTACAATTTCCTTGTTTTCTTTACATATATTATATAAGTTTATTTGTCTAACTCATACATAAACATTGAGGTAAACTTCACAATTATTATGGATTTTTTTTTATATTGAAAACTAGCTGACCTGTGCGATTTCGCCGCGTAAAAACAAGTATATTTTGGATAAATTCGGGTAAAGCAAAGATATTTGAAAAATTTACCTTAACAACTCCTTGTTTTGTTATTTGTTATTTTTTGTTATTTATTTTGAACAAAGGGACTCTTTTTGTCTTGGAATTTTTTTTCTATGGCTTACGTTTTTAAAGTTAGATATTCTCACAACCTCTGGAGGGCGTGGATGTGTAAGGGACAATGATCGACTTTGCAAGTTGTTTATTTTAAAGAAGTTAACATAAAAATCATACAAAACATAAACATCATTTTTTTATGGCCATCCTGAGCCAACACTCAAACATATAAAAATAATTAGCATATCTAGAGCACGGTAGTGTGCAAGGCCGAGTTTAAGGGACACATTTGGACTTCTCACTATTGTTTCAACATACTTGAAAAAAAAAACCCTTTTAAATGAGTAATAATAATATGGACAGACATATTTTTATTTTATTATATATTTTTGTTGGTAATTCCGAATTCGTTTATGTTAGCTTAAACGCATTCGTCTGTTACAATGAACAAAAACAAAACAAATTTATCTTCTATTGTTTATATTAATTATTATATTTAAATGTGAGTTTGTTGCAATATTCAAATTAAAAATAGTCATCATCTGTTGTTATACATAGAATAATGTGATTCACGTTCTAATTTTAGTAATTAAAGAACAAATATATCTGGTGAACGTCACACCTACAACCTTTCTTAAGCCGCGTTTACACCGGAGTTATCTAATATTAAAAATGGCTGCAATCAAATAAAATATTTTGTTACACACACACATTCTTTTCTAATTTGATCAGAGATAAAGAATGAAATTGACTTCAAAGTATTTAGCCTGACTGCTAATATTAATATCTCGCGTTAATTTTTCATTCAATATGCATAATGCTATTACACTTGTATGGTACCACCACGTGTTTCATTAACATAAATAAACCTATTTTTTCAAAATGGAAACCCGACTTCAAAAATAAAATATTCTATAACAAAAAATACACTAAAAAGTAAAAAAATAATTGCATATTCTTGTGCCAATTTTAGTTCACCTAAGCAAAATTTTTTAAATATATATGTACAATTATTGTTATTTTTGGAGTCGGTGTCAGCATAGAGAAATTCACATGCGATTTGGTGCCAATGCGAGAATGCGATTTGGTGCCAATGGGACCAATGGGAAACCAAACCCTTTAAAACAAACAAAAAATTCAAAATCGGTTCATAAATGACCGAGTTCTGAGGTGACACACATTAAAAAAAAAATATAAATAAAAAAATAAAAATAAAAATAAAAATACAGACGAATTGAGAACCATCCTCCTTTTTGAAGTCGGGTTAAAAATAGACGCAGATGTTGATCACAGATCATTACATAAACTCTATACTTCATTAGCAAGTAATTTTATGTCTTCATCAAGATTAATTTGAATTCTTAGTGCATTCCGAACACATAGTATACCGTGTGTGTTGGAAAGCTTTTCCAATAGAGAATCAATGTTAAATATTATTTATTACTGGCTGTCCGTGTGGTTACTGTATGAAATCAGAGTCGGTACACATGTAATAATAGTGGGTTAATATGTTCATTGAATTCTTAACTGTAGTATGTGCATCACAAAATCCCCACTCTTAAATGACAAACAACCATACGCATACAGTATACCCGGATGTTTGCATGTATGAGATGACTCACATTACATGTGTATTGACTGACTTTATACAGTAACCACACGGCCAGTAATAAATAATATTTAAAATTGATTCTCTATTGGAAAAGCTTTCCAACACGCACACCAAAAGAGGAAAACTGCTTTAAACAGTGTTAGTCGGCCTAACACTGTATTGTTAAAATAGAACATAGGAAATTACATTGTATACGGATAAGACGTTAAGCAAAAACGTTTTGTTTTGACTATGTCTTATCAGTGTCCGTATGCAACGTAATTTCCTATGTTCTATCTTTAACAAAACAGTATTAGGCTGACTAACATTGCTTAAAGCTGTTATGCTCTTTTGGTGTGCGTTGGCCCTAACTTAGTTTTATTGTCTTTTCGTTCTTGATAATTAGCGTATTATTATGAACAGTTGTTATTCGAATCAAGGTCGATATTTGTAACCACAAAATATTACGTAAATATTCCAACAACAAGCTACAAAATTGAATATTTTAAAAAAACATGCCAACATAGATTTTTTTTTTGAAGTTATACTTTTTCAGGCGCGCTATGAGAATTCGATCAGAGTGTATTTTTAGTTGTAAGGAATCGCTGATATAAAACTTGAATCGCTGATATAAAAATTATTTTTAATTGTAAAAGCATTTACCCCATATTTCATCCTCCTAGGGGTTTCTAACTAATTTTGGTGAAAGAGAAAAGCATTGTTACGGGCATATTCTGTACGTCATACAAAATACGACCGAGCTCTTTTGTAACAAAGTTATAAATCTTGAATTCCGTATAATGTATTAAACTTAATTGTAAATTTCAGGTATCTAAAAACTTCTTAAAACCATTCTGTGACATCAAATTCTTGATATGAAAAATTATACACATATAGAATGGGAATCGAATCCACGACCTTGGTCTAGAATACCAGAGGTTGTGGGTTCGATTCCAATCCTATATGTGTATAATTTTTCATATCAAGCATTTGATGCCAATGAATGTATTCAATGTTCAGACATATTACTTAAATGTCAAATTAAGTAAACTTAAGTAATTAAGTAGGATTTAAATGAAATTTTTTTTCCATTCCACTAAATTTCATTCAAAAAATCGAGTTTTTTAAGGAAAACAGAGAGCGCGATTAGTTTGTGAGATGGCGAATACAACGACTCTCCATCGCAATTAGTTTTTGAGATGCAAATGATATGAAAACAATGCATTCAATCGTGGATTGAACATGATTTTTGAACTTTTTGGGTGAAAATTGTCTTATATATTGAGTTTTATCAAAATCGGAAACAAAAATTTTTTTCATTGTATTATTCTATACCCCTTAGAAAAAATATTTAAAAAATTGAAAATTTTTAGTCTTTGATTTGAATGAATATTAGTTTTTATGGCAATTGGGACACAAAAAACACAAAAATCCAGTTGGTTGGACGATTTAATAGATAGTTTCTGAGATATGCCGACCTGTATACGAATTATATATCCCCTTTTATTTGCTTTTCGGCGATATCTCTTAAACCGTTCACCAAATCGTCAAATGAACACGATTTTTGTGTTTTGGGGGTTAAATTTACCTTATATTGTAAGTTTCATGCTAATCGAGAACAAAAATTTGTTTTATTGAATTTCATTTTCTTGTAGGGTAAAATTCTTCTCCGTTAACAAACCATTTGTATATTTTAGGTCAATAATTCTCGAATTATTTGAAAATTTGTAGATTTAGTAGATAGTAAAAATAAAAGATTTCAAAAAAATTTCATTAGTAAAAAAATTGATTTTTTGAATACGATGACTTTTGTCCCCAGAATCCAAAAAATGCTTTTTGATATATCTCAAGCGTATATTATCCGATTTTTATGAAATTTTTTATCAAATCGACTAAATTTTAGTCAATAAATTCTATTTTCAAATCCAAAATTTTAGTCAAGCACTACAATTTGGATAGAAAAACCCAAATATCACTATTGGTTTTTGAGATGGTCTGTAAATGGATCTTGTTTCTCGACATAAAGAAACGCCATACGCTATATTGTAAAAATGGAAAATAAACCTCAAAAATAGTAGAATTCGAAAAAATTCAAATTAAAATGGGACAAAATTTAACTGTGAAAGTCAAAAAATTGGTTAAAGAAGGAGAGGAGATTGAGTTAATTAACTACCCCATTAATAATTTTTTTAAATTAATTTCATTGATAAATTGATACCATTGAGACAGACATCTTTTAAATAGTATAATTTCACAAAAAAAAACAAAGACGTTGACAGTGAACATTAATTATATTTTCAAATTAAAATTCATTCATTACCTTACATGCATATATGTTTTTTTTTTATTAATTATTACAAAATTACAGTAATCGTTTTTTTTTTTGTATTATGAAATGTGGGACATTTTGAGGTCAATGTTGTGTAAACTGTACAAAAAAAAAAAGTTAGAAGACACATAAAAAAATTTAGTTATGGTTTTTGATTCTATAACGTTTTTATAAAAAGTTATCTAGAACAAAGTCATTTAAATCGTGTAGCGAAACATTATCTGTACAGTCATAAACACACAAACAATTCCATTGCACACGATAATATATCTACACTTAAGGATGTTAGGGAGACGTGTCAAAATGCTACGAAATGAATGAAACTTTAGTAGAATGTTTCCTCACTTAAAGCTATTGTGAAAATTTCAATACAATTTACAAAGCCGTTTGCAATTAAAAAAAAAACGAATTTTTCATGCTTTCTTATGGAGATTTGTTTATTCATTAGATTAAACTCATTTCAATTACCGTTAATATAGCTAATATAGCTATATAACTTGAACTCTATAAAAACAATTTTGCACAATTTTATGAACATTCACTAAACGGTTGTTGAGAACAAAAACATAGAAATTTAAAAAAATCTATCTTTATCACTTATACGTATATGATATAGATTATAAAAACAAAGAGGATTTATGTTTTTGTTGATTTAAATTAAAGGTACATTCACTGTCAAAAGTTAGTTAAAAAATTGTTCATACTATTTGTTATTTCTTATTGAATTCAGATAAAATTTCTTATTTTGTTTTAAATTCAATATATTTCTTTTATTATTGACAGATATTCACGAATTTCTAAATTTCAGTACTTTTCATGCCTCCGATTTTATGCCCCAAACATCCTTTATCTCCCGAATTAAACACAGATGTCAGAACTATTTTTCAAAATTTTCGTCTGTGTATTATTTTGTTCTCTTTTAAAAACGGTTGAATCAATTCTGATTCGGTTTTTAGTAGATGATAGAGAATTTTCTCAGGTAAAAAGTATAGACAAACATTCACACATTCCTTTTAAACATTCACACGTGCGACAGATTTGTCCAAAATCTACATTTTAAACGGTGCTAGCCAGAGATTATATTTAAATACAAAAGGATGTTTATCTCATAAAGGTGCAAAATTTTTGTTTTCAAACATGTTTTCATATACCCAATAGTTTTGATCTACATACGGGGAAAACCGCATAGCGGCTAGTATTTAATATTCGTAATTCTTCCAAAATCATCTAATAAACTCATACAAGTTTTATGATTTAGTTGCCATGGTGTCGTCATCACTGTCTGATAATGGTTCACTGATATCTGTATGAAATTTATTTTGTAAGGTTTTTAATAACCTTCCTGTTTTATAAATGATTGGTTCATAAAACATTTAATTACAAAAAATGCAATATTTAATTGCTGGTTCGAAATTGTTTGTTGGCTATAAGTGTACATTAAGAAAACGTGCTTGATGAGTCATTTTTTGTTAAATTTAATTAATTTTTTAAGTTGGTTAAAAAAAAAGTTTGCATTGCAAACTTTAGATTGAAATAAATTATAAATATTTTTTGTTAATCTACACTGATAGAAGAAAATTTTTTTTAAACCAAGAATTTCTGACTCGTATATGGGGAAGATAATATATATTTGGTATAAGAAAATAAATATCTTGACATCTAGTTATGACTTGAGAAAACTATTAACTAAAGATCAACTGACTCTTGACTCAAGAATCTCGAAATTCTTAAACTGAAATGATGATGATTTCTTTGGACCAAGATGCTAAAATTTCGGACCAAAATAAACATTTGTTTAATCCAAATAAATTAAACTTTTTAAAGAAGTAATGATATACTTTATTTAAATATATATACTTCAGTTAAAAAAGCTGCATAAACTTTACTCTCTTCTTGAGTTTTTTATTTTTAACGAATTTCCTCCATAGGAAATGCAGCTATTTGCGTACAAAGAAGAATCTGTATTTTTTTCGATAAATTTTGAATAAATCGTTTAGTTGTTCGTTGACCCCAACAAAAGTTGCCACAGAGCAATACATCTTTAAACTAACAATCGCTAAAATGTAAGCTTGCAAAATTAGAAAGTTATTTACAAAATAATTGTGTTAAACTATTTAAAAACAATTAATTCTAAACATAATTATAAAAAAAAAAATAATCGTGAGATTATTGGTATTTATTGCTTAAAAATATCACAGATATTATTTCTGGTATATTTTGGTCTACAAAATAAAAACTAATTACAGTGAAACCTGAGTAAGTGAGAACTGGGTAAGCGAGAAAACTCTATAAATGAGAGTAATTGCCTGGTCCCGTCATTTTTAGTCTCTAAAGCCTCTGTGAGTGAAAAATAGAAGCCTCTATAAGAGAGAGTCGTGGACCCTCAGATATCTGTGCGTGGACCTCTATAATTGAGACTACTACTTATCTGTAACTCTATAAGAGACAGTCGAGCATGTATGAACACCTGCAGCTGCTATTTGTGACACATTGTTAAATTCCTTAACAATGAGTCATAAATAACAGCTGCAGGTGTTCATACATGCTCGACTGTCTCTTATAGAGTTATAGATAAGTAGCAGTCTCAATGGTTGAGGTCCACAAACAGATATCAGAGGTTATATCGTTTATTAACCTATATGAGTGAGAAAAGCCTCTCCTGTACCTCAATAAGCTAGGAACTTGGGATAGTGAGAAACCTCCATAAGCGAAAAAAAGATCACGGTCTCTTGAGCTCTCACTTATTCGGGTTCGACTGTAGTTACATAAAAAATCAAATTATACTGACAATAGTGGTATAAATAGGGTATTTGAAAAGATGATTTCCTAGTTAATTGTTGTATCTATTATTATTTGTGTGGTATAAATTTCACATATCTTTTTTGATATTAAGTGTGATAATTGTGTTTTATTTATTTTTTTTTTTTTGTGTGAATAGAGAATATACCTATTATTGTGTATTAATGATGTCAATTATGTATAGCTAGGCCACCTTTTAATAGCTATTATAGTTACAAACTTTTACTTTTCAATTTGATAATTAATTCAATGCACAGAGAAGTGTTTTTTAAATTGCTACACATCACATTCTTCTTCAAATATTTGAAGTTATACTTCTTTTGGAATACGTTATGAGAATCCGATCAGAGTGTATTATCAGCGCGTTACTGAAGTTGTGCGCATCGATGCAACACATGTTTACTATTCTGCTCTATTGTACAGAAATAGAACAGGACCCTTCTGGACCCTTTACACCCACAATATCACATTTTATTACACTTAGTTTTTAAGTTTTATCGTTTTTACTGTAATAGGGTGGGCTGTTTGCACCTACACTATTACACGTTGTTATATTTTTTCGTTTTTAAAACTTTTTATTGTTATTTACTTTTTAAGTTTTAAATCTGTTTTATTGTTACCTAGTTTTTAAGTATTTTTATTTGTTGCAGTGAAGGCCTTTTATACCTTCACTGCAATGTTGTTGTTTTTGTTTATATTTTGTTGCTTTTTTTTATATAGTTTATTTTTGTTATTTTTTTCCTACCTAGTCATTTCATTGGACTAGCTAGATAGTGTTGTGATATTTTGTGATTTGTTATGTTTTTTTTTTGTTATTTTTTTAACCTGCGGGGGCTAATGACCAAGTTCTCGAAGCCCCAAAAAGGGGGATGGGTTTTAGTGGGTAGTCTGGCTGGCCAGGAGTCCCACACTCTGTGCGTCAATGCATTTCCCACCTCCCTGCCGCAAAAAAAAAATAGAACAGGATAGTATATGCTATTTAAAAATGATAATTTTCAATATAGTATACAGTCAAGTATTGGACTTTTATTATAAAAAAAAACACCTAAAAATTGAAATATTTCAAAGACCGCTTGAGATATCGAAAAAATAAACGTAGATTCTTTCGTTTCTAAGTCAAAATAGACTATAATCTATAAAGTTTGTAACTATAACGCAGGAGCTGCTTCATCTTAGCGAATTTCCTTAAAATACATAAATTCCTTTCTAGCGGTCACAATTTAAGTCTGATCAAAATGAAATGACGTATATGATTTTAGTATATGCAAGGCCAATTTTATTAATAAATGACATAAGTCAAGGGGAAAGGGGGCATAAAGAAAGAAGAAAACACAAAATATAAAATATCTCTTCTTAATATTAGAACATTCGAAAAATGGGTCAGAAATAAAGTTGTAGAAAATCATGTTTGCTACAATTCATCACCTTATCATTTTTACTCAAACTCTAATGTGTACAGAGATATTAAGGAATTTAATTTTCAATTTTAAACCCTCAATATTTCTGTAAATAATAGTGTAATCAAAAAATGTTACCAATTTTCATACATATTACTTAAATTTCAAAGTAAACGCTAGTCATTTCCGTTGGTATAATACAACCGACAGACAACCATATTAACAATAGATAAATAGACGCAAGTTTACAAAAAAAAAACAATTAAAAATATGGAAATAGTAAATAAACAAAAATTAATAATACATTGACATCAAGATAGTGAAAAATTATATGCATTCCGCTACCATAGTATCCGGTAGCTCAAAGCGTTTGTCTAGAATGTCAGTAGTCATGGGTTTGATCCCATCGTGTATGATTTTTCATGTCAAGCAATTGATGTCAAAAAATGTTACTAATTGATAAAGGTATACAATAAAATACAGCTTCGTTGGAGCTACCAAAACTAAGAAAAATAAAATTTAGTTAGAAACAACTTTTTGCTGAAACTTTTTTCCATACATTGAACACAGGTTTTTGAGAATAATCACACTCAAAAACTTGTTGAATGTTATGGGAAAAATTTGTCTGTTTTTATGAGATGAATAATTTTTGTATTTAAAGTTGATCTGTCTATCACGCACTATTTAAAGGTTAAGTTTTTGTCACAGCTGGTCATTTTCATTTCCACAGATTTCATTTGACTTTTATCTTTTATATTTATATCAATTTTCTAAAAATCGTATAAGTTGTTAGCCAATTTTTGTATCAAAGTGATTATTTTGTTTCATTTGGACTCATAATTAATATTTGACAAAACATTTGATTGAATTTGTGTGGGGTGTTAAGTATATATTGTTTTTTTTTTTTGTTTTAAATAAAGTCAATGATTTAAAGTAATTAGTATATTATTACATTCTGTTTGGCATTAGTTCAACAATTTTTCTATAAATTCAAATCATAATTTATTTACAAAACTGGTTTAACAAACAACATGTTATTAAAATAAAAATAGCTTACTGTGTATTTTTTTATTGATAGACATTTACTTGTTCAATTATTGTTATTGATTCAAATATTCATACAATCTATTTAAAAAAAAAACAACATACGTAAAAAGTACTACTTATTAAGTAGAACTGTTTTCCTATTGATATTGTTGGTTAAATCATAGATCATGAAAAAAGGTAACATCAAGCTGATAATTTTCTCGGCTAAAAGTTCAGTTTTTTCATAAATAATCGTTTCTGAAAGAAGGTTTCTTAATGCTCTCTGCAGCTACAATAACATCTTGAATATGGCCTTTTTCCTTCGAAGCGAGCTGGGTAGCGGAGTTATACTGTATTTCATTTTTAACCCGACTTCAAAAAGGAGGATGGTTCTCAATTCGTCTGTATTTTTTTAAATTTTTTTTTAATGTGTGTAAAGAACTCCGTCATTTATGAACCGATTTTGAATTTTTTTTTTAAAGGTTTGGTTTCCCATTGGTCCCATTGTCACCAAATCGCATTCTGATGAGGGGATCCCCGGGAAATCGAGGAAAATCCTCATTTTAGTTGTGATAACCTATTTCTGCGAATTTTTTTTTTTTTTTTTGAAAGGGTACATATACTCATTCATAATGGGAAAATAAGAAAATTTTTTTTAAAACCGACTTCAAAAAAATTTTTTACAAAAAAAAAAAACCGACCCCAAAACAAAAAATGTTTACAAAAAAAAAAATAAAATGCTTGTAAAAAAAACTGAAAATCTGTTATAAAAAAATGCACTAAAAATTTAAAACAAAAAAAAAAGTGTTATAATTTTTTGTTATAGAATATTTGATTTTTGAAGTCGGGTTTCCATTTTGTCAAAATATGGTTTATTTTGATGTGCAGTATATATACCTCTAACCTCTATATAACTGGATATGATTATCCCATGTAACGCGAATTGAAGCGCTCCTCAACTAGCTCAGGTACTATATATTGCTTCAGCGTTCCTGCGTGGCATGTATGTATGTGTGGCTGTCACATATATTTTGACAGTGTTTCTTTAGATCCGTTATTTCACGTTTATACTCATAAGCATACTCTGTACAGTTATGTAGAGATCAATGGTGTATAGATCTTTTTTTTGGAAACTTTATACTCTACGGAAATCACACCCGAATATCTTTATGGTCCGCGAACCACTGGTATGTAACCTTTTTATATACAGGTAAAAAAATATCATAATTATGTCAACTGCAAATCAATATGATTAATTATATATCAACAAACAATGAATGGCAAAAACAAAACAATATCATTTTAATTTTTTGTTTTGTTTGAGATATTGAGAAATATATTTCAAAATTGAAATCAAATGATAAATTATTTAATTTCTTTTTTTTTTTTTTTTAATATTACTCATAATACATTTTACAGTTAAATGTCAAAATGTCAATTTTCAGATTATTATGTTTTCTAGTATACCGTACGTGTTGGAAAGCATTGCTAATAGAGAATCAATGTTAAATATTATTTACTATAATAACTATACACAATATGCTTAATAAAGAAATAAAAATAGTTGGGGTACTCTTTAGTATGTCTGTTGTGTATGCTTGCTGGACTATTTTGTACTCCGTACTGCATTAACATGTAATGAGAGTGGGTTAAATATGTTCATTGTTGTCTTCGTAAGCTTAGCATTACTTTGAAAAACTGAAAATTCTTTTTTGAATATCCCTTATTTGTATATGGAATGTTTGAAAATAAATGATAGTATTCTATTTACGGTGTTACATAAAACAACAATCCACACAAATTAAAAGAAAAATAAAACCCCAAAAAGAAAAAAATAAATAGAATTCCGACAAAAAAAAAGTTTAACCAACGGTTCCTCCATGGAATATTCCTCCATTATTTACTAAACAATATACGAGTATTGTAGAAATCTACCCGGGTATTTTCTAGCACTTGCGGAAGAACATTCGCGCAATTGTCAACAATTGTTTGCCTTAATTGTTGCAAATTTTCAGGCCTATTCCGCGGATAGATCTGTGTTTTGAGAAAACCCCACAAAAAAAATTCGGAGATAGATCTGGCGATCAGACTCTCCACTTAAAGGTTCCAAAACCACTCATAAGACGTCCTGGAAAGTTTGTTCTAGGAACAGCCTTACTATCATGGCATTGTGTGCAGGGCAACCATCTTGTTGGAACCATACAGATTTCAGGTCTAAATTAGTAAGAGCTCTAACAGTTGGCAAAATATTATTTCGTAACAAACTCAAATATTTTTGAAAATCTAAAGATCCGTAAATGAAGAATGGTCCTATAATATGATCACTCAATATTCCAGTCCAGACATTCAGTTTCAGTATGTATGTGTATGAATGGTTTTATAGTAAATATCTTATTTATTGATTTAACATTGATTCTCTATTAGAAATGCTTTTGAAAACGGGCTGTATATAATATAATATATGGTATACAGACAGCAATGTTGATCAGAGATGTTTGGTATCTAAAATTAGGTTATAACAACAATAGATCTGATATTATTGTTGAAAGTATAATATATATATATAGTCAAATATTGAAAGCATTGATGTAGAAATGTAAACCATGGTTTAAAAAAATTGACTATGAATACAATAAAAACTTTCACAAAAAAAAAAAAAAAACGAAACTCAAAATCGACACTTAAAAAACTGACTAAAACAGTTAATAAGCTTTTTAACCAAAAGTTATCGTGTTATTACAACCCTTTGCTTAAACAATAATGTATTTTGGGTAGGACGCAGCGATTTAATTCTTTTTTTATAGTAAAGATCTTACAAAAATCTTGTAGCTGAGTGTTTTGGGTAATCCCCGTACACATTTTGGCCGCCATCTTGAATATAAGGGTATAAGCAGTTTTTTTTATTCATTTGGAAAACTATCCCACAGAAAGGACCCGGCACATTTCTTATGGGAAGCCGCCCTCGGTGAAATTAGCTGGAATCGATATATGTTATTCTTTTTGAGCTCCTGATCAAAAGTTCTCATGGTCACACGGATTCTAGATATGTGGGATGGATAGAATCGATTTCTCGGGAGTAGGGAGATATGGTCCACACATCGCGTCTTTGCTAGTTTTCTACTCGGGGTTTTCGGGTCGCTGATTTCGAATTTGATGTCGAAAGTAGCATTTGACAGCTGCTGCCAATAGCACGGTCAACTCTCTTTATTTACCGGAACAGGATGATCAGCATCTGGGCGAAGAGTTTTTTTGGGTAGCTGATTTCAAATCTCATGTCAGTAGTGGCATTTGACGGTTGACAACTGTTAGTCGTTTCGTAGTCGCTAAACCGACAGTCGGACAACCGCTAGGAGACCAGATAACTCCCAGTGCTGCAGCCGGCTGTCCTGTCGTTTGAGTCTAGCCAGGCCAATGTTGTGGAGATTTAAACAAATGGAGAACTTCTACCTGGCACCGGTACGTTAGTAAACTAGTCTACACTTTATCTTCTTCCAGTACATTCCCGTTCAAAAAAAATGAACAGACCTGAAATGTTAATTTGATTACATTTCATAAAACTCCTCACTTTTGCAACTCTCTGTATGTTATTTATTTATAAACAAAGATAAGTAGTATATTTTTTAAATGTGAAAAAAGAAATGGAAGTTTTATATTTTTTATTTATGTAAACAAATCATTTACTACAAGGATAATCAAAATTGTGAGAGACTGATTCGGTTTAGATATGTTCAATTTTATTGAACGGGAGTGTACATCATATACGTTCCATGATTGATGTATTCTGGCGTTGAATAGTGTTTTCAATCCGTGGGAGAAGGTCGTTGAAACTTGCAACACACGAAAAATGTATCTTCATATTTTCTTGAAAAGAACATTGAATGTCCCCAAATCCCATTGCATCCTATTATTTATTAATTTTTTATTATAGTCGGGTATACGAGAATAGAAGTTTAGTGTCGTGGCCGGCTAAATGTCGTTTTATACGACTGGTCGGGTTGGTGTGAAATAAGCCTTAGTTTATGAGCCATTAGCAGAACAAAAATTTTAGTCCACCCACATTACACCCGTAACCTACTAGTTCCAAACTGGGAGCAGAGCGCGTTAGATCGTTCGATTACTTGAGCTGGTTATTACAGTTTTTAAGATATTATATAAGATATCATATTTTGTTTAGTAAAAAATGATTAAATTATAATTATATGAAACAAAATATAAATGTTCAAGAACAAACGAACCTAACGATATTATTACTGCCATCATTAAAATTACAAAAGGCATGAAGAAATATTATATTCTGACAAAAACAATGGAGTTATTTTTTTCGAACATATTGTTATAAGATTATACGTATACTTATTATGTATTCATATATGGTGATCTATTAAGGTTTTTACAAAATCGAATGAATCGTTTTTATTATAATGTTTGTTACAAATTAAAAATCTACATATCTGTTTTAAATGAATTCTATTCGGTATTTATAAGGAAGGTTAGTGTTTTGCTATAATTAATTTGAAATGGCGATGGAGCCTTGTTGCATCCATCAGTAAGAGAGATTGACCCTCAACTGTGAAAACCTTTTTAGGACAATTGGCGCATTTTATTTAGGGAGGTAATTATATTGCTTTCTTCAATAAACAATTTTATTTCTATTAAAAATACAAAGTATTTTTAAAGTAAATGTCTGTGACCGCTAGAGAGTGCACAGACATTTAAAAAAAGATATATATATATATATATATATATATATATATATATAAATTTTAGCGATAATAATTTTGAACAACTAATAGGTAGGATCGATGGACATTTGAAGAAATTTTTACGAAATTCCAACATTGATGCAAAAACAATAGCTGCATTTCCTTTGGAGGAAATTCGCTAAAAATGTTCTTTTTTGAAAAATAAACAAGACTCACACTAGGGGGTGCGAGTGGTTAAGATAAACTTTTTAAATATCTTTGCTTTTAACCGAATTTATCCGAAATGTCTTTGAAAGTTAAAATTCTAAATATCTCTGTTCACATTAGAATTTGAGAAAAATGATCAAGTAATGAATTGTAGCAAACTTGATTTTCTACAACTTTACACCTTATACATTTTTCGATTATTCTAATATTAAGAGAGATATTTAATATTTTATGCTTGTTTGATACGAATACATGAAATATATTTTATTGTAAAAAATTTTGATTGTCGTTTCCATAGTAACTATAAACTATAATCGTTATTTAATAAATTTAATTTTTGCCAAAACTAAAGTTATGACCGCTCAGATATTATATTTCATTTTGATCACACTAAAATTATGACCGCTAGAAAGTGATTTATGTATTCTAAGGAAATTCGCTATTCGAAGCTCCTGCGTAACGAATTTTTTTTATCTCTTAAGATTTTAAATTTAGATATTTTCACACCCCCTGGTGCAAGTTGTTTATGTTTAAACATAAAAAATCATACAAAAGTCCCATAAAAATAGACACTTTCATTTTTTTCTCATTTTCCAATTTTTATTATCGTTAAACTTATTCGGACTATAACGAACATTTAAGAAAAAAGCCAAATCGGTCCAGCCATTATCAAGGGCTTCGCTTACCAACGAACAGCATTTAATTTGTATTTATATAGATGTGTGTTTACTGTGTAGATGTAAAATAAACAGTACGCGCGCATTTAAAGAACTCAGTATTCACACAGTGTTTAGAGCAGTTAATTTAAGCAGTTAACTTAGTTGTTACAATTCGTGTTATTTAATAGATCAACTTAACTTAATGGACTGATATAATATATATGAGTCATTAATAATCTGTGACTATACACAATGGTATTGAATATGGTATTTATGTACTATATACCGGTTGTTCAGTTTACATCTTCGCATAGCAGATCTCCCACGAGTATGAGAGAATACATATGTATAGATTAAGCAATGTGTATGAGAAGGAGGTCTTATAGGTTTGTTTTCTTACTTAAAGTTAAACTGTTGTGTACTGAACAACAGAACAAATCATAACAACTGATCTGTTCACTTAAAAAAAACCCCACTCTCCAAGCATAACACATACAACACACAACAGTTTAACTTTAAGTAAGAAAACAAACCTATAAGACCTCCTTCTCATACACATTGCTTAATCTATACATATGTACTCTCTCATACTCGTGGGAGATCTGCTATGCGAAGATGTAAACAAACAACCGGTATACTACATAGATAATACTCACTAATAAATCTTTCGTCAGCACGAATATTTAATATATTCAATAATCACTAATATACAGGGTGTAAATCTACTTTTCATCGCTAGACAGTCAGTCAAATTTACTTTTAATTGACTGATTTGAGCAGTCAAAACTATTTTTGACCAGCTTCATGAGCAATAGTACTTTTGACTGTTATTTCGGTCAAAAGTACTTTTGACTGATTTTTTCAGGTAAAAGTACTTTTGACCGATTAAGAGTTTTGACTGTAACATATACACTGAGTGTACGGTGTTTAGTGTCGTGGTCTAAACGAACCTTAATAGATTGCAATAATTATAACGTGAATTGAAATAGATCAGAACAAAAATTAATCCATAGGAGATATTTAATACATATCATCAGATTGAATAATGAATAATCAATGTTCGTTTATCCCATAAAACATCCTGTATAATGGCATCGTATGAAATATGAGTAATTCAATATTAATAGCGTACTACTGTTCGCTGAATGCTGAAATTCACTGATCCCAATTTAATGTTATTATATAAATCTACAACACAGATTTAGGTCAATCAGATACAATACCTACACAAATGTACATACATACAAACATATCTCGTACAATTTTATCATGACGTCATATTCATTTTTAATTATAAGAGAATTACAAATATTTTATAAATCGTTTGATTATTTATTAGTACGGGGGCTAAGGAGCAAATTGAAACGAATCTTTATATTGTTTAAGATTGTTTTTGTAAACTAGCGTCTATTTATATCCATTAAAAAATATGTTAAGGTTTTCGACAGATTTTGCTAAATTTTTTTCACAGGCTAAAAATAACGTTTTCTAATAAATCCCGAAGTTTCAGAGTTTTTGATCGTTTAGAACGCGAGATAATTAATAACAATGTTATCATTCTCTGCCATTAGAAGCATGTAAAACTTCATGCCCGCCCAACTATTATCTGTTGTATTTAAAAAAATACTTGACAGAATTTAAAAGAAAAACTAGGAGAGTAAAGTTAAATATTTCTTAAATAAATTTTTTTTTCTTTCAAAATTACATTAATTTTTATATAAATATATGTATCTTGTATATATGTGTATATTTGTTCTATAATAAGCAAACCGGTTTTTTGTCCAAATTATACAAGACACTGCTGGACCTACCTTAATAGTAAATAAGCAAAATTAATAATACAACGACATCAAAAAAATAGTGAAAGATCATATGCATTGCACTACCATAACATCTAAGGTAGCTCAGTTGGTAGAATGGCAATCATCAATTGGTCTAGAATGCCAGAGGTCGTGGGTTCGTTTCCCATCCCTAGATGTGTATGATTTTTCATTTCAGGCATTTGATGTTAAAGAATGGGATCTTCATATTTTTGATTCAAGCAATGAAAATTCTCAAATTCCAATGCTTGTTCATGGCAAAGCCGCTGTGTCGAAATATTTCCAATAAGTAAATGGACTTATTTAAACTTGAAGAAAAGTTGTTGTTATTTTTATTTAAAAAAAGTTTTTAGTCCGGGCCTCAGACATGATGGGAAAGCATATCTTACTAGCTGAAAAAGTCGGCGTTGTCCGAACTATTATAGAAAATAAAATAAAAAACTATTATAGGAAATTTGTGTCAAATAATTTTTTTTTCTAATTTTGAACAATTTAAAACGTCATTCTTTTTAATTTATTGAAAAATAATGTATGTCCAGAATTTTGTACTAGGGTTAAACGAATATGTGTATTAATATTCGCATTGTTTCAAAGATTGTAAAGATCCCTTTCAATTTGTTGATTAGCGTGTCATGACTATTTAATTAAAAAGTTATCTGCTAGATATGTTTTGTTTTACTTACTAAATACAATCGGTATTTTTTTTTAATTCATTTTATTTTGTACTTTGAACTTGTTACTTTGTTTATACGTCATAAATATAATATAAGGTACAATTAATTGCCTATCGTAAGTACATATTGCCACAAAAAAGGAGCTCATTTTCCAAAATTGTAAGTCATTTTGTGACTTATTCATTCAGTTTATGGGAAAATATTTTGAATAAAATTTATTAGTATATTTTTAAAAAATTTGAAAAATGAGCTCCACTTTTGTGGCCCATGTAAATTTTACTGCCTTTGTAGTACATTAAATAAAAATTTAATCACTTATAAAGTTCATAAAAATAAAATTCGTCACGTTAGAACTACGTAGACTAAATCAAGTTTTTCATAATAAACTCAAAATTTATAATTATAACTAGCTGCAGCCAGCATGCGTTGCAATGCCTCGCGCTTTGAGTAAGGCTTCGCGTTATCAATGTTTGAAACTATGGCAAATCTATAAATTTTATGAAAAAAAAAAAATTAAAAACAAGCCGCGCTTGTTAAGACGTTGTGTTTACTTGGAAATGGGAGGTTATGGGTTCGAGTTTGTCAATTATTTAAAAAAAAAAAAAAAAGGATGCGGTTAATTGACTGAACTGTCGGCGTATGAACAAGAACGAAGTAACCGGCTATGCTTTTGAAAGTTTTCTACAGTTTTTTTTTCACGAACTCCAGATTAATATCGGCATAGTTCCTATCAAAGTCGGCTGCAGCCGCACAACCTATCAATTCCTAGTCTACACACAAAATTCCTTGTCCTCCACTCACATCCTTAGACATCACAATGGACCTTATGGTCGAAGTGTGTCCCGTCCAGGACAGCTTCTACAATCGATATACCTAACTTTTTTTCTATCTCTTACCGTTTTCGAGAGAGAACTTTCCTTATGTGGCTTATTAAAAGACACACCTACTAAATAATATAATAAGAGAATGAAATACATACAAAAAGGACAAATAGTTTAACAGATTTTGTAGTTTAATCTTAGCAATAAAAAGTTTCAAGAATTGATATTGAACTCACACCAAGTATACACCAGGATATTAAAACAATTAACACAGTTAGTTGTTATTTTCACTTGTTTTTAATATAATCTCTATTCTTATTTATCATCTATGATTAAAACATGTTTTAGTTTGATAACATAAATATAATATTATAATAATGTTATATGTAAAACGGTACTTTGTTATTATATGAATATTCAATCCTTTTGTTGTGGTGTGGCATTATACAATATTAACAGTTTAAAACAATAATGAAATTATGTACATACATAGAATGTATGTATGTATGTACATAACTACATACATACATATATTCGTAATAATGATCCTAATAATACATTATATATATAGGGATGGCGCATAAGTAACGTTATGATTTATTTAATGAGTGCGTATTTGTGCATCATTTGGTTTTAACTCGTGAACCAATTGAATCTTATATGGGAAAAGATGTAACGTATGTAAAATTCATTGCAAAGACCGCCTAGACATCACCAAATGCTGAGAACGTCGCCTGGTGGAAGTTTCGTAGTTTTCCTCAACACTTGTTTGCACCCGAGCAATGTTCACATCGAACACATTTCGAACTTCACGAGGTTTTCCTGCACGCGGAAGACCACAGGCAGCCCCATGTTGCCGAAAACGCTGAACCAATCGATAAATTGTCAGAACATGAAAGAAATTTCGATATGATCTTTGTGTCTGAATAATCGAATGCTTATTTTCAACATAAAATTGAACAACTTTGGTTCTTTGTTCTGTGCTGAATCTTTCCATCATAAATTTCTCAAGTTTTTCAAAGTTAATTCTGAAAAGAAAAAGAAAAAAAAATACGTAAACAAAAATTTATTCACTAATTAAATCATAACGTTACTTATGTGCCACCCTATATATATATATATATATATATATATATATATATAATAGAGCCACAAAAAAGATTGTATGTAAATATACAAATGGTATATAAATATAACATTATCTCACTCATATTGGATGTGGTTATTTAAAAGTTTAACATGAATTATCAAAGTACTTCAATAATATGAATAAATTCATTTAAAATTGTTTGTTATAAATTTATCGAATTTTTGAATGAATTTAACTTCACATTAAAAAAAAAATTCATTAATTGGTGTTTTTTATACCCGGTGTATATAATATATATAAGGATATATTCAGTTTAGTCCCGACTTTGTAACGGTTGAAAATAATGATGCCAGAAAAAAATTTTGTTATAGGTGTACATAAAATGACCTACTAACTAGTTCATTTCCGCAAAGTTGTACGTCCGTCCGTAAACACAATAACTCAAAAACGAAAAGAGATAGCGAGTTGATGGTTTGTATGTGTGTTCTAGACCTAAAAAGTGAGCTTAAGTTGTAGTGTTTCACCGAGGCTACGTGCCTCGTAACCGAGGGCCGAGGCGAGGTTCAAAATTTTAATCCTCGTTACTAACCGAGGCGAGGCGAGGTATATTGTCCCAAAAACCTTGCCTCGGCCGAGGCAAATTTACAAAAAGTAAATTTAAAAAAAAAATAATATAGTGATACATGAAGCAATAGATAGATTATTTGGGAAGTATTTTTTCAAATGTCCAGCGATCCTACCTAGTAGATATCGAAAGTCATCGTCTCTAAAATTTATATACATATATATAAGTTTTTTTTACCATATTATATACATTCGTGCAAAATAAGTCAAAGTTAGTAAAAATTTTCCCTCGCCTCGGCCGAGTCGAGGCGAGGTTGATAGCTGACCCAACCGAGGCGAGGCTAGCCAACATTCTGCCTCGGCCGAGGCGAGGTGAGGTGATACCAAAACCTCGCCTCGCCTCGTGCCTCGTGAAATACTATTAAGTTGCATGGGCAAAATCGGGCCATGTTTTTGGTATAAGGTACTGTTTTTGGTATAATTTGCACCATATGTCAATCTTATCTTGAAGAAGTGTGCAAAGTTTGAACAAGATCTGATCATTATTTTTTGAGAAATCATGTCTACCGACTTCATGAATAGAATTTTGAGAAAAACGCGATTATAGACAAACAATCAATAGCTAACGCCTCAATATACTTCCCAAGGCTCTATCTCTTAGAGTTTTACTCTACTTGACTTAAAACTTTGGGAGAATATTCTAGACATATTGTACTATTTATATTTAATAAGACAATAAAAAAAAAATCAATTTTTTTAAATTTTCAAACCCATGTAACCCCTTAAACCTAAGTGTTTGAGAATTATTTTATCACCGGTACTCATCTGCATTGCGCAAACATTTTATGTGAAACGATTACATTGTATGTGAAATGTATTAAACGAGTGGTTAGGCAAATTCATCAGTTAGTAGTAGAGATGTTTGTGTTCAGTTTCATAGAGCATTTGATTACGCGTTGTTGCTATGGTGATTGCCAACAAAATCATCAAATGATAAGGGTCGATCCACACTCTAGATCATACATCCGACTTCGATTATCGACGGTTCAAGACTGAATCGTTAACTGACTGAACTGAGATTGTTAATATTATCAGACCGAAATCGGACCGAGAACGAACCGTGATCGACACTATAGTGTGGATCGACACAAATATATTTCGATCGAATCTCTCGGTTACAGCAGATACAATATATTCAGTGCATCTCACGCCGAATATACGAACCTTCAGAAAAACCCTCTTAAGCAAGCTTCTGACTAGTAGAAGGGGCAGCACAATGGGCCATAAGGTCGAAGTGCAATTCTTCTATATACCCCAAGATTCATCTATCTATCTATCTAATGTCTATCTACGGTTGGTAAACTACATAAAAATACTATTTTGTAGAATGTAAAATTTAATGCATACATAATTGATTTTATTGAATCCCATGTGGAATGTAAAAACTCACTTTTAAATGTTTAATAGAAAAATTTCAAAAGAAAATGTATATTTGTTTTATTGTAAACATAACCTAGTTTTTTTTTTTAATATATATATTTTTTGTTTGTTCATTTTTCTATTAGACATGACACAAATGAGTTATTATTTTTGAAGAAAATATAAACTATTTACATATTTTAATTGTTTGTTTTTTGTTTTGTAAACTTAACGTCTATCCATCCATTGTTAATAAAATTCATTTACGCAATTTCATATTTATGGAATATGACTGAACATTGGTAATTTTTTTACATCAAAATCTATACTGCCGCGCGTAGGTAAAGACGTAGGTAAAGTGTAAAAAATTTTCCATAATAATAGGGAATATGCATGAAAATTTCACTTGAATTGAAACATGTTTACTTGACAAATATCAAGGTAAAATTACTTTTTAAATAACTTTAAAAATATGCGAGATATGAATGATTGAAATTCCCGATTAGACAAAGAGGGTGATAGCTCTCTTGATATGTTATGTGACATCATATTACACTTTCACCATTTAAAATACACGTAAAACTCCGTTTTTAGTATTTTTGCAAGAAAGAGACAGATAATAATTTTTAAAAGCTTATAGCTTCCTTGATATTTGTCGGATTTTAATTTCGTTTTTAAATATTATTACAGTATTAACAGTATTTTCATATTCTGAAAATAAATGTGAAAAAAAATTTTCATGCATATTCCCTATTATTGAACGACATATAATATGTTACATGACTTTATGAAAAGTCATTTAAGTGTCATTTTAGATCACAATTAATCAAAATGCCTAAAACAAGAGATCATCCGTCTTTTGATAGTAAATTTATTAAAATCGAAATTTATTAAATAAAGTTTATTATATTTCATTTATTCGTACAATTTCTCCGAAAAAAACTCCCTCTAGCGAGAGAACAAAGCACTTTTAAGAAAAAGTTTTCGTACAAAAGATACGAATTTTTTTCCCGTAGAATACGAATATTCAATAAAAAATATGGGTTGCCTTTTAAAATTTCATAGTTAGACCCTGCTTCGCCCTTATGGGTCCATCGGGTGAATCTGATTAGCCCATTCGATTCCTCGGGAAAAATTACTAGGGGTTACTGTTTGCAAATTTTTACTTAGAACCACTTTAACGATTTATTATGTCAAACTTTTTGGCATCCTGTATATATATATAAATTTTACAGATGTTGATTTTTGACATAGATAGACTAGGTAGGATCGATGGACATTTGAAGAAATTTTTGCGAAATATTGACTTTGGTACGAGACCTATAACTCTATTTCCTTTCAGGAAATTCGCTAATAAATGATAGATTAATCTTAGATGGTTATTTTCCAATAGATGTGATGGAAAGAAATGTACCTTGATATTATACGTCTTGTAGGATGAGTTTACATCAGATTATTTTTTGCTGCTGTAAATTCGATAGACCGGATAATTTTTAATTT
The DNA here is from genome assembly GCA_963920215.1 of Nineta flava. Classification (NCBI taxonomy): domain Eukaryota; kingdom Metazoa; phylum Arthropoda; class Insecta; order Neuroptera; family Chrysopidae; genus Nineta; species Nineta flava. Next base: position 104,515,726 of record OY986042.1, read on the forward strand.
CATAAATTTTAATTATTAATTACCTACTAGCTAGTTAATTGGCTACTCGTTAACATTTTATCAACATTGTTAATTTATAATTATTATTATTACTAGATGGGAAAACCACACTTTTTTATGATCCAATTTTTCTGCAATGTCCTTGTGAAACGAACAAACCCCTTAGTTTTAAAAATATATTTTGGTATTAAGCGTATAATTAATAATTTCATAATTTGGTATCTTTGGATATCAAATTTTGAAACACTTGAATATATCTTCTTGTTAAATAATTTGCAGTGCATCCTTCATTGGGAATAATTCTGAAGACATTACATTTTCCGGGGCATTTAGACACACTGCAACGGAGTGTGTGACATACGGTGTGCACTCAGCAAAGCGTGCTTGCGTGTTTGGGTAAATGGAACATAGTTTAGTTTGTCGCGAAAACTGCCATTATCACTCCTTTTGGTCTATTTGAATTTTTGAGAATGCCTTTTGGTTTACGCAATGCAGCTCAAACTTTTTCTAGATTTATGGCAGATTTATTCAAAAATGTAGATTTTGTTTTTACTTATCTTGATGATCTTTTAATCGCGAACATGATCAGATGTGTGGTGTTCATAAATCAGTTCATAAACATTTGTCCGTGAATATCAACATAACCTGTTTAAAAGCGTAGAACTGTCAAAGTGTTCGAACAACAAATAAATTATATTTAAATTATTCTGAATTATTATCAATTATTAATAATTATTATGAATAATAAATAATATCATAATTAATTAATTATGATTTTGCACTGATAAACAAAGTGTACAAATTTTTTTGAAAATAATTGGTAGCACTATCGTTTAGACACGCACTACCTTCACACACGTTTTTCTTGTGTCTTTCTGTGTGCACACGGTGTAAGACAAAATTAAATAATATTAAAGAACTCTAGGATTTTTCGAAATAAATTTCTATTTTTTGCCCCAATTTCCTAGATCAAAATTTTTTTTATTTTATAAATACGTATTTCGACTACAAAGTGGTCATCATCAGTATGAATTACCTAATTGTAATTATTCTCCGAGGAGATGTTACTTGTTGCTAATTTTTGTGCAGACCGTCACCAAATTAGCAATAAGTAACATCTCCTCGGAGAACAATTACAATTAGCTAATTCATACTGATGATGACTACTTTGTAGTCGAAATACGTATTTATAAAATACAAAAAATTTTGATCTAGGAAATTGAGGCAAAAAATCGAAATTTAAGACGAAGTTGTTAATGGAACATAACTCCGCGGTTGTGGGTTAAACGAAAAGCAACTATTCTTGGCGAAATTGCGCCATTTGTTGATATGTTGTTTAATTTTCGTAGATTTCAGGAAGAAGATTTTTCTATCTTGAAAGTTGAAATTCGTATTATTTCAAACAATATTTAATTTGACACGCATCAAAAGTATTTACTTAGGTATTGCCTTTATGTTGTAAGAAAATCCTATTTCCGACAAGTTAATTGTCTAAGATTGATGTATTTAAATAACTTAAGGTCATTCCGTTTATATGTTAAACAAGTAGCTACATAACTTAACGGAAGATTTCTGTTGTTTTTTTTTTGCACAAGATTCAAATAGATTCTAAATAGAAATATAACCTCGGGTTTTGATAGGTGTCATTGCATCAAACGTCATATTTATGTAGCAATGACCGCGGACTGATACCAGATGGAGCCTCATATTATGAATACATCTATAATTAATATATGCAAATTATAATAGGATTAATTATATTTAATATTTTATTAGCTTAAGTAATAATATTAATAATCTGATTTTCATTGTTTCAGGTGAGTTTATGCAAAACTTATTTCTAATAGTATAAATGGTCACGTGATTCATGTAAGTAAAATCATTTTTAATGTCGAATACACACACATACTATGGACCACAAAACTAGTGCCCATAAAATGATCCAAAAATCTTCACTCAAGTCAAAATATTGGATAATTCTGGTTGGTGAAAAAAATTAGTTTAAATAATTGGTACCAGATTTTCGTCGGACAAAACCTTGATCTTTATTCAGGGGCATGTCCTAAACGTATGCAAAAAAATCGAATGAGAATTTCGTCAACGATTGAGAGTTTTCCACCTTGTCTAAGTGAAATTTAGCATACAGGGTGTCTCCTCGTAAGTAGTCGACTTCCATAAGAGGGTAGGTAGAGGGTACGATTTTGGAACGAAAAGTCCTGTTTTTTTTTTATTAGTCGCACCGTTAATTAATTAAGGAAACTATTGTTTAGACGTTGACGAAGGCATTTTCGAGTAAATAATAGTAATAAGGCTTTTTGACCCTATTATTAACATTGTTCAATTATTATTTGAAATTTCAAACAAAAAATAAAATAAAAAAAAAAAAACCTTAACCGAAAAATTGAAGTTAATTATTTCATAATAATAAATTTTGAAACAGATTTTATTGCAGCAAAACGACTTTTCCAGAAAATAGCTCCCCCAGCTAGAAATGCTTCTGGTAATAACAAATTTATTTATTCATTATTTTTCGCTAATGAAAGTTACTTTTTACTGAGTTCGAAACCTAAAAGATAGAGTTGAGATTTGAAGGCTTGGATCTTCGTTTTTATTGAGGTGCATGTCTCTGGTGATTTTTAACAGGCTTGGGACATCTTAAAAAAATATCTGCTCACTATAACTTGTGTACCAAAGCTACTATGAATTTTATCTGTTGCTCATATCCACAGAATCAGGAAAGTAAAATTTAAGGGGTGGGATCTTTGTTTTATGGGGGTACATGTCTCGCGATTTTCTAAAAATTGATAATTCCAAAAATTTAATTATTGCATTTAAAAAAAAATTAATCAATAAAATAATTTTATTAATGCACTTTTGAGAAAACTTTATAATTTAATGAATTTAATTTTTTTTAAATTTATTATTAAAACAATTTATTTGTTACATTTTTCATTAAAAAATTTAATTAATGCACTTTTTAAGGAATTAATCATTTGAAAAATTTAGACTATACATTTTCCAAAAATTGATAATTAAACAAAAATAGTGCAAGTATCAAAAAAATGCACTTTTTGCAACTCTGGTTTCAACCTAGTTTCGTTAATTAACGGTGCGTCTAATAAAAAAATGTCTCAGGACTTTTCGTTCCAAAATCGTACCCTCTACCTACTCTCTTATGGAACTCGACTACTTATGGGACAACCTGTATATCAAAACTTGTATCGGAATCGTTTATAATGGTTTAAAGTTAGATAAAGCGATGTTATCAAGTATTTAAAAATCAAATAACAATTTCAATTAAAAACACTCAAATATAGATTTAAGTGTTGTTAAAATTGAAAGTGTTTGTGCCAAAAAGCGTGGTTTATATTTAAAAAAAGTCAATGTTTATGATCAACAATTTAAAAATAAACTTTTCAATCATTATCAAAATCAATACATGTTTTTAGATAAACAAGTGCGACTGTTATGGACAAATATTAGGTGTGGTTTGTGATAAAAATATGATACTTTGTTAACACTTTTGAAGGAGGTATAATTTGTATCTCGAAGATTAGAGGTTTATCACAAATATATTATTATTCATAAAATTTTTAACACTAATAGAGCGAAAACTGAATGGCATTAAGTGAGGAAAAATAGGAGGACCGGCAACTAAAGAATAAAATTTTTCGATTTCTCGTATAGTTTTCGAGATATCTATAGTGAAAAAAACGGAGTCAAAAATTGTATTATTTATTTTCGATTTGTAGCGTCCTGATTTGATTTCGATTTGGAGACATTGACCCCGGGGGAAATGGGGATGAAAACAGTTGCCGACAACATTCTGGCAATATTTTTTTGTTATTTAGGATCTCAAGTATATGAATCTGAGCATATTTTCCATTACTCACATTTTTATATACTCATATTATACTCTCTAGCGGTCACAATTTTAGTCCGATGAAAATGAAATTTCGTATCTGATATGCTTATGGTAGTTCGTTAATGAGTAGAATTGGTCACAATTGGTAAATTTTGCTTACGGCTCCCGAAAAACTATCTATAAAAATTCAAAATTCCAAACCGTTCCAATGTTATAGCCGTTTTCTGACGTTCAGATCTCTAATATAGTTTATAGTCCGGGAGAGCAAAGGGTTTTCTCAGGATGGTAAGCATCAAGCTGCTACTTTGTAAGTAGCTTTGTTTTGACGCCCAACTTTTTAAATTATAGAATTTTGGAAAATGGTATCGATTATCATTTTCTGGAAGCCGTTGAACATTGAGACTCGGAGTCCATTCCATTGAATTTGTTGGATAAAAATTCTTCCTCGGTCTTCACTTGATTATCTTACAATTAAACTTAAAAATAACTTAATGCTCGTAAACTTTGTATTAACGGTCAAATCGACATGTTCAAAGGCTTCCAGAAAATTTCGATACCGTTTTCCAAAATTGTATAATTAAAAAAGTTTCTTGTCAAAACGAAGCTACTTACAAAGTACCAGCTTGATGCTCATCATCCTGAAAAAACCATTTGATCTCCTGGACCATTTTGGTTTCTATAGATATACCTGCATTAACGAAATTTTGAAAATAAATTATTTGTTTTTAATTTCGAAATTTAGAATAAATAATTATTTGACATAAATTTCCTATACACTCTGTATACAAATTTTTTGTAGCCCGGGCAACTTTTCCAATTAGTGATAAGTCAAAAGATGTTGCACGTATACACGTTACTTTTATCACGTATAAGGCTAATTTACACTTAATTAATGGCAATTAATATATTTAAAAATAAAGAAAAAAGCTGGCCACATGTCTCATATCATTTATTTAATTATCCTTACTAATTACATGTATATTTACTATTATCTATTCTTGTGTATGTATGCAAGATATAACCAAATAAGTAATTTACATATTTATTACATAGTATATAATGTTTGTTATACACTCATTTACATAAAAACTTGAACCTATCTGTGTGCTAACATGAATGGAAGTGATTTACGTGAGACACATAAGGTAATATTAGACCGGAAAGTTCCATAAATTAATAGGTTCTCCAAATGGTTTTGGATATCCTTTCTGCTCATGTTAATCAACCAAAAATTTCGACGGTATCATGATAGTCGGTGACGTGTCTATTAACTTTATATAGGATGCCGCATAAGTAACGTTTTGATTTGTTTAATGAGTGCGTTCATTTGGTTTTAACTCGTGAATCAATTGAATATTATATGGGAAAAGGTGTAACGTATGTAAAATTCTTTACAAAAACCGCCTAGACATCACAAACTGCTGAGAAGGTCGCCTGGTGGAAGTTTCGGGGTTTTACTCAACACTTGCTTACACCCGAGCAATGTTCACATCAATTCGAACTGCACGAGGTCTTCCGGCACGCGGAAGATCACAGACAACCCCATGTTGCCGAAAACGCTGAACCAATCGGTAAATTGTCGGAACATGAAAGAAACTTCGATATGATCTTTGTGTCTGAATAATCGAATGCTGACTTTCAACATAAAATTGAATAACTTTAGTTTCTTTTTCCCAAGTTTTTCAACGTCGGACCATATTTGGGCAAAATTGGCAAAACTGCATATCTTTGAAACCGTAAGAGAAAGAACAAAAATTAAAAGACAAAAAATATCCCTCTTCTAAAAATAAACTTTTTTACACAAATTCAGTATATATCGGGTATTTAACCAATTAAGTCAATTAGTTGTTATTTTCACTTTTTTTTTTAATATAAATTTTTTTATACTAAATAATTATAATTGTATTAATTAAATTGTTTATGAAATTAATGTATGTATGATTAATTTTAAGTGTATGTAATAGGTTTTAATTAATATATGGACGTGCGTCATTAATAGTTAATATTTTATGTGTTTTTGAACTCTTTTAGAAATATACTGACTCTATGAGCCACTAAAGTAGCCTTCTTTTTACAAAATTGTATAATTAACTCGCTCGGTTTTTGGAAAAGTTTTTCGAATAAAAGTTGTTAGTATATATATATATATATATAACCGATTGAATCACAAGGCACAAATCAATAATAAAATTTTGAAAAAAATCCTACTTTTGTGGCCATGTGTAAAGTGGCATCTAACTTTACCTACCGTAAATTAGCGCGCGTGAATTCAATATTCATAATACACAAAAAAAATTTTTTTTAATTGCGTAAATATCCGGTATATACTTCATGAAATAAAGTTTCAAACAAAATTTGTTTATTTTTAAAAAGGGAACATGCCTATCTCTTACGGTTTTAATGATGGATATTTTCATCTCTGGTTGAGGGAAGGGCACACCGATTTTGCCCATTCTACAACTTGACTTGACTTTTTAGCTCTAGAACTCACACACAAAATCTCACGATCTTGAAATATTACAGATAGGTCCTTTTGGATCCCAGAATCATGTTATAATACAATTGAGGAGTTAACGAAATTGATCCATTGTAAATATTTAGCAATGATTAGAACATTCGTTTGAGCTATACACAACAGAAGTTCACGTGACAAGGCCGAATTCAACCCAGGGGCGTGAAATTTTGCATAGGTAAATGTCATCAAACTAATGTATCACTTTGAGGACCGGGGGAAATATAACTGTCGGGTTTGCTCGAGAGCTAAATTGGACGGATCGCCCAATTTAGTAAGTGAACAAGTGAATAAAGAAGGATACATTTGATGCAATTCACCAAAATGAAATGATTCTTCACTTTGCTCATTTTGTACTTACGTTTTGAACATGATCTAAATACCATTATTATATACAAAATGAATCAAATCAATCAACTATTGAATCATATGTTGCTTGCTCAGTCCAACACTAATTTCTATACATCTAGACTTGAACTTCAATCATGATCTTCAAAAAACATATTTTGAAGCATCATAAATAAAATTGTTATTATAGACTAGGCGATAGTGGCATGACCTCTTACAATAATACATTATTCATCGCTGAGTAGTTTTTTCTATTTACTTGACCGGGAAGAATTATTTAAAAATTAGTCAATAGGGAATATGCATGAAAATTTTTTTTCTCTTGAATTGAAGCATGTTTACTTGACAAATATCAAGGTAAAATTACTTTTTAAATAACTTTAAAAATAAGCGAGATATGAATGATTGAAATTCCCGATTAGACAAAGAGGGTGATATCCCTCTTGATATGTTATATGACGTCATATTACACTTTCACCGTTTAAAATACACGTAAAACTTTGTTTTTAGTATTTTAGCAAGAAAGAGACAGATAATAATCTTTAAAAGCTTATAGCTTCCTTGATATTTGTCGGATTTTAATTTCGTTTTTAAATATTATTACAGTATTAACAGTATTTTCATATTCTGAAAATAAATGTGAAAAAATTTTTCACATATTCCCTATTAGTCCACATATGCAATCATTATGTTCTCACACTGGTTTTATACAAAGCCATAATAATATTTTTGGATTTATTCCTCGCGTTTTACCTGAAAATCTACGGCATGTCCACAGAGCTAATGTTGCTCTCTGTGTAGCTTTGTCAACATAAGGATTCCAGGTAAGATTGGCTAAAGTTAACCCTAGATATTTACTTCACCAAAGATTTTTATGAGATTTTAGTGATTTCAGCCTCTTTATGGTTAATGGTACGATTACGGTTTTGGCTGCGTTCACCGAAAGCTTACATCGCTTACACCACCGCTTGGCCATATTCAGTGCGGTTTGTGTAAGTTCAGAAGGAGTGCTTTCCGCCTTACCCCTGATAATGATGGCTATGTCGTCGGTATATCCTAATGTCGGCCGCAGTTTTGAATGTGTCTAATAGAGAATACACTATTAGGGACCACAATAGTGGTGATCATTTATTTGCGTGTTCATGTATCTGTAAGAAAGCATTGAGTCTACCCACTGTGCATACTCTATACCAGTGATTCTCAACTTTTTTTTGTCACGGCACACTTTTAAGGATTTCAAAATTTGACGACACACAAAGAAAAAGATAAGTTTAAAAGTTGTTTACTTACCTACAATACACTGTGTAAAATAGTTTATGATAATAATTTTGAATGTAAAATAAAATAATATGTACTACAAAAACAACAGTACGTTTATTAAGGGATTCATTACAAGTTAATAATAAGAATACTTTTAATGAGAAATTTGAGCTTGATCTTTTTTGATACTTTATATTTGGTCGTAAAAATGACAATGCTACTCTCATATCGTCTTCTACATTTAACAATCTCGATCTTTTTTTCGTTTTTATGTTGGTTAATACTTAGTATATACATTTCTAAAATTTGGTGGCACACAAAAGTGCCGCAGCACCAGTGGTTGAGAATCACTGATCTTTGTTATATCTTTGTTATGTCTTTATTATACAGCTTCCATTATTATATCTTTCCCTATACTATCGAATCATCTTCTATGTCTAGAAATGTACACTGGGAAATTTCTTTGTCTTCTAAGGGGTCATGTGTATGTATACTATGTATTACAGAAAATGACACAAAATAATTGTGCTTGTAATTTTTTTTCCAGAACTCATGCACCAATACATCCTAGTCTATTATAACTGTTAATAATTATTTAAATGAAGTTAAAAAAAATTACTTTCATTTAAACACTTTTAATACTTCAGGCAACCAACCACACACAGCGGTCTCTGCTTCTCAAACGTTTTAATTATATTTTAAAACAAAATTCAAATTAGTGTAAAGAAAAAGTTTGTTTATAACGAATCACTTTTAATTTATTCACTTGTTGGCCGCATACACAGTTGTAAAAAAAGTTTTCAGAAGTAATTAAATTATGTGGTAATTCTTTACACAGTTTGTTTATACTGTTTTAATATCAAAACTATAACAAGGTGAATAATCAGAGGCGTATCTGCCGGGGGTTTTACATGTAGCAATCATCGGGGCCCCCGAATTTCCGGGTCAACTATTGCAACAACTTGTAACAATGTCAGATAACGAATTATGCGTAAATTCTAAAAAGCTGGTCGAACGTTATGATGAAGACATTAGTGACAAATTTCATAAACAATTGTTGTCTCAAGAGTCTTATTTAAGCAACTAATTGAGTTAGTTGCTTAAATACCCGCTATATTCTGAATTTATGTTTATAAAAAACGTTGTTTATTTTTAAAAAAAAGAACATTTTTTGTCTTTACATTATTGTTCTATCTTTTATGGTTTCAAAGATGGGCAATTTTGCCCAGACATGGTCCGATTTTGCCCAGTCACGAACTTGACCTTACTTTTTTGCTCTAGAACACAAATGCAAAATTTCATTATCTCTTTTCGTTTTGAAACTATCGTGTTCACAGGCGGGCGGACATGTGGAAACGGCCGAATTAGGCAATTTTATGAAAACCTATGCAAAACATTCATGCCTACGATCAATATTTTCAAGCGTTACAAAGTCGTGACTAAACTTAATATACCTTGTATATTTACATATACGCAGGTATAAAAACTTCATTCTGTGAAACACCTCGCACATTTGTTGTAGAATTTGTTGTTAATAGAACATTCGGTTTTGTGACATTTCGTTCTGTGAACACCTGACATTTCTGGTGGTCGAGATATAGATTTTTGTATTAATGTTTTTACCACCGAGTCCATTTAACGCTATGTAAAAATCTCTTAAAAATCGTAACTTTCACATTTTTATACTCAAAAACTAAACACAGAATCAAGTTCAAACTTTGACAGGATATTCTTTATTATTGAAATAATAAACTGTCAAATTTTGAAGAACCTGTCATTCAATTGAATTTTCTTCATAACAACCTTAACAGTTCTCCGTGTATGAACTATTTTGGGAGTCGGTAGTAAGCCCTCGGAGCCTTGCAGGCTAGGATGAGGGTGGTAAACGCTACCCTGATCCTATGGCCAGTGTAACGCTGCAAATTAATTATAAAAAATAATCGCTACTATTGTACATATACAACACCAAAAGTCGAGCTAAAATTTAAAAATTTTATAATTGATTTGTGCCTAATTCATTCGGATTTCGGAAAAATGTTTTGAATAAAAGTTATTGGTACAGTTATAATGGACAGCTTTTCCGAAGCGTTTTTTTTTTCTCGAAAACCGAATATATAAGGGCCAAATCAATTATAAAATTTTAAATTTTAGTTAGACTTATGGCGTTGACAGCACATATTATACAATGTCTATTATCATATACCCAATAGGAACATTGTGTAGTGCATAGGTGGGCAGGGTTTGACTCGACTCAGCTCTGAGTGAGAGGTAGGAAGAGAGATAGAGTAAATACAGGGTAATCCACCAATTATTAATATTTTCTTTTTTTAATTAAAACATTCTGAAAAATATATAATAATACCAACTCTTTTTTATGGTCACTATTATACAAAGTAAATAATACATACAATACATTGGATACATACTCTGGAATTTGGGGCATAAAATGTACTTTTTTAATATATTTGTGTATGAACAAAATATAAATGTTATTTATAAATAAATATATAATATAGAAATTATAAATATAAAATATAAATCTTTTGAACCTTTACGTTTACCGCTGGACCGTTGTAATAAAATTTTTGCAAACGATTTGAATAGAATTGAAAACTAGTTTAGATAGAATTATACTTTTGGAAATTCCAAATAATTTGTCGAAACTTTTTACTATTCATATCCGAGAACTAATAAACAATTGTTTACCTGATTTAATTATTTTTTCTTCGTATGGAGTATAGTGTCATGGGAATATGGGAATTTGATGACACTAGATACAATAAACATGCCAATGATACGGCTGGGAAGGGGAGATAATTTGTTACTGATTTCCTAATGGTTAAATTTTACATAAGTGGTAATTTTAGTTTCTTAAAAGATATTATTTAAACAATAAATATTTTATAAAACTATTTCTAAATTGATTGAATAAATTATTGGGCAATAATCGGTAGGCAACCTGTATTGAAACATCGTTCCGTCTTACTTCAAAACATACCTTTTTTTACTTACTCTCACCCAGCTTATGGAGAGCCGTTCGGCTCCGGCGAGCCGTCTGCGCCCACCTCACTATCCATATGTAGCGCACCATGATACAGTGCACTCTTTTACACCCAGTCATTTGTGGAGTGCAGTTTCGGTGGAATAAGGCTGTCCACATCATCATTCACTGTGCACAGACAGTAATGTACATACCACTGTTTGTATACATATCAATGAATACATATTCGACATTCTGCATTCTACAAATATCTGTAAGTAACAGAATGCACCGTATATCATGGTGCGCTGTATATGGACAGCGATAGATTCATACATTGTTTCCAGATTGGGTGTAGTTTAAAAAACACACGGTATACTAAATGAATCAGAGATAGTATGATAGCATTCTCAATCAATTTCTGAATCAGAGTTACTCAATCCAACACTATTTATGTAGTAAAACTGAAATCAAATGCAATAAAATTTAATATAAAAAAAAAGATAAATATTTACGAATATATTTTGTTTTTATACACTTTGATCATTTAAATTCACACAACATTTCCCCTCATGAGCAATACATTTAAATGTAGGTCAAATTTTGATTTTGAAATTAAAATACAAAGATAAAATTAATCGATAAACATAATTTGTGTTGTTTATTTGAAAGTGTTAATATTTTATTTAGAAATTTATAATTGCTTTCTAATTTCTTTTTTTTTTCTTCAATATCATCATCTGCATAAATCATATATTATTTCGTGGCCGTGAAGAAGAAGTCTATTTAAATTTAGTCCTAACTGTATGTAATTAGATTTAAAAAAAAATTCTTTTTTATGTTCCTAAAAACTTCCATACACGATATTTCTTCTAAGAAGAAACTGTTCGTTTTGGTCTACGTATTTAATTTCACAGTTATAACTGTTAACACAGTTGATTATGAACTGTAACAAAACTAGATGGTACAGTCATGGCCTTTAAACTGCACTTCTGACCTTCGGAATATAATTTTAAAAGCAGGGATTCTAACCACAGGCGTAGCTATAGCTTTCACATGCGTGGGGGCAACAATAGATAAAGATAAACTAGTTGATAAAGATAACAATAGATAAAGATAAGCAGATAGATAGTTAGTGGAGTGGAAGGAATTTTGTGTGTAGACTAGGAATTGGTAAGATGTGCGGCTGCAGCCGAATCTGGTAGGAACTATGCCGATATTCATCTGGAGTTCGTGAAGGAAACTGCAGAAAACCTTCACAAGCATAGCCGGTTACTTCGTTCTTGTCCATACGCCGACAATTTAGTCAATTAACCGCCCTTTTTTTTTTCTTAATAATTGACAAACTGCCGATGTCGGGTTCGAACCCATAACCTCCTAGTTCCAAGTAGACACAACACCTTAGACCGCTTGGCTACTTGGACGGTCAAAAAAAGCAGAGCTCTAGACGCCAATCAAATCCATCAATATTTAGTCGTTCTTATTGTTTTTACATAACTGCAAATGTTGGTCAAATCGACATTGACCTTCTGCATTGCTTTTTTTAGGTTTGCTGTATATGAGAAAACCAATCTCAGGATAACTAACGACACGATAAACTGGCTATTTTCCATAACGCTCTTCAGTTGGTATGCTTGAATGGCGAAATCTCTATTTACACTTGAAGTGCCTCAAGTGTTATGCATACTACGGGACGCATTACTGCAAATCATTCGACAGCCACATGTTTGTCGGTCCATAGCATCTCACAAAGAGATATGAGCGTTGAATGAGATGACTTATTTTGATCCGCAATTTACTTCCAAAGGAGAAATTGTCGAAAAAAGTTTATTATGCTTTTATGATTTCGATACAGTTCCGAATTATAGGTATCTCACTCGAATGTGCTAGAACTAAGTTTATAACTTGAGTTTCACAGTGTGTGAATTGCGCTATCGGGTATTGCTCTGCGATTATTGTTCTCATGCCTCGTAATCGGCCGCTCATCACTGCAGCGCCATCAAAGCCTAGCCCAAGTTATCCATCTGCATAATAGTTTTTGCCAATATACAGCTTGTATTTTAAAATACACCCAATCTGCAAACAATGTATAGTGTATCTATCGCTGTCTATATCTAGTGTACTATGATATGGTGTCTTTGTTACACTTAAACTGCATTACAATCAGTATTGTATAACATATAGCTATAGTATGAAAACTACATATACATATCACTCTCAGAACTACAATCACTGGAAGTTGCATATAGTTGATATATAGTTAATCATCTTACTCTTGCATGTATACGTCGTCCATCGTGTTGTAATGATGATCGTTTGTACCGTCGTTATTGTCCGTCGTCCGTCGTGTGAGTGTGTCTACCGGTATATGTAACAAAGACACCATATCATAGTAAACTGCATATAGACAGCGATAGATAGATACACTATACACTGTTTCTAGATTGGATGTATTTTATAACACAGGCTGTATATGAAAACTGATTATAATTCCTAGATAACTTTTACAATCTAAGAGATTAATAATTGTATAATAAATATTAAATAGTTAATAAAATATATACTTATCATGTTTTAATTAATAAAAAAGTATGTACAGAAATTTTAATTCAATTTATTTACATTAGTTTATCTTATCTCATGCATAATCTTGTCTTTACGAAAACAACAGGAAATTTTATTTTTACATTTTATCAAATAATCTACTAAAGTTGCGTCTATACATGGACACGCGCAAGGACTAGAATTGTAATAGCTGGGATGTCTGTAGCCACTCTGGTCATAACAGGTCACCATGAACATTAATAAAATAAAAGTTAATTAAGGTCTATTGGGGGCTATCCAATAATTTCAGAAAGCCCCCTTCCACACCATAACGTAAAAAAACAGGATTTGACTATGAGAACGAATGGAAATAAGGCTTGAAGATACTTTGATTGTTTTCTAGGTTACGCCGGGCCCCTTACCAAAAAGAGTATCGTTATATTTATTCAGAGAAAATTAACGTAGCTCTTGCGTAACGAATTTATTATTTGTATAGATGTATAAAGCTTTTTATAGGACGTACACTCCTGTTCATAAAAATTGAATCAGTTATAACATTCGAAGTGTTACTGTATGTAATATGATACATATATTTAGTAATATATACGCTTAGAATGTGACTTACTGGTTCAATTTTTATGAACGGGAGTGTACTTAGTTTTTAAAAGAAATTTTTCGTTATCATTTAATAAGTATCATATTTATTATGTTGATATTTTAGGAGATGCTCTCGAATATTAGAAAATAGAATTTTTTTTTAAATAATGTTTATTTTTATTGGTAATATTATATAAAGTATTCAGTTTCAGTCACGTAGATCGTAAAATATATATATATATATATATATATATATATATATATAACCCACCATGTTGTTGATATTTAATCTTTCTTTGTGTGAAACGAATATAATATGATATTACCATATTACCAGTTTTGTATATAGCAGTTTCACTGAATATTGATCCATCTTTTAGAAGTTGTAAGTAAAATTTATATGTGAGAATAGATAATTTTCCTTATCCTATAAGCAAAATATGAAATTCATACTACCATAAGTTGATCCGATAATATAGAGTAATATGTTACCTATATAAAATATAATGGAATTACACTCCCGTTCATAAAAGTTGAACCAGTATGCGTACAAGTATGTACACTCCCGTTCATAAAAAGTGAGTCACATTTTAAGCTTATAAATTAGTAAATATATGTATAGTATTACATAGGGTTCCATCCGTTCGGGTTTCCTCGGATTTGTCCTAGTTTAGAACTAATCAGTCCTAGTTTAGAACAGATTTGTCCTAGTTCAGAGTATCCGATTTTAAAAGTTTTCAAGTCACCGGCCACCGACGGGCAGTCCCAGCCTTGTTTCAATCGTACCCTGTTTCAACCGACCCCGGTCTACCCTGCTATTGTTCTTTTTTTTTATAAACTGCATAAACGTTAGTCTACTTCCATATTGGATTCTTGGCTAAATTCAAAAAGAAAAATACAAACTAAGTATCTAATTATGGTACAACGTATCATAATCAATTTTGCAAACTTGACATCAAGTCAGCAGAGAACTTTTGAGATTGGATTTTTTTGCATACTTTACGCTGCTAAGTTGACGAGAGTCGCTTGGTCGTTTATTTAATTATTATTATCTTACCTTATAAATAAATAAAAAATAAACTGTATATTCTATTATCTATGTAAATAAACATAATTATTTGTAATGTAAATTAAATAATTTTAAAATTAGACACTTATCATCATAATATGAAACAATAGAAAATTTAATGATCAAAATTATTATTTATTTATGTATTACTTGTGACTAAGTCTAATTAAAACTTTTGGAAAATAACATCATTTTTAAATGCACACTAAATTAACTTGTTTTATAATATATACATTATAAATATGATTTCTGATTGTTTTGAATAATAATTTATGACAATATAAATTAGTCATAATCAGTGGCCTAGTAGCTATGAGTGGGCCCTGAATCAAAATATCTTAAGTAGCCCTATTTTTTGGAAAATAAACAAAATTTATTCGAAAATAATAAAAGCAACACATTTGTATATAGTCCACAGTACAGTACGGTTTTTTTTAATGATAGTAACAGGCTAAATTTTTGTCAGTAGCTTCCTTTCGACGAGACGCCCAACTTTTCTTTCGCGAAAATTCTCGATAATAGTGACTAACGAAGCGCGTAAGAGATTAACCTATTGGTTTGAAAATAGCAAAAATTTTATCAGTAACAGTTAATTTGTTAGTTAAATTGAGAGATAATGTAATAAAGACAATTTTACAATTTTATTATAAGTATATACTTAACTCAAGCTTCAGAGTCCATCGGTGTCAACAAATACATGTACAGAACATGTGAACGTATGTCAAAACAGACCGGCTTCGTCCTATCGGGTTTCGTTTTTTATTCATAGAAAAAATAAAAATAATAACAAGATCAAATATAACAATAAAAACTAAAAATAAATATTTAAAAAAAATCAAACAAACAAGCAGTTCGTATACAAATGAACTGAGAAATTCGTATACAAATGAAATGAAATTCGTATACAAATGAACTGAGGCTTGTATTAATTCAGATTTAAAGGACCAAGTTATCAAAAGAACCAATCATATTGTACCATGTGCTATGTTCACGCGATTTCGTCTAGCTTGAGTGTACTATAGATAGTTTTTTTTTTAGAATGTTACAACTGATTCAATTTTGTTAGTTCCAAGTGTACTTTCCATATTCAAATATGTTTTATCAGTGTAACCAATTACTAAATACTGAAAATACCATGCAAAAATATGCTTTTGAAATTATTTACTCAAATTATTTACAAGCTTTTAGAGAATTCCATAATTGTTTTCAGTTTATTTAACAATAAAAAATTAATAATAAAATATAATTTATTTTACAAATATTATTCAATTATGTGAAAAATTTAATTTCTCTGTACTAATTTTATAAAGTAGAAACTCTATAAAGAAACTCTTCTATATACTTAGGTAAAATTTATAAATAGAACAAAGAGCGTGTAAATCTTGTATAATACCTCCTAGTCTAGGAGGAATCGACGTATGAATGTCGAAAACTATTCCGACACAATAGGGAATATGCATGAAAATTTTTTTTCACATTTATTTTCAGAATATGAAAATACTGTTAATACTGTAATAATATTTAAAAACGAAATTAAAATCCGACAAATATCAAGAAAGCTATAAGCTTTTAAAGATTATTATCTGTCTCTTTCTTGCAAAAATACTAAAAACGGAGTTTTACGTGTATTTTAAATGGTGAAAGTGTAATATGACGTCACATAACATATCAAGAGGGCTGTCACCCTCTTTGTCTAATCGGAAATTTCAATCATTCATATCTCGCTTATTTTTAAAGTTATTTAAAAAGTAATTTTACCTTGATATTTGTCAAGTAATCATGCTTCAATTCAATTCAAGTGAAATTTTCATGCATATTCCCTATTGTTTTTATGAGAATGTTTTTTCAAAATATAGTTTTTTTTAGGAATTTTTGTGTCATTTTAAACAAAAAAGGTATTGTGTCATTTTTTTCGTAAACTTGATCGTTTTCGAGTTATAAACAAATAGAGTTATAAACGAAAATTACGAGTTTTTCGCGATAGAGGCGCCACTGACACTCGGGCGACCCCTCAAATCCGCCATTATGCTCAGAATACACCCCTTTAATAAATCAGACTACTACGAAAATTATGCTATCTCATGTAGATTTCGCTCTTTTTTGCGACAGATTGATTGGACTATTTGTGTGTTTTTAAAAATAAAAAATATTTGTTAAATTCTTGTATAAATTAGTAAAAATACCTATTCATTATTATAATTTTCTGTAAAATTGAACTTTATACTTGTACTTGTCTTATTAACAACAGGTAGAGAATTAAATAATATGTATAATATACATATGATAATAATTTCATACAGGATGTTTTAGGGAAAAAAAAAAAGCGGGAAATATTAACAAGATGATTTAACGTAAACTGAACATTTCGAGAAGATTTTTTGAGAATCCATCATCCATGATTTGTATGTCTTTAGTAAGATCTACAAATCATACATCATTATCGATATTATTTTGTTTTAAATATGAATATAATAAATGGAAAATAAAAATAATAACAGGAACAAATATAACAATAAAAACTAAAAATAAATATTGAAAAAAAATCAAACAATTGAAATGATGGATAAAAAACATGATATAAATAAACAACAATTCGCTAACAAATGATTTGAAACTTGTATATTATTCAGGTCCAAGTTATCAAAAGAACTAATCGTATTGTAACATGTGCTATAATCACGTGATTTCGCATGTTTATATGGATGGACTCTCCAGCTTAAGTATACTATAGAATATAGATTATGTCCAAGTAATGAAACGAACCGATCATATCTCAACATGTGCTCTGATCACGCGTTTCATCTGTTTATGTGGACGCGGACTCTTTAGTTTGAGTTTACTATAATCATATTATTATTTCGGTTAGAAACACGTTGTTTTATAGAACTTTCAGCTTTTACTATCAAAGCTGGTCAAGAGATTCAATCTGAATAGAAAAAAATTCGTTACGCAGGAGCTGCGAATTTCCTTAGAATACATAAATCACTAGTCACAATTTTAGTCTGATCAAAATGAAATGTCTTATCTGATATGATTTTAGTATTTGCAAGGCCAATTTTATTAATAAATGACATACGTCAAGGGGAAAGGGGGGGGGGGCATAAAGAAAGAAGAAAACTCAAAATATAAAATATCTCTCTTAATATTAGAACAATCGAAAAATGCGTAAGGGATAAGTTGTAGAAAATCATATTTGCTACAATTCATCACCTTATCATTTTTGGTCAAACTCTAATGTGTACAGAGATATTAAGGAATTTACTTTTCAATCGTAAACCGTCGATATTCCTGTAAATGTTAGTGTAACAGAAAAAATTATAAGAAACAAAATTACAGTCAAACTTAATACCTACAACTTTACTTCTTATAATTTTTTCGATTTTTCGAATATTAAGGTAGATATGTCAAATTTTGTGTTTCCCTATCCCTCTAAACCTCCCTTTCCCCTTGTCCGATTTTGCCCATTAACAAATTTGACCTTTTGAATACCAAAAGCGCTTCAAATACCAAATTTCATTCCAATCAGATTAAAATTGTGACCGCTAGAGCGATTACCGACACATATATGTATATATATATATATTTATTTATATATATGTCCATAGATATATATATATATATATATATATATATATATATATACAAATTTTACACATGGTGATTTTCGACATCTACTACGTAGGATCAATAGACACTGGAAATATTTGCAAAATTTTGAAGTCGGTACGAGACCAATAGCTCTATTTCCTTTCAGGAAATTCGCTAAAACCAAGATATTTATGGTCTGGACATTCTGGTTCCTTTATAACGAAATTGATAAACAGTCCAGTGTCTGCCTTCCTAGAGCCTACAATTGACCTGTACCCTCTGTAATATGTAATATTTGTTCAAATCACCTGAAAAATATTATTCATAACAATAATTGAATATTATTATTTCTATAATGTATAAATATGTGCGTGTTTTGTTTATCTATTTCCACCAAGCAACAATCCTTGAAAAACATAATAAACTTGAATAATAAATAACGTTGATTTTTATGTTATCAAAATATTATTCATAGTGCATTTTTGCATTTGGTATTTTTTAGATAATTCACACAAAAAAAAAACAGCGCATACATTAGATAATAGTTTATTTTCAGGGTGGCCACAAACCGCGAGATAACCAGGGAATTTTATGCAACCAGGAAATATCAGGGAATTTCAATTTCGACAATGTGCTAAAAAATAAATTATTCAAATAAGCATATAGTAGAAACAAGTCTTTTTAAATTTTATGAATTTTATACCGGTTTTATTTATGGATAATTAAAGTATAATGAAAACTTTAAATATCTTAATGATACGAATAAAATTCTTAAATCAGGGAAAAGTATGACAAACTGGAAAACCGGGAATTATCAGGGATTTTAAAATTTATTTTTTTTTGTGGCCACCCTTATTTTTTTACTCATGCGGGATAAGTACTATCTTAGTGCCCACTTTTTCGGCCGATAAAAAGCTATGTGGGTGACATAAGTATTGCAAATATTTATTTGCGTACGACAAATGTACTTGCCGCACCCAAATATTTGTTAAAAAGTTGGTTCTTAGATAGATTTCACTACTTTTGAAACCGAACATTTTTGTTTTTGTTGGGATATCACTACTTTTTGTATGCGAAAACTTTGCTTCTCTCACGTTTATATTTATGGTTGGATTTTTTAAACAGTGAATCATTTTGGTTTTTTGCTAGGATATCACTACTTTTTGTATGCGAAAACTTGATCCCTCTCACATTTATGTTTATGGTCGGATTTTTTTAACGGTAAATATAATAATTTACTGTCCGCAGGAACGTGGACGGAAAAAAAATGCTTATTGTAATCAACACATTTTTATTTTAGCGACGTTTCGGTCAATAATTATTTGACCTTCATCAGGCATCTAGAGTAATAAACACGAGTAAGCAATGAGTTCAGCAGTTCTTGCCTCAGTAGAGAAGCAAGCCTCGTCTTAATACGCTTCAGCGCGAAAAATCGTCTATCGCAAGTTACTTGCGTAAACAATCTTGTGAGGATTACACAATTAACGACGTATAAGTTGTAGTATGCACTAATTTGCTTGTTATATTGGGACAAAAGTCCACAAGCACGTGGTATGTAGCTTCGCCAGGCATCCGAATCTCTTCAAGACAAACAAAAGCGTCCTTTGCTGTTTGAACTAAACCAGATCTTCGTAGATCTATTCTTGTTCTTCCTCCTCCATTCTTCTCCGTGTATGAACTTTTTGCGTGTAGGTAGTGAGTCTGAGGGCCCACGCAAGCCAAGGCCCGGGTGGCAACCGCCACACTGACTCTATGGCCAGTCAGACACTGCAAACACCGCCCCTAATTGATATATGTCTGGTAAGTTAATTATTACCTCGTATTGCTTATGACGTAACAATTTGTATTGTAGCCGCATGATATGCACCGCCGTCTGGATAAAATAAGAATTGAAGAAGTTTTTTTTATTATTGACAAAATGCCGATATTTGTTTAATCAATTTATATATATTTAATATATAAATAAATAAATTATAGAATTTTTTTTCTTGCTAAAAGTAATTTTGATGAAATCTTTAAAATGTTTGCATAAACATTTATTATAAATAAATTAAAATATAATTTACAACGTGAATTGAAAAAATAAATTCTATACTAAATCACTGTCATCATTTTCATTAAACACAGTGGCTCTAAAACATATCTCTTTGATACACGGCATATTATATGTATTTTTGGCTATTTTGTATTGAAATATTTTAATGAAATTATTTATATGTAAAGTGCATATTGGCTGAAATGCCCGGCATAGCCCGGATAAGAATATCCATTCAATATACGCTTATACTAAAAAGCTATCATTCTCTTAACAATCACTTCAATTTTTATGGATTTGTTGAAAGATATCCTGGTTTATTCAAGCTAAAACCTAATTTTTTTTAAATGATTAATAAATACAAATTTCTGGACTTTAAACCAACGTTTATTTGTAACATTTTTTTGACATTAAATGCTTGATATGAAAAATCATACACATCTAGGGATGGGGATCGAACCCACGACCCCTGGCATTCTAGACCAATGTTCTACCAACTGAGCTACCTTAGATGTTATGGTAGTACTATGCAGAGCTACCCTAGATGTGTATGATTTTTCATATCAAGCATTTGATGTCAAAAAAATGTTATCAATGTTCAGACATATTACTTAAATGTCAAAGTAAGTAAACGCTAGTCGCTTCCGTTGGTATAATATAACCGAAAGGCAACCATACTAACAATGGAAATAAATAGACGCTAGTTTACAAAAAACAATTTGAAAAATATGTTAATAGTAAATAAACAAAATTAATAATACAATGGCATCAGAAATGATAGTGCAAGATCATATGCATAGTACTACCATAACATCTAAGGTAGCTCAGTTGGTAGAACATTGGTCTAGAATGCCAGGGGTCGTGGGTTCGATCCCCATCCCTAGATGTGTATGATTTTTCATATCAAGCATTTGATGTCAAAAAAATGTTATCAATGTTCAGACATATTACTTAAATGTCAAAGTAAGTAAACGCTAGTCGCTTCCGTTGGTATAATATAACCGAAAGGCAACCATACTAACAATGGAAATAAATAGACGCTAGTTTACAAAAAACAAGTTTATTTGTAGCCTCAATATTTAATAATCAATGTACACTCCCGTTCAATAAAATTGAACCGAATCAGTCTCTCACAATTTTGATTATTCTTGTAGTAAATGTTTTTGACAGATACAACATTTTATTTTATTTTTATACGTAAAAAGGAGATATAACACTTAACATGTATTTACATATTCTTACCCTATCACTGACTTGTTTACATAAATATAAAATATAAAACTTCCATTTCTTTTTTCACATTTAAAAAATATACTACTTTTCTTTGTTTATAAATAAATAATATACAGAGAGTTACAAAAGTGAGGAGTTTTATGAAATGTAAAAAAATTAACATTTCATGTTGGTTTATTGAACGGGAGTGTACAAGTTTGTGGATGGTTACCAAATGTTACCTAGCGACATATGCATTGCACTAGGCAAGCTTATAGTTATTGTTGTTTAAAATGCCTAGC
Source organism: Nineta flava (assembly GCA_963920215.1). Taxonomy (NCBI): domain Eukaryota; kingdom Metazoa; phylum Arthropoda; class Insecta; order Neuroptera; family Chrysopidae; genus Nineta; species Nineta flava. The sequence goes on from OY986042.1 coordinate 104,538,038, forward strand.
ATATTTCATACCAACCCGACACTCGTATAAACGACATTTCGCCGACCAAGTCACTAAACTTATTTATTCACGTATACCCAACTAGCGGTCCGGCATTTCATCCAATATTTTGGAAAGAGGTGAGTTTGGGGCATTCAATGTTCTTCTTGAGGAGTTGAGAAAGTATGAAGATAAATTTTTTAATCTATTTTCGTATGAGTGTTGCAAGTTTCGATGACTTTCACGCACGGATCGAAAACACTATTCAATGCCAGTTGTAACGCTATGTTGCACTGGAAGAACGCAAAGTGCAGACTTCTGTACGAACGTATCGGTTTCGGGTAGATGTGAAGCGCTCTATTTTGTTTAAACCTACACCACAATGGCCCGGCTAGACTCAAACGATACGACAGTCGACCACAGCACTGCTAGTTGTCGGGCCCTCTAATGGTTGTCCGGATATCGACTTGTATCGTGTTCCCGGTGTCGTTTACATGATTGTCAGAGGGTTATTAGATAGATAGATATATCTTGGTGTCTAAAAAGTATTGCACTTCGACTTTATGGTCCATTGTGCTCCCCTTTCTACTTCAGTCTAACGAGATTCGCTTCTCCCATATGTTGTCAGGGGGTTGATGTGAAATAAGCCTAAACCAAATAGTTTTTTTCCAAAATAAAAACTATCTTGTACTAGTTTCAGTTTGAGAATATTCACTGAGAACTTTTGAGAATCCTTTGAGAATTTAATACTGGTGTTTAGATGATAAATTTTTACCAAATGTGACGCAAATCCATTCATATTTATGCGATATTTTTTTTTTTTTAAATAAATAAACAAGGTAACCAGTGACGTTATATGAATACTTGAATTATTGCAATAAAAATTACAATTAAAAAATAAAACTAATCGAAGAACAATAAAAAAAAAACCGTACACAATATTTTAAGTGAATAATTATTTAAATTAATGTGAATAATTTGAATTTAGTCTATTGCAAATGTTCATGTGTGACATATATATAGTACATTCATAAAATTCTACAAGATCCACAATAGGGAATATGCATGAAAATGTTTTTTCACTTGAATTGAAGCATGTGTACTTGACAAATATCAAGGTAAAATTACTTTTTAAATAACTTTAAAAATAAGCGAGATATGAATGATTGAAATTCCCGATTAGACAAAGAGGGTGATAGCCCTCTTGATATGTTATGTGACGTCATATTACACTTTCACCATTTAAAATACACGTAAAACTACGTTTTTAGTATTTTTGCAAGAAAAAGACAGATAATAATCTTTAAAAGCTTATAGCTACCTTGATATTTGTCGGATTTTAATTTCGTTTTTAAATATTATTACAGTATTAACAGTATTTTCATATTCTGAAAATAAATGTGGAAAAAAAATTTTCATGCATATTCCCTATTAAGTTTATCGATTTTTTGTTGTAAATTTAAATTCATTATTTTAATAAACATGTGTATATTTGTGCGTGCTGTTGCTGTCTGTGGTTTTAAACATGGTAAAAAAAATGTGCCAAAATAGTTCAATCAATTATGGCTATTAAAATAATTAATAACTAGTCCAAGTGGTCGAGTGGTCTAAGGCATTATGTCTGCGCAGTATGCCTACTTGGAAACTGGGAGGTTATGAGTTCGAATTCCGCCATCGACAGTATGTCAATTATTAAGAAAAAAAAAGGGGGGACGGTTAATTGACTAAATGCTTGAGAAAGTTTTCTGCTGTGTCCTCCACGAACTCCAGATGAATATCGGCATAGTTCCTATCATAGTCGGCTGCAGCCGCATATTTTACCAATTCCTAGTCCATACACAAAAAATTCCTTCCACTCCACTAACATTCTCACATCCTTAGGCATCAAAATGGACCTTATGGTCGAAGTGTAGTCCATAAAGCCTCTACAATCTATCTATCTAATCTAATACTTGCGGCTTCGCTCGCATTTATTGTTATATCTCCGGCACCCGTCATCGAAACTGGATAACATACCAGTTTTTAAGTCTAATCAGAGGTTGTTAAACAAACAAGTTTCATCAAAATCCACAACACTATTTTTTTAATTTAATTCAAATATAAACTGTATAGTTTAAAAAATATGTTTAAACAATATTGATCACAGTGTCTAATTTATTAACATAGTTGTTTCAATTTTTTTTTAATTATATTTTCCCATAAAGCTTGCTTTTTTATTTTTGTCTATTGATCTCTATTTTCTATCTATTTCTAATTGTCAAAGAGTAAATTACGACTAGCTAATTTATACTGATGATGACTACTTTGTAGTCGAAATACGTATTTATAATACAAAAATTGATCTAGGTATTGGAGCGAATTGGAAATTTTATACTAAAACCTGATAAATTGATAATAATCTCAATTTTCACAGACCGCATCTCATTAAATATTATTAAAATCATCTTATCAAATAGATCCGTGACTGAATTATCCACTCATGATTTGGCACACCCACATAATTATTATGTTTTTTAATTTCACTTGGAAGCCTCAAGCAAATCTACACAACGAATCATAACTTTAGTTGATAAAATAAATTATTGTTTGTATCACATGTTGAACACGAGATCAAATGTAAATTAATTATACAACTTCTTTTTTTTGCGCATAAATATTAAAAGTGAGCAATTTATGTATGTACAGTTCAAAGCATAAAATTTGAACCAGGTGAAACATTTTGTAGGAGTGATACGTATGTGATATATGAATTTAAAAAAAACACTTTATTTTAAGGATGTTTGGGAGATACAATCGGTAATAGTACTGAAAATTAGAAATACGTAAATATCTTTTCTAGAATAGCGGAATGGTGTCAATACTTATATATATACAGTGTGTCTACTTAAGTTGGCTCCATATGGAAAACTTTTTTATTAAAAGGTTTACGAAAAAAAGTTATCCTTTATAAAAATCTCTGCTTTCGAAAATATTAACATTCAGCTATTTACTTTTGACATCGAATGTACAGGGTGTGCAGAAATTGAAAAAGTTCGATAGGAATTTTTTTTTCCACTTCAATTTTAAATTAAATTTTGCAAATCCTACTTATAAAACACGTTATCTGTTATTCTAATTAACCAGTCATCGTACTTAAAATGTTTATTTGCTGATTTGAAACATTTAATGAATGATATGTAACAAAATAATGAATACAGAACATTTATTTTTCATACATTACATTATAAATACAATTATTATTGTTGACGTAAGTAACAACAGTTATCTTCAGTTCGTTTTTACCTCAACGTATCCACCTTCGCGTTCCATACATGTAATTGTTCTTTTACAAAATTCTTTAAATCCACTCCTACATATCTCGGGAATGATTTCTTGAACCGTTTCCCGTAAAATCTGTTCTATATGGTCTGCATTTAGAACAGAAATATACAAAATTTAATTTAAAATTGAAGTGGTCAAAACATTCCTATCGAACTTTTTCAATTTTTAGACATCCTATACATTCGATGTCAAAAATGAATAGCTGAATATTAATATTTTCGAATGCAGAGATTTTTATAAAGAATAACTTTTTTTCGTAAACCTTATAATAAAAAAGTTTTCCATATGGAGCCAACTTAAGTAGACACACTGTATATATATATATATATATATATATATATATATATATATATATATATATATATATATATATATATATTTATTTATTTTTAAAAAAAAGTACATTTTACCTGTAAAAAAAAACAAATCTCCCTAAGAACAATCCCCATGTTAAATTACAGTTTTTTTTAATTGCAATAACCTTTAAGGTAATTCCAGCACTGTTTTGTATAATCAGGACAAAAAACCGGTTTGCTTTTATTATAGAACAAATACATATAAACACATACACAACACATAGATATTATATATATAGGGTGGCGCATAAGTAACGTTTTGATTTAATTAGTGAATAAATTTTTGATATATATTTATTTTGATATTAAATGATATATATTTATTTTGAATGTCAGCATTCAAATACTTATGCGCCACCCTATACAAATTAATGTAATTTTGAAATTTAAAAAAAATTTTAAACTTATATTTCGAAAACAAAACGGTAAAACGTGATATTTTTTTTTAAATTTATTTAAGGAATATTTATGTTTACTATCCTAGGTTTTTATTTTAATTCTGTCGAGTATTTTTTTTAATACAACAGATAATTTTTGGGCGGGCATGAAGTTTTAAGGGGTTTTGTTTTGATTTTAGGAGCTTTTGAAGTCACTCAAACAAACATTCTATTGCTTGAAAAACAGCTAAACTCTTTTCATCCACCATATTGAATATTGATGTTAACTGACAAAACGAACAGCATTCTCTAGAGTAACGTAAGCGTTCAAAAGCCAATTGCGCTTATAAGCATGTAAGCGCCTATAAGCGTATTGTATGGTAAAAGCCAACGGGTCCATTGTGCGCAGATTGTGTGGCGAGGAGGAAGAAACATCTAGCCACATTATCTTTGACTGCGAACCTGTGGGTTGCAGCAGATACAAGATATTCAGTGCATCTGACCCCGAATATATGAACCTTCGAGAGGATCTGATCTGCAGGCTATTGCCAACATATAGGAGAAGCTAATCTCGTCGGGCTGAGGTAGAAGGGGGAACACAATGGACCATAAGGTCGAAGTGCAATACTTTTTAGACCCCAAGATGTATTTATCTATGGTAAAAGCCATAAACCTTCGAACTGTCTGTCATTGACTCGTGTGCATATATATGCATACGCAGATCTGTGCAACTATATAATAGGGAATATGCATGAAAATTTTTTTTCACTTGAATTGAAGCATGTTTACTTGACAAATATCAAGGTAAAATTACTTTAAAAATAAGCGAGATATGAATGATTGAAATTCCCGATTAGACAAAGAGGGTGATAGCTCTCTTGATATGTTATGTGACGTCATATTACACTTTCACCATTTAAAATACACGTAAAACTCCGTTTTTAGTATTTTTGCAAGAAAGAGACAAATAATAATCTTTAAAAGCTTATAGCTTTCTTGATATTTGTCGGATTTTAATTTGGTTTTTAAATATTATTACAGTATTAACAGTATTTTCATATTCTGAAAATAAATGTGAAAAAAATTTGCATGCATATTCCCTATTACATTACCTAAGTGGTTGAATATTGTTTATATGCTATGTACTATAAAATTTGATTATAGCGTATTAGGAAAAATTTATTGAAAATTATCGTTATATAACGTTAATATATTTTATGCATGTTTGTCATTAAAATTATATACACATACATGCTCGGAGAGACCTTCATTTAGTCAATTGTAGTGTGTCAACATGAAATACTATTTAATTATATTATGTATGCATGCATATTGCATATGCATATTATATTTATTGTTGATTTACGTCGATGTCTCATCATGGTGGTTTCATCAATCGATTTATAGACACGCGTTGTTACGGAGGAGGTTGATCAATGTATGTTATTATCACAACAACAAGGACGTTATCAAAGTATAATCTTGTATGTAGATTTTCTTTAATAATATTGGTTGCTTTCCATTTAGACACACAGCAACAGAGTGTGACACAGAGAAGCACAAGAAATATTTGTAATTTCGCTTTTTTGTCTAGAATGATTGCTTTCCATTTATTAACACACAACCACAGAGCGTGTGTAAGCATTGTGTGTTTCATTAGCATCTTCGCATTACACCGTGTGCACACAAAGAGGCACAAAAACGTAAACAACAGTGCTAGAGCTGAATTAATTTGTTTTGACTATTATATGCGCGTAAGGGGAACTTATTTAAAAGTAGAAGGGCAACTTATTTAAACCATATTTTAATCATATATTTAATACTTAGTATTAAATATATGTTTCCTCACCGTCATTTTGAAAATAGACTGATCCTCTCAAACTGTGACGATATTCGACGCTTCTTTACAAATTAATATACTTCTACCAATAATTTGAAAATAAAATAAGTTTTAACAATTGTTACACTTTGTTTATTAAGTACAAAATCATAATAATTAATTATGATAATTTGTTTATTATTCATAATAATTATTAATAACTAATAATAATTCAAAATAATTTTAATATAATTTATTTATTGTTCTAATCCTCTGACAGTTCTACGTTTTTAAACAGATTATATTGATTTTCTCTGAAAAATGTTTATAAACTGATTTATGAACCATTTATCGCACTTTCCCAAACACACCATGTGTCACACACCCCGGGGCTGTGTGTCTAAATAGAAAACAGCCTATATCTATCTATACAGGATTAAAGGAAGTATTTGTTGATAAGATCTAAAATGATAAACTCTATAAATAATTTAGTAATTTAAACCGTATTTGTTTCAGATCTGGACACGAGATAAAACTCATTTACATTTATATTTTTCAAAATGGTAAGTAGTATAATTTCGTCTATAAAATTTTGTTAAACCAACGTTATGACGGTCTCATCTATGACGTTATCTATCTGGAGATAGAAGAAGTCAATGTAAAGTTTTTCAGAAGTAAAAAAAAATTACTTCTGAGCATCTATGGTCAAAGTGGTTTTCCAAGACACACTTACTAACTTGTCAACAGTGTTGCCATGTTGGTGAATTTTCCCCTATTTTAATCGATTTAATAATATATAAACGAACTTGAATACAAAAATTAAAAAGTACAACAATTCCAAGAATAAATCACCAAATTTTTGACTAGACTTTATTAAATCCACTAAATTTCACAATCTAGTTTGTTTAATATTTGTCAAATGTCCCGGTCAAAAACTATATAAAAGTTATATATACTTAGGAACTTACTTATTTTACTATGAACTTAGTTCTTCTGAACACGAACATTATCTTCGTAGTAATTATTAAGGTAGTTCCAGCACTATCTTATATAATCAGGACAAAAACCGGTTTGCTTTTATTATAGAACAAATACATATACACACATACACAACACATAGATATATTCACTATTCATATATACAAATTAATGTAATTTTGTAATAAAAAATAATTTTAAACTTTTATATTTCGAATACAAAACGGTAAAACGCGATTGATTTTTTAAAATTTATTTAATAAATATTTATCTTTACTATCCTTTTTTTAAATTCTGTCGAGTATTTATTTTAATACAACAGATAATAGTTGAGCGGCCATGAAGTTTTACATGCTTCTAATGAGAGAGAATGATTACTTTGCTATTAATTATCTCGCGTTCTAAACGGTCAAAAATTCTGAAACTTCGGGATTTATTAGAAAACGTTATTTTTAGCCTGTGAAAAAAAAAGATCAAAATCTGTCAAAAAGTGGTTTCATGCTGGAACATCCTTAATAAATTATTCTAACCAAAAGTTGACAGTAAAAATTATTTTTATTTTCAAAATAGGTGCTTTCGGATTGCCTATATTTTTGAAAATTGACAGATGAAAATAATAAATTAAACAGTAAATTGGAAGAGAAAAAATGAGTTATTTTAGAATGCCCTTCTCGATCATATATTCTCCTAGTTTGATCTGGTCCATTTAATCGTTATCAGAATTTAAAGCTTCATTAGTTTTAGATATGGTATGTCAGATGTAACTCATCAAATTTGGACGGACCAGTAAAATAGAGACATATTACTGTTTACTACAATTTACATGATGGTTTACGATACAAGATATTTCTGGTCTGTACCGTAAACATTAAGTTTGATGAGACATTGCCCGCCTGTGGCTAATTCTCGCAGCAATTTTAGTAAAAACTACTTTTATAGGGACTCAATCGATTTTAGGTCGGAACTGATCAGGGAGAATTAAATACATTACACATAAATAATTTTTATTATCTTTGTTTTTTTCCAGGATAACAATCACTTACTAAATTTTATTCAATTGACTGAAATTACTAAAATCAGAAATCAAAATGACACGCAATATCAGCCAATGGATGTACACTTCACCAGTGACATCATCACCAACTACTAATAGTGACGAGCATCATTTATTACGTCAAAGCTACAAATGCCTACTATACAATAAACGTCGTAACACAACACCAAATAATATAACCGAAAATAAACGTGAAATACGACAATCAAAGTGTGTATCTTGGGCACCAGATACATCACCCATATTACCAAATATCAGTGGCAATAATACTACAGCACGTGATTATCGACGTAAAGTGACACGCTCCTGGTACGGGGGTCAAAGTTGTAGTGGAGTATCACCTGCAAAAAGTGGCCCCACGGTGGGTCCGTACGGGTCAATTGCATCATCCACCGTGGCGGAGGCTGGAATATTATTATCACCAACAGCACAAACGCAACCATTACTATCCGCCACAACAAACAATTCACCATCGCACAAAACAAACGGTATACAGATTCAAAAGCAGATACAAAATAAACAAACACAACGACCACCACCCCCATCATTATTATTAAATCACCAAAAACAGCAGCCCCCGCAGATTACTGTTACATCTGTTGGGGGCACATCACCAGCACATTCTCCACTTCCAGTTAAGAAAAAGACTGCTCGATCTCGGGGTATTGATTTTATTATGCCGGGTTTAAGGTAATTATTTAAAAGACTCTCGACTGGTTAGATATTGTTACTAACATCTATCTATCTCTTTCTAGATCATTTGTAAAAGGAAGAACTACATCTGGCAGTACAACAAGTTTAACAGGTCTAAGTTCTGATAGTTACACTAAAACACCAACTATTGTTACTGACAGTTCATCCGGCGGACTACGTAAATGTGAGACTGCAATTACTTTATCAACGGCCTCTTCCAAAGCAACGTTACTTGCTGAACCAATTCCGGTAAGTATATTTTTTTTAAATTATTTAGGAGTGTCTACTTCAAATCAATTCAAATTTCCCAAACAAAAAAGTGATTTCAATGTGTGAATTATTTACCAATGATCCAATTTTCTTTCGCAAGTTTTTGTTTATCGATTGTTTCTAATGCCAGCAGCTTTTAAGAAAATTCAGTCAAAACATGATAAGTAGCTTAAGTAGACTGCTATAATCAGAACCCTCCGTAGTCGGGTAAAGATACAAAGTAGTGCCTGTCTTGTAATAAAGTTTAATTCGAGATTTTTGAGCTGAAATTGTAGCAAAACCAAAGTTATTTATTTTATAAAAAGGAATAGTTTTGATCCTTAAACCTTTCCTCTATCTCTTACCATTTTAAAGGTAGTGATTTCACATGGACCGATTTTCCCCCTTTACGATATCTTTAGCTCCAAGCGCGCGCACACACAGTTTCAGCTCGTTATTTTCCTTCGTTTTGAATTATCGAGTTAACAGACAGGCGAACATTCAAAAAAGGACAAATTAATTCACTTTTTCACCCGTTACAAAGTGGGACTAAACTCATAATACCTCTGTAGATTATTATATATTTATATCGGGTACAGACCACTAACCTCTATATAACTGGACAGATATTCCCATGTTAAGCCATTATTCCCAATTGAAGTGCTCCTCAACTAGGCAAGGTACTAATTTTTGTTTCAGCGCGCCATGTATGTGTGATAAGAATGTGTGTTAATATATATGTGGCTGTCACATGTATTTCCACTACACAAATAAAGTTTTAGTACCTTGGCTAGTTGAGCATACTCTTTCCAGTTTTGTAATTGAAGTGCTCCTCAACTAGGCAAGGTACTAATTTTTGTTTCAGCGCGCCATGTATGTGTGATAAGAATGTGTGTTAATATATATGTGGCTGTCACATGTATTTCCACTACACAAATAAAGTTTTAGTACCTTGGCTAGTTGAGCATACTCTTTCCAGTTTTGTAGAGGTCAGTGGTATAAACAGTCATAACTACTGATTTTTAATTACCATATTTTGCTTGTCTTAATATTTGACATTAAAATTTCGAATATTTTTTTAAATAAATGTTTTATTCTCTATTTACCCGCACAGGCTAGGAATCGATTACGTGTAGGTAATGGAACATCAGATGGATTATGTTCGCGATGCTCATCGTTACTATCATTAGCGACATCTGGTTCACGATATTCATTAAATACTGCATCGGCTACATTTGTTCCTGTGCATCCAGTTTTATGCAAGTTGTGTTTAAGTGAAGTGCCTCATGCGGATATGTGTACATTGCAGCAGTGCGCTTGTAGTTTTTGTAAACATGTAAGTGTAAATATTTATATATTTATCTATATTTCTCCTTCCTTTTCCCTTGAATATGTATGATATTCCATTTCCATTATCAACACAAACCAACAACACTTTTAGCATTTTCACATATTCTCATAATATGAGCGTGTATTCATTCTATTTGAAAACATAACTGTTTTAGTACGGTTTCTTGACTGAAAAATAAACCATAGTTTTGGTTCATTCGGAAGAAAATACGAAACTTGGATATTGAGTAGGCGTCCTGAAATCGGTTTCAGTTCATTCGGCGGTAAAAATCAGTTTCCCTTTTTCATATAAAAAATAAAAGTTGAAATAAAATAATATATATGTCTCTTTTTGTTTAATATAATTATGTATTTATCTCACTCTCTTATATTATTTAGTAGGCGTGTCTTTTATATTTTGATAGTACTCTTCGAGCAAAGTTGGTTAGTACTTAAAAAAGTGAATTTCGATCGATCATTCAAATATTTTTCAAATAAATTGAAAGATTTCTAATAATAAAGAATACAAAAAAGTTCAAGAAAAATGGTAATTTTTTTTTTAAATATTTACAAATTTTATGTAACTTTGCTTGAACAGTACTATCAAAATATAAAAGACACACCTTCTACAATATAATAACAAAATGAGATAAATACAAATAGGACAGATAGGTTAACAGATTTTTTTCAGTTTACTCTAAGCTAAAAAAAGTTTCACTTAAAAAAGTTTTCCTGAAGATCCACACGATGGAAAAATTTCTCTTATTAAAATTTTTTGACACTTTACATTTTTCTCTAGAATGTATAGAAGAGATGAAGGAAAAACTTATTTTTCTGTCTAATATTGAGTGAATTCCACATTTATATTGAAGTAAGCAAAGTTTCCGGATTTCCACAGAGACTGGAACAGTAGTTTATTGTGCTAAGGAATCGCACTAAAATGGTCGCGTATTTTATTTGAAAATATCTGTGTGCATGTTCGTTCTTTCATAACCGTTATTATCTTAGGAATGTTAATGTAATATTTTCAAATTAAGTTGATAATTTTATTTTATTCTACAATTTTAAATCCGTAATTAAATAAATTCCATACAGTACTTCAATTCCATTACAAATAGAATTTAGAAATTGAAATTCCGACAAAGTAGGACACTTGTGCACTATTTAAAATAATGAAATTGTTAATATTGAATCAAAAATAATTATAAGAATTATTTAAATCAGCTAGAAAATAAACGAATTATATGCGCTCCAAAGGTAGGATTTAGGGATACGAACTTTTTGTATACAATTACAAGATATAAGAAAGATAATATATTATTACAAGATATAAGAAAGAAAGGCCCAGGCAGGCATACTTCCAGTTTTCTTCAAAAATTGTGGAAAATATTGTATGCTGTAGGACCCCTGTATGATCTAAGACGGCCCTGTCTTTGACCTTAACTATATATTATTTCCCTGTATATATTATCATTACTGTTAACAATAAATACAAACTCAAACAAATATCTAATTAATTGAAAATATAAATTATATTCCTGTATGCAATTATCAAATAAATAATTGATAATTAAAAAATATAAACAATTTATAAAATAATGCAAGTGAACGAAACAAGAAGGCAAACTGTAGCCGCCAAACACCCTACAATTCATACCTTCATAAAAGTGCAACGTACGCCGATGACCTACAATATATAAATTTTTATTGTGTATCTAAGTTGGCGATTTGTTGTGCATTTTAAAAAGTTGGCCATATATTTTTTTTTTCTTTACAAATTTTACATGATTTATACCGATTGTTTACTGTTTCTTCGGCAAACATTTATTCACGTGATTAAATCATCACATGAGACAAAATTGAAAGTTTAAAATATTTCTTCATTTTGATATTTTTTTCAAGACATACAATGTTTGATTAAATCGCCATCTATATATAATATCCATGTATATCCGATGTGTAATGTTCGGTTAAAAACAAAATGTAATTATACACCGACGTCAAGATAGTGATAAGTTATACGCATTCCACCAATCTACCATCTGGTGCAGTATTGGATTTAAAAATAGTTCGGAAAATCCGCGGTCTAGGGTTGGTAGATTTCAGAGGACATTCGCTCGCTTTGGTACGCCATCAAGTTAGTGCGCGATTATGAACGTAATACTCAAACCAGTCACTTGCGGGTGGATAGATTAGTCGAATATCTATTAAATGTTAAATCGTATTGGAGTAATTGCAGGCGTTTGTAACTCTCTTGAAAAACGTAGCCAATGTAGTTCCCATAAGGTAACTTTGTTTAGATTGCCCTAGTAGTTACTGTTGTATGTCCATCTAGTAGCTACGAATGGAAATCTAGTCGAATAGAGTTTGACATATAAATATCATATGCTATTATGGTGGATAGATAGATAGATATATCTTGGGGTCTAAAAAGTATTGCACTTCGACCTTATGGCCCATTATGCTCTCCCTTCTACTTCAGTCTGACGAGATTCGCTTCTCCCATATGTCAATGGCCAGGGCAATGGCCAGGAGCTTCCTTATCAGGTCTTCCTGATGGTTCATATATTCGAGGTGAGATACACCGAATATCTTGTATCTGCTGCAACCCAGAGGTTCGCAGTCAAAGATAATTTGGCTGGATGTTTGTTCCTCCACGCCACACAATCTTCACACAATGGACCCGTTATGTAGTCCCATTGTGTGTAGATGCTTCCGCAGGGGATAATGCCCGGTAATGAATCCGGTAACCTTCCGCAGTTGCATCCTGTTCAGCTTCAGTGCATCGAGAGATAGCCTCTTGGTTGCATTCCGAAGCAGTATTTTCCCGAGCTTTTACTGTGGTACATTTTCCCAGTGATCACGGTGTTTAGCATTTATCCACTCGTTGATCACCTGTTTACTTTCAGTCCTTGGAATTCCTAAAATAGGCTCTGGGCCTATGAAGGGCATTTCAACTCCCTTCTTTGCTAAGGTATCTGCTTTTTCGTTTCTTTCGAAACCACTGTGACCCGGCACCCATATCAATTTAACATTGTTCCGTTTTGCCAGCTCTAACAGTTCCTCCAGACAATCCTATAACAAAAAAATATCCAAATCCAGTAAAAAATAATGTGATTGCTCCTTTTCAACGGGTTTTAACTAGTATATAAATGTCCTCAATTAATTATTTATGTTATAACATAACTTTTCAATTAGAAAAATTACTAATAAATAATTTTTGTTTTGTTTTCAGTGTATGCAAGCGTATATAAATTTTGAAATTGTTGAAGGTGCATATGACATATCGTGCCCTGATGCACAATGCCCTACACAGGGAGTAATTACATTAGATGAAATTGAAAAATTCGTTGAACCAAACCTAGTCGAAAAACATAAGAAATATAGACTTAATAGAGGTAAAATTTTCAATTACATATAGATTTAGTTTTATTATAGGTTTAATTATGGCGATATAGTTTATTTTTCATATTGATAGCATTCCAATCTGATGATATCACGATAGTATTATTTATATCCATCTTTTTAAAAATCTTCAAATATTTATATATATATATATATATATATATAATATATTATTATTATTATATACAGGGTGAATCGAACCAGGCGCGTAATAGGTATACACCTCTATTTCTTTCTATAAAACGAATAACATATTTAGTGGACTATTTTTAATGGAGAGGGTATAATACAATATATGTGAATAATATATTTGTGGGAGATATAGTATTGGCCTAGCATCTTAGTTCTGCAGATACGTATAACATGTACGTATAACATTCTATTGGATGTTATTAAAAAATGGGAAGATCATAGAAATAATAGAGGCGTATTTTATTATACGCCTAGTTCGATTCACCCTGTAATACATTATTATTATTATTATATATACTCGCAGTTAAAGTTCATAATTTATAACAATTAAAAAAAAAAGTATAATTCGAATATCAAATGTCAGACAATTTATTTGGAAGGACCTTGAACTAATCAAATGTTAAGTCATCAACTCATAGAAATCCAGAGGTCCTGGGTTCGATACCTGGTGGATGAATTGATTTTTTCGTATAAATATTAATTTAAAATAAATACTCGAAATGAAATTTAAAATGAATACTTGAGTTGAACTGGGAAATTCATTTTTCAATGTATTTTTTAGAAGTGGATATTGATAAGAATCGAACGTGGTGTCCACGTGCTGGATGTGAGACAGTATGTACATTATGTCCAAGTGAACGTTGTTCTCCACAAAGTGTTCATTGTCCAACTTGTTCAACCGATTTTTGCTCAAATTGCAAACAACCTTGGCATGGTAAGCCATATCTATATACATAAGCAAGCTTCAATTTTTTTTTATGTAACCAAAAGACTACGAGAGACGCATACTTTTTAATGCGAAAACTTGGTCCCTTTAACATTTTTGTTTTTGATGGGATAACACTCTACAGAGTGATTTCGGATAGTAAAAAACAATGAAAGTAATTTAACACATGGAAAAAACAATTGGGCTAGCTAATATACCGGGTGTCCAGAAAGTACCGCAGAGGATTGATACGGTAGATAGAGAATAAAATTCTGAGACGAAAAGTCCTCTACCATTTTTTAACCTGACGTACAGTTATTAATTAGTTATTAATTAAAATAAGTAACCAATCAGTGGCGCGCAATAGCGGTAAGCAGGGAAGTGGGAGAGTCAGCAGTCCCCTGCGGTACTTTTTGAACACCCAGTACCTATATAAACAAAATCTTATACTAACAGAAACGTATGATTTTTTAATTTATTTACTAGGTGCGGCCTCATGCGAAGAACAAGCTAGATTATTAGGTACTGAAACGACTTTAGGTATTCCATTCGATTCTGACTTAATAAAATGTTGCCCAATGTGTAATGTTCCAATTGAAAAGGATGAAGGTTGTGCACAAATGATGTGTAAACGATGTAAACATGTGTTTTGTTGGTACTGTCTAACAAGTTTAGATGTAAGTATTGTATTTTTTATTTTAATCTAAGTCAAAAGCTAAAACAGGAGATTAATCAACCCAAAACATAAATTAAATCTATGATCGGAACTTGAAAGGGTAGACAGGTATGCAAATAGTCGTAAAATCAGTAGGTGAACAAAAAATTGCGCTCAAGTTTAATTTTTTACCAAAATTCAAGTTACTCTTGCGTGTTGAGATTCATACTTTGGAGGAACCTTCCGGGGATCAGACAGGTCAAGAATCTACTCGGGAACTTTAAGCGCAAAAGATTAAAAACCTGCATTGGCCTGAGTAAAAATAGATTGTGGCTACTGACGAGGTTTCTTACGGGACATTGTAGACTCGAGGGACACCTTAGGAAGCTAGGTTTGGAAATGAGGGCAACTGCAAATTTGTGAAGAAACGGAGGAAACTCCAGAACACCTCCTAATAAATAGTGACGTCCTCATACACAAAAGAATACAATGCCTGGGAGTCTACCAGATATGTTCAGGGGAGCTAATACAGATCTTGTACGTCTTAAAAGAAACAGGGCTGGATGAGGTGCTCTAAGACGAGACCATTCCTCGTTAGGCACCAGACGGGGGAGCACAATAGATCTTATAGATCGCAGTGTAACAATTTCCTCCCCATTATCATTAATTTATTCATTCTTGAGTGTTTGTAGCTTAGTAAAAAACTTAACTAATATTATATTGAGGTCTACAATTCAGAAAATGATAAAGGGCTCTAAATTGCAGTTTAGGACCTGAAAAAAAGGCTACAAGGACACATTCAGTAATTTTTTAAATATTTTTACATTAATCCAATGCATATTATCATCTAAAACGTATATTATCACGGTATATCCGAAAAACCAATAATGTCCCGAAAGCTCCGGGTATTTCACTTGCCTCAATCTTTTAAATACGTCGCGCCTCAAGATATTTTTAAAATGACCAAATGAATTATTTCAACCAACAAATTTTTAATTAAACACAATTTCTATGAGTCTGATCCATTGTAATAAGTTTGATTTGTTTTTCAGGATGATTTCTTATTACGACATTATGATAAAGGACCATGTAAAAATAAATTGGGACACACACGTGCATCAGTTATATGGCATCGTACTCAAGTGATCGGAATATTCGCCGGTTTTGGTATATTATTATTAGTAGCTAGCCCCTTACTATTATTGGCAGCACCGTGTATTGTGTGTTGTAAATGTCGTATGTGTAACAGTAACACTAAGCTAGATAACGATGATGATACAAATGATATACAAGAGGATACAACATCAGCTTCTTGAAATTTATTTAATAGTTTTCAATCATCAAGTAATTCATTAAATTAATATATTTTTTTATTTTTTAAAAACTACAAAAACGTTTATCATTATTAAAGAAATGAACTCTTTTTTTATATATATATAATCGTGTGCTATATTTATAATTTTTAAAAAAAATACTAAGTTCAAATGTTTTTATCACAGGGGAATGGAATCGTAGCGTATAATAAATAATTAACGAGATTTTTATTATTAACGTGTACGCAGCAATTATTATTATTGTATTATATTATCTATAGTAAACTCAATCTTCACAGTCCATCGACAATACAAATATGTGAACTTCGTTCTATCGTTTTCGATTTTTGTTCATATTATTTTGTTATAAATACGAATATCATCAATAAAAATAATAACAAGAACAAATATAACAATAAAAACTAACGAATAATCCAAATGATGGATCACACAAATGATATCAGTAAACAACAATTCGTATACGATCAAACTGAAACTCTTTTAAGGTTCAAGTTATCGAATGAACCAATCATATTGCACCATGAGCTATGATCACGCGTTTCATCTATTTATATGCATGAAGTCTCGAGTTTGAGTTCATTATAGTTTAATTCAAGATTGAATATACTTAACAGAGGGTATTTTTTACAACATACTATTTAGCAAATTAAAAATACTGTAAATCACTACTATTTTTTTTAGTAAATTCAGCTAAATGTTCAAAAAAAATTTATTTTAGATCTAATGCTATTATAACTATGATTATTTTTACTTTTGACAGCTAATAATAAATATAAAATGTATTTTATATTTATTAAAAATGTTTATACTTACTTTTTTTGAATACAATACATAATATTTATTAGCCCCTTTCAGATGCGGTAATGCACTTATTTGTTTTTGGGATCAAAAATTTTTATTTTTATATTTATAAAAATTTATCATACCTTCAATGGTTATAGAGCCTAATTTTATGAAGTCGTCAGATGTCGTTTTCGTCGCATTTCAGATATAACAAATTCACCGACTTAATCAAGATTGGAGTATTTTCGCATTAAAAATGATATTAACATAGTGAAAAGTAACCTCTGTTATCCTTTAATCGGAGAATGGCGATAGAGAATTGTGATAATTAGAACCAAAATTAAATATCCCTTACTTTTCCATACCCAATTGAACTAAATGTAATCTGCGATTTGCAGAATTTAAAATATGCAGTTATATCTGTTCTAGAAAGATATTCGTCAATAGCATAGCTAAAAAAAAATTCAGAAAAGGATCTTAGAATAGAAAATAGACTACTGTGTATCTCATATTCTGCTGGATATCATTGATTACAGAGAAGATAATTGTCGGAATTTTGATAACTTACAAATTTCAAATTGATGAGTTCTCTAAAAAGCGACAAATCATTTTAATTTAAGAAACAAATATACTTAACAATTATTTAAATTGTAAAAAAAAATAGGGAAAAAACAAACATACAAGTGTTTAAAAAAAATAACAGCAACAGAAGCGCCCCCATATGCCCTAAAAACTAGTATTTGCAAATTATGTTAAATTTATAATCGAGCTTAATGTTTACTAAAAAAAAAAAAGTTATAAAATTTATTCCATATTCTTAATTAAAAACATAACAATAATTGATATATCGTTGTCTAAATAATTATTATTGTGCTTCGAACACACTTTATAATTTCCATTTTATTTTAGATTCCAAAAGGAAAGATTGTGGAAAAAGATGTCTCATATTTTCATAATATACAAGAAATAAAAATTGTGGCTTGAAAAATTTCAAAAATGTTTATTTAAAAACCAAGCAAATATTTTAGTTATTTATTTTGTATTGTAAAAATATTTGCTACTGACGACCATGTTTAGAAATAAACGTTCATAATTTTTATACCCAGTATATGTAAATATACAAGGCATATTAAGTTTGATCACGATTTTGATCGTAGGCATGAATGTTTGGCATATGTGTCCATTTCCGCATGTCCGTACGTCTTTCTGTCCGTGGCAACAGACGGTCTGTTCGTGGAAATCACGTAATCCATACTTATCTAGAAATCCAGATAACGCCACTTCCGGAGCCTGTAGCTCAATAACTTATAATTTCTGGAATTTGTTCCCATGAGAACTTTTGATCGGGAGGTTATTTAATACACTTGAATTTCAGCCAAATTGACTGAGAATACTTTTCCAGATAATGCCACTTCCAAAACCTGCAATGCACCTCTAAAACTAGAGATTTTTTGGATGTATGCCCATGAGAACTTTTGATGTCATATATTTTAAAATACTTGAGCCAATTTCCTCGAGAGCCAATTATAAAATATTAGAAAGAATATTAGAGCCAATTACAAAAACCAAAGATTTCGGGGATTTTTGCCCGTGAGTACTTCTGGTTGAAAGATCATGCACAACATGCTTGAATTTGAGCCAATTTGATCGAGAATCAATTCTCATAAGGTTTCTGTGGGGTCCTTTCAATTCACTACTTGTTTTTTCTTCTATTTTCATTGTTAATTTTTTTTTTACAATATATTTTAATCTCGTTAAAAAACAAAAACATTATTATAATTTCCTTAGTGATTTCGTCGCCTGCCGTTGCTGCGTATGCAATGAAGACTTGCCAGGCACGACCCTGTCGATACGGCTTCTCATGAAAAAGTAATTTTTAATTATTTTCTCGCAAAATAAAGCATTATCGAATTCCTTAGGTCTTGCTATTCTAGTATATGTAAGTCTATGAATTAAAAATTTTAAAATAAATTCGATTTTTTAATTGTTCGTAAATGACTGATACTTATCAAATCAAAATCTACTTCCTAACCGATCCATCTTCCTGAAACAAACAACGATGTATCTAAACATGGTCGCTTTTATTAAATTACATTTCATCCGTACTATTTCATACGCACATTTTACAAGTTCAAAATATAGTTACATTCATTGTATGATAAATAATAAATTTCGATTACTAAAAAAAAAAACAAAAAAGTTGAAATTAGATATTAAGGGAATTCATAAGTTGGAGAAAACGCTTTGTTTTACAAAAAAACAATAAAGTTTAATTTATTCATCATGTTTCTATAGTTAATAATGTAATCGAATTGATACATTTAAGGACGTTCATTTGCTACGCTAGAGTTACTGAGTACTATCTTTAATAAAATTTATTTACGATTTAAAAAAAAGTTGTAAAGTATATCAACAATCTTACAACGATTTATAACCTTTTTTTTTATTTGTCCTAAATATTTTAACAGTATTTATTGTAAAATATCAGGAAATATAAATTAGAAATTCATTTGACTTGATATGACAGATCTGACAATAAACTATGTTTTATATTTGTATGTGTATATTTTTTTTACAGTGCGTAGTCGCCAGTTTTCAAAATATGGTGGCAAAAACAAACCTAACAAAACAGTTTTAATTTTATTAAATAATTAATTCAAACATCCGTCAACATCATTTTTTTAATACAAATATATAAAGTACATATTTTAAAGAATATTTATAAACATTATTTATTATGGTGACTACTTTAATAATAGAGTTATTATAATTTTAAGTAAAAAATTCTGTTCTCCATAAGACGCTGTATTAAAAGTTTGATTTTTAATCGATAATTACTCTTTGAAATGATCGTCAACAGGTTTCAAATTTTTGAGGGAGGATAACTACATAATTGAGCTATTCAATTCACTAAAAAAAAAATTTTATCTAGTATCAAGCCTCATTTATGAACGTCCTTAAATTCATGTTTCTTTTTTGTTTTTCTAAACTAAGTACAAACATTCCTAAAATGTTTTAAAAATTTTACTTTTCCATATTAATTACCATAACATGTTAATCGTCTTAAAAAAATTGTATTCATAAAAATTACCTAAGCTTTATTATTAATACGACATACAATTCGAAATGGAATCAAAAAACGTGGTCTGTAGCTAATTGCAATTGAAAATTTGTTGAAGAGAACTCTTGCATGTTTTGTAATTTTATTTTTTTTCGAAACCTAACTAAAACTTATTAAGACAAAATAAATAAAAAAATTTTAACAATTGATTTTTCATGTAATTTTACAATTAAAAATTGTTTTTCGAAAATATACATTCAAACGCCAGTGACGTCATTATATCGCTTTAGGAACGCCACCGCATGGAGAAATGATAATACATCGATGTTTACGAGAGAGACAAGAGACTATTTGACTATTTTGTTATGACACATGGTGATCTGAATATAGAAAATATAAGTGTATAGCATGATTCCAATTGGCTCTCAGCCTCAACGGATATAATGACGTCACAATCAATCACAAGTTAGGGTGGCGCATAAGTGAGTGTTGCAAGTGTTGAGGAAAACCCCGAAACTTCCACCAGGCGACGTTCTCAGCAG
Organism: Nineta flava; assembly: GCA_963920215.1. Classification (NCBI taxonomy): domain Eukaryota; kingdom Metazoa; phylum Arthropoda; class Insecta; order Neuroptera; family Chrysopidae; genus Nineta; species Nineta flava. Next base: position 104,558,871 of record OY986042.1, read on the forward strand.
TTCGTGATGTCTAGGCGGTCTTTGTAAAGAATTTTACATACATTACACCTTTTCCCTTATAAGATTCAATTGGTTCACGAGTTAAAACCAAATGATGCACAAATACGCATTCATTAAATGAATCATAACGTTACTTATGCGCCACTCTTTATATGAATTTGTAGCGGTATAAAATTAATGCAACTTCTCTATTCAAAGCTACAGACCTGAATAAACCATCAAATTCATCCATCAATAATTGTATTAAGGAATGTTGAATTAAAAAAAAAATTACAAATTGCAATTTATAAAAGCGATTTTTGAATAAAATTACTATTTAAAAAAATTCACTTGCAAATTAACAAACAAAACAATTAAGATAAAGACTTTACTACCCCCAAAGTATTGGCAATCGATTGAATCAAATTAATGCATATTATGAATGTAACAAATTTTGTCATTCCAAAGAAGGTCCAAAAAATAAATGAAACAAATGCATTATTTTCTTAGAATATCGATTGTTAGATACAATCATTTTGTAAAAAAAATTTTAATAGATTTAGTGTATACATTCGTTAATTAAAATTGAAGCTATCTAGCTATATATCTTCCATTTGAGTGGAACATAAATGATCTAAGAGGTGGCAATCATTTTATTTTGAATATTTCAGCACTATTCGTATTTTATTCCAAATCCCTGTCTGATTATATCTACTGAAAATTAAATCAAATTTCTGATTACCCACAGCGATTACTTTAAAATAAAAAGAGTATCAGACCATTAAGATTGACCGGACAGTAACCCAGAAAATTATAATAAACAGAAACACTCGTTTTAATAGAAATTAAAAATTTTAATCTGTAAATTAATTATTTAAATTTAGATAGCATCTAATATATCACTAGTTATCGGATTCATGTAATTCTTTAATTACTAAAAATAATAATCGGCTTTTGACTCTATTCAAGTATGGCGGACGATAATTTTCGTGAATTTTTTATCTTTTTAATTAAGATATTTACAAAACTCTTCTTCGTCAGGCTATTTTTTATTTATTTTAACGTAATGTACGAGATTTAATTTATAAAAGTAGAAGTTTTTTTTCTTTTTAATCTATAGAAGGTGGAGCAACATTATCGAAAATGTATGCGTTCAATCATCATTTGCTATTCACAATATGTTAAAATTACCATTTTTAATGATTAATTACATGAAAACCCTTCGTCTAAAAATGGATACTTAATGAATTATCCGAAAATATATCATTTTTTGGTTACTAATTCTTCAAATAGAGATCATATTTAATTTTTAAATAGAATATATAAAAAAAATAAAATCGTTTTCAATAATAATACATATTATACATCATTATAAAAAAACGGGGATTAGGACGCCACATCGAAATGGGTCCAGGACGGCATCTAATCTAAATCCGCCACTGGATGCACTAGTACAGAGTTATTGAGCAAATCCAGAAAAAGGTATACAAAACACGCCATACCGTGTAAAAGACGCTGTTTTTTTTATGTTGAGTCTAGATTCTTACAACATACCCAAAATCCAGAACTACATGACCGTTTGTCATTGCCCTAATAACATTATTTGAATATGTTAACAAATGCGTTAAAAAATTCAATGACACGTTTGTCTATATAGTATACGCTAGTTCTTTCATACTAAGTCTTACGTAAACTTAATGGAAATTGATATGAGTATTGTATTGTGCAACAATGCATGGAATAATAAGTTGATGTTAACAACAAAGTAATACTGTCAATGTTATGAAAAAATTGATTCATTTATCAGTGTCATCCGTAGAGTAACGGTTAGCACACTGGGCTAGAAATCCAGATTTCGATTCCAGATGGATGAGTTAATTTTTTCATATCAATATTTAATTAAAAACTCTTAGACCGTTTGTGTTGCTACATATAAATATATCGAATGGAACAAACAACTTGCGTTTAAAACTTTTATTATTTTTATTTTTTTTTTCAACCTATAATAACAAAACGCATAATAAAATATAAATATTTGTTATCCATAAATATAAGATTATTATAATTAATAAATTGAAGAATATTTTATTTTTATTTATAAAAAAAAAAAAAAGAATTATATTATATTTTATGCTTATTTTGTTCATAATAAGTTGGCGATATTCTTATACATATTTTGAGAGAAATGTTACTTAATTTTTATTTAGTACAATTAATTTAGTTTTTTTTTTTTTGTTTTATGGAAAAATGCAATTGGCTGTGATTTGTGATTGTCAGGAAGCTGATTATAAAAACCTTCTTCTATGTCGGATTTCAATGTACATACATTTTACTTAATATAAAAAAATATATATCTTAAAATACCCGTTATTCTGAATATATTTTATTTGTCTTATTACAGAACACATGGGTGAAAATTTCGAAGCTCAGGATTTGAGTTTCGTTTTGTATGAGGCGCTGTACAATCATAAACGTTTTCAGAAATGAACACATGCAGAAAGTTTACGGGAACTTTAAAATTTTATGTCGGCCGTACTTACTCGGGGAATGTCTCGCCGAGTCATTCGTAAGGCAAGGAGCGACGAGTGGAACTGTGTACACTCTCGCCGAGTGTTCGGCTGGCAATCATAGAGATAATATATACGTAGAGTAGGCAAGCCGAGTCAAAAATTGTCCCTCAGATAGCTGCAGATAGAGAACCGCTGAGGTAGAGCTATCTCTTTTTAATGACTAATATAATATAATCATTATATATTAGTCATTTAGAAAGAGATAGCTCTGCCTCAGCGAAGGCTGACCTCTCTATTGAGTAGACCATAGTTTCCATTTGCACGTTTTCCTGTGACTTGCATACTCTATATATATTATCTCTATGCCGGCAATACAGTTCTCTTCAGTTAGTCAACGTGGCTTGGTCCGAAATTACGTTGGTATAACTGAAAAATAACATTTTTAAATTAAAAATTACGTAGTAATTTTTTGATAAAACTATTAAAAATTATTATTATTCAAATGCGTAGTGACAAAACAGCAACGATAAAAAGTATTTATACACATATACAGTTTTTATTTATTTTCGTGATGTACTTTTAAGATTAATAGGTACAAAAAGCGGTTGATGAATATTTAAAAATGGCGGTTGAAAGTTGAATCGAATGTAGACGAGAGTATCCTTTGTGCTCGTGTCAAATGTATTCACCACTCGCTTTCATTGACTCGTTGTCAAAAACACCGACTAATGGAGCGTAGGCGAGGCGAGGTGAGTCGGCACAAGGCAGACCGAGCGTTGTGAGCACACTATCGTGCTTTTTATGTCTCGTTTGCTTCGGCTAGTGTGTACTGCCGGCATGATGGTTCTCTCTTTATAGTTTTTACAAAGTGCCCTCTTTCTAAAAAACCGGGAAATGTCAGGGAATTTTTGTTAGGGAAAACCTGGAAATTATCTCAACTATAAATTAATTAGACTCAGTAGTTTATTGTGAAAAATACAAAGTTTTAATCACGCGAGAGTGCAATTCGATGAGAAACTGTTGCCGCATATTATTTATAAAACTAAGATATAAATGGAAAAATTAACAATCTATAAACGTAAGAAAGCTGAACTATTGTATCTAGAAGCACGATATATATTTGAATATGCTAAATCTGACAACTAAACAAAAAATTCCTTTCCTTATCCTTTCTGTTTTTTATTATGGTAAGAAATGAATCATGATGATGATGGTTGATGATAAATCGATAACAGATCTTGGTACATGAATTATTTTTGCTTGATAACTTTTTTGGACTATAGGTACGTATTTTAACCACCAAGTTCTCATAATCAGTCAAAAAGAACCTTAAATTAATGATATTTAAAAACCAGAGGCAAATTGTTTTAGATTCACAAATTTCGAAATATAATGCTGGCTAGATTACATGTAAATTTCAATTAGTTTGTGTTTGCCTATCGTCCTCACCGTGCCGTTCGACCAATCCGGCACAAAATTCATATCTGGTAGTTTAAAAAAACCATTCTCTAGGTCAACGTCTTTTCAAATTTTGAAATATTAAAAAGACTTTATTTTTAAACTTCCAACAAGTGAAAACGAATAACGATCACTACTGGTAAGGATAGAAGCTTATAGAGGTTGGGCATATATATAATAATAATAATAATAGTTCTGTATTTAAACCTCGGTTGTTACAGTGGAGTTGGTTCATTGAAATTACCTAATTACAATATAACCAAGGAGGTATGTTTCTATACCTCCTTGGTATATACTAATTGTTGAAATGTAGCCTGACTTAAGCCGCCATATTGGAATATGACGTCATCATAAGATATGTTAATTTGAACCACAGTCAAACTGTAAATATTTACTCTTAAATATTTAAAAAATCGATTTGTGTATAATTAAATTCAATAGTAAACCTTAATCTTTATTATCTACCGTGTTCGTACCACCTTAAAAGCGAGGAGTCTATGATTTACGTAATTTATTTACAAATAAAGACGAAAAAAATCAATATACTTTAGTGACATCTATTATAGTAAATTTAAAATGTTAGAAATTATTATTTGTAAGTTTAATCTGGTTTAATATTTTATACACACAAAAAAAAAACAATTTAAAGCTATTAATCATTTGATTAAACACATATATTTAATGATTTAAAATAATTTCTCCCTAAAATTTTCTGGAAAAAATCCATTTATAATTAGTATTTGATGATAAAAGATGTATTTTACACAGTTGGTAACACGTTAGTGTAAAGTAGATTGCAGTCGTAAACAAGGCAGCAATCGTAAATAAAATGATTACAAATATGAATTAATTAATAATTGATTAAATATTCCCTAAATAATATTCCATATTCTATTTAATCTAATTACATAGTGATGTGTGTAATAAATATGTTATAAAGTTTTTATTAAAGTTGACATTTTATAAAACCATTTTCAAATAAATTTTGTACTTGACAAAGAGCAAATATTTAGTGTATGTGTTTTATAAACTAACTTTCTTTATCTTATACATACCAATAAATAAAATATCTTGGATGTTTGTGGACGAATTTTAATAAATTTGAAGGTGCATTTTTCCGGCAATTAAATAAATAAACAGGTTAGAAAGATTTTGTGTATGAAAATTTAGTAAAATGAGAATTTGAAAATCATTACTCAATTTGGAACAAATTATTTAAAATTTCAGCTTGTTTAATAAATCAAAATGGATATTATCGATGAAAAACCACCAGATATGGAAGTATCTATCGATTCCAAGCCCGAAATATGTAATATAGAACAAGAAATAACTTCCAATTCTACGTTGCAAAATATTGAAGCCATAGAAAGTACTGACTCAAAAGTTGATCAAATCAAAGATGATTTAAAACAAGAGGTTGGAAATATTGAAAAAATTCCATCGGATAATGATATGGAAATCGATTTTGAATGTACAAAAGTTGAACCTGAACAAAATAATGGGGATATACAAGAAAAAACAAATGAAAATAATATTGAAATATTAATTGAAGATAGTCAACCAACTAATGGTAATATGGAGGAAACTGAGGCCATGCAAAACGATTTAAATGATATTATTGAAATAGAATCGGATCAAAATGATTCAAATAATAAAAGTGAAATTGACAGTGAATCAAAATCAGAAGATTGTAATGAAAACGAAAATGAAATTAAGGTTAAGACTGATGGTGAGTTTTTTAATTATACATAAGCATAAATTAAATTTAAGTAGTCATAGACTTATAGTAATGAGTAATTTATTTCATTAGACATATGAAATTCTATGAACAATAAAATTGTGTCTGTAGAGTAGTCCCAACGCCAGGATTGATTGATTTATAAATCGATCCGTATCGTAATATTATCCTTTGCCCGGTTAAAAATTTATCAAAAACTTTAAACTCTAGAAAGTTTAAATCTTATTTGAAAGGAGTGCATGAGAATCATGATGAGATGTATTTTTAACATGATAAATATCGAAAGTTCAATACCATAAATCAGCTGTAAATGTAGTTATACGGGAGTGCACAGGCCTACCGACTGGAAATTTGCGGTTTGATCACTATCGCTCTACACATTTTGTATCAATTTACATGATTGGTATTCTAGAATCCAAAAGTAGCGTTGCTTTTTCAAATTTTTGCAGTTGATTTGTGTCGAATTTATTCGGTTTTTGAAAATTTAATTTAATTGTTCGTTGTAAACATTTTTGCAACTTTTATTCTTAACATTTTTTCGATTTTGAAGATGGTCATTTTCGACATCAACTAAGATCGCTAGACAGTTTCATACAGTAGCAAATAATACAAATATTCTCAAATTTTATTGCACTTTTGAGGACTAATATGTTTTCCACTTTAGTCGGGTGAAAAAATAACGTTAATGATATCCATAAACGAAATAATAAAATTTACCTCGCGATATGAAATTATCAATAAATTTTTAATGAGTTCCTGGTCCACGTAAGTACTTAATACGACAAAAATTAACTTTTGAAACGGTTAGTGATTAAAAAACGACCAGGGTATAAATTATAGCGAATTTAATACTCTACAAGTTTCATAATAACTTTAAACTTGATTTGACTTATAGCAAACGAGATATTTTCGAAAATCCTATTTTCGCGACCTTTTCCCTTTAATACCTTAAGACGTGGACATGTAATTATATGAGACTCATGAGTCAGTGTTTAGAATGTCAATAGAAAAGTTAGTCTGCTTATTATCTTTCATTCCTAGGTTCAGCCGATTTTTTGTCTTGATTGTACTAATACCTTTTTTTTTTAAATCTTAGACAAAGAAATTTCTACATTCGACACAGAAAATGGTACAGTCAATATTGAAGAAAATGAAAGTACTATTGTGAATATCGACGAAAACGAAAGTATTTCTTTGAATATCGACGAAAATGAGAGCAATATTGTGACTATCGACGAAAATGATGGTAATATTGGGAGTATCGAAGAAAATGACAGTAATATTGTAAATATCGAAGAAAATGACAGTAATATTGTAAATATCGAAGATGATTCATCATCACCTGATGACGTACAAATCATTAACAATGAAGACATCATAAAATCACCAGAACCCATTGAATCTCCAAAATTAGAAACGCCACAGATTAACAATAGCATTAACGTCAAACAAAAGATCGATTCGCAAAATCTTGTCGAAAGTATTGCATCGGAATGGAATTTCTCCGATGGGGAAGGTGAAACAGATTCTCCATCAAAACCAGTACCAAGTCCCATATCATCTCCAAAAGCTAATGAAAAATCATCAGCTGAAATAATTGCTATGGAATGGGATGATGGAAGCGCACCAAATGAGAATATAAATACTGAAAATAAAATCATTGAAGAAATCGTTGATAATAGTACCGTCGAAAAGAAACCTGAAACATCTGAAGAAAATCATCACACAGTGGATGATTCAACCAACTCCATTATCTGTACAGTTATTGAAAATGCTGAAGACAATCCGAGCAAAAATGAAAACGAAGAAAATATTATTATTCTTCACGATTTATCCGGTTTGAATTTAAATAATCAAAATAGTGGGATTACAATTATATCCGTCGATGAAAATCCAGAAATGAATTCAACATCAAATGTAACAAATGAAAATTCGTATGTTATTCACGAATTAAATATTGAACCACCCCCATCAAATCAATCACAACCAACGACTAATGATGCAAACAATACCCCACCAACAAAAATTGTAGAGAAACGGCGTTCAAATCGATCATCAAAGTATCCCTATGTTGTGTGTTCCAAAGAAGATCTCTGCAAGGAAATAGAACAATCTAGACGTGTATCAACAGATTTGCCACCTGGTGGAGATGTTTTATTTAAAAATCAAATAATTAAACGATTAGCGAGTAAAATTCTACCGAAAACGTTAAACAGTTCATCGACAATACTGAATAATGTTGATATCAAATCACCGGTTTTGGATAAATCTGTAACTACCACAAATGTGAACAACTCGGTTACAACAGATCAAGAACTCTTAGACATCTTAGAAGGTGATGCCGATATTGATGTTTATAACTTGCAAAAAGCAAAAGAAACACATTTAGCTGGAGATGATTCAAAAATATTGAAGTCTGATGAAATTTTATCAACATCATTACCAGTCCAAACAACTACGTCACGATCAAAACAAAAAAAACTCGACCCAGATCTGGAACGGGAAATTGCACTACAACAATTAAGTGAAATGCCAGATATACCGACATTGAAACGTAAGGGCAAAAATAACAATGTGGTTGTGACAAATGTGCCATCCACAATAATCATTGATAAAACTGATAAATCAGTTGAAGGTGGGGATCCATTTAAATTTGTTGAAAATACAAAAACTGTTGGTACACCAAGTAAATATGGTGCAGCGTCAGTAAAAACATACAGTCGGAAAAGTGTTCCATCAACTGAGCCAAGTTTAAAAGATATCGTAATACCCAAGGAATTGGAACAATATATTGATTTTGATAAGAAAGCATCACCAAAACGTCGAAAATATAAACGAAAATCTACAATAGCAACTCCACCACCACAAGTGAAATCAACAAGTAAAACAACACGTTCAAAAAAAATTGAACCAAAGAAAACTGTTGAAATAAAGAAAGAGAATGATGATGAAGAGGATGAAAATGATAAAGATGATAAAAAAACCGAAAACAAAATCTTCCTTACAGATGACACAAGCAATGTCTTAATTAGTAAAAGGTCTCGAATCATTAAACGCAAAATTATTTGGGATCCATCTTTAAAAGCACCAACATATGTACTACCTGCTGTTGCCAAAGGTAAAATACAAAAAACTAAAAATACGAAACTTTTAATACCGAAGAAAAAGTTAAAATCAATTGGTAATGAAATCATTAAGGAAGAGTCGTCCGTGATCGATGATTCGGATAAGAAAGAGAATATCAAGGAGAATAATGTAATCGGTAATGATACGAATGATAAAATTGAGGGCAAAAAAGATGATAAGGTTGAAGATAAGGTGAATAGTTCACCAAATGCAAATACAACACCGAATAAACGAAAAGTCGATTCTGTAATATCATCGTCATCGTCGAGTGGTGCATCTTCACAAACAAAAAAAAAGAAATTTAAGTACATGTCAGAAATTGATAAATTGTTAATGGATGAGGGTGCAATCAATATGATTTATTCTGTGGAACAGGATGAAAAAACACCGTTAGTCCGTAGACAACAACGTGTTATTTCATTGGATAAATTCGACAAAGAGATTGCTAAAAAGAAAAAAATGATTCTGACTGCGTTAAATACATCACCAGAATCAACATCAAAAGCATTACGAAAGAAAGAGTCTGCTACGGTAAGTAATTTATAAAATATCTGGACAAAAACGTTAGGGGGGATTTATAATCAATTTGTTGGCTATTTTGACTTTCTTTTTTAAGGAAGTATAGGATCTAAAATTGGTTAAAATATGATAGTTCCATTGTTTTCTAAAAAAAAAATGGCTTATATAAAAAGGCACGAAATTGCGTCGAAAATTCTTTGAAGTTTTCTCCATCTCATTAGATTCTTCCTGGAGATATTCCGTCAGGATTCGAACCCATACTCTCCCAGTTTTCAAGTAGGCATACTGCGCAGGACTGGTTAACATTCTCTGTTTATAAGCAAATATTGAATATCGAAAAGTGATTTAATATGCTTGATTTAACGTCCTTAAATAAATTTTCTTAGATTAACTCGCATACGAATAAGAATTTTTTAGTTTTTGAAACTTTTACGAAAGTTAATTTTAAATTAAAAATATATTTAATATAATAGGGAATATGCATGAAAATTTTTTTTCACTTGAATTGAAGCATGTTTACTTGACAAATATCAAGGTAAAATTACTTTTTAAATAACTTTAAAAATAAGCGAGATATGAATGATTGAAATTCCCGATTAGACAAAGAGGGTGATAGCTCTCTTGATATGTTATGTGACGTCATATTACACTTTTACCATTTAAAATACACGTAAAACTCCGTTTTTAGTATTTTTGCAAGAAAGAGACAGATAATAATCTTTAAAAGCTTATAGCTTCCTTGATATTTGTCGAATTTTAATTTTGTTTTTAAATATTATTACAGTATTAACAGTATTTTCATATTCTGAAAATAAATGTGAAAAAAAATTTGCATGCATATTCCCTATTGAGCTCAATGATCAAATTTAATTTCTATGTGGGCGATATTATATCTCAAAAATCTCTTCTTTTTTTTCTTGTAGACACCACCTGTTCGTAAAAAATCACATGATTCAATTCGTAGCTCCATACAATCGCCGCCACCTTCTCCAAATTCAATGTTTCCACCACGCGCAGAAGCTTCACGTATCATACGTCGACATTCGAGTTCAAGTTCATTTTCTAGTGAATGTATGAGTCCAAGACGTTTAAGTATAGTTGATGCTCCACCATTAACTAGTAGTACTGAAAAAAATAGAAAAACATCAACCGTTGAAAATGGTTCAAAATCAACGTCACATCCACCAACAAAAAAAGAGAATTCTACGGTAACAACAGTATCACCAAAGAAAATACGTATTATGAAAATTGTACAACCACGTATTTTACGTCGTCGTGGTGGTGTACCTATTTTTATTAAAAAGAATAAAACAAATTTATATCCGACCGGTACAAAATCCAAATATCTTATCAAGAAAATTGAAAATAAAATTGATGGAAAGAAAGATGAAAATGAAACTAAAGAATCGGAACAGAAACAAGAAAAAACTTCTACAGGTTAGTAGTAATTTTTTTAAGCATCGTTAGTATTAAATTTTTATCGTGTTAGTTTTGCTCCAGCTTTGAGAGGGAGCCTTCAGTATTTTTTTCCGTACTTTTAATATCTGCTAAATTTTTGACGCAAAGATGAATTTCATCCATAAGAGGTTTGTTCGAGATTGCTAGATTTTGGCTCCGATCGTGTCGAGACGAACCTTAATTCCAAGATAATTATAATTTATGTCAGTCCGTCTCCAAAAATACAATACAAAGTATTTTTAAGTAGAAACTAATATTAATCCAAAATTGTTAATGAGCTAATTTTCTCGATTCTTTCTCATAATTGAATTTTTTTAATAATGATCTTTCTATATTCGAAAACTCAGCTCTGTGTCCCTTTTGGTTCAAAAGTTACAGGGGGCTTCTTTATTACCTAATATTTCCTGTATATATAGTTCGCCAAAGTACATATGGCCACGTCTCTTTAAACTTGGTCATACGCATTTCCATGCCCTGTGATAATGGAAAAATGAATGTTAAATTTTTAAACGTATAACTCTTTCGGTTCAAAAGTTATCGAGGGAACATTTTTGACGTAACGCCCCCTTCAAACTTGACCATACGCACTTCCGTGCTTTATGATAATGGGAAAACGAAGTTTAATTTTTTTTTCACATAAATTTTGAATCTCCAAAGTAATTATTTTTCTCACATGTTTATTTAATTGATTTTTTTAAAATTATAGAGACTGAAAATAACGTAGTATTAAGAAGTGGTTCCGTACAACAAAAAACATCGAAAAAAGAAATACCAATTAAAAGTTCTAGTCCAACACCTGAATCATATCAAAATATTGTTAAAAGTTTAGATAGTAATGAAATATCAAAGAAAAAAGATGGTACTGGTGGTGACGTTGAGAAACAGAGAACAAGTAGTCGACATAATGCTGGCACATATAATTATAAAGAAATAAGTGTTCGAAAGTATGATGAATTAGTACAAATTATTTTTACACCACAATCATCAACGAAAATGAAAAATTCATTAAATATACAGGTTGGTTTCATTTTTTTTTAAACTGTGTGTACAATGAATGGTTGATTGTATAACACATGGATACTACACAAGGATGCCGAACTCAAACGGGAGAATTGACAAAATATGGCAACGAAATGGTAATAGTAATATTTACTTTTAATGCCACTAGCGTCACTAGTTGTTCATCCGTACTCATAGACATAGTATTACTAGACTGCGCGATTCATATACTTTCTGTATTGAAAAGTTGTGCCAACTTTAGAAACAGGCAGCCTCTGATCTGCAATGTTTCTATCTTTGTTCCACTGTGAATGAATGGCAGAGATAGCTCTACCGTAACTTTCTTTGTATCTCTTTCTCTTATTGGAACATGAATTTTATCGAATGTGCAGTCTAGTATTATACTATGTCTATGTCCGTACTACAATCCGCACCGAAGTGAATATAGTATAATAAATAGGAGTGAAGTAAGCAAGTAACCAGTTTTATTTCGTAGTGATTATTTTGAAGTATGCAATTTGTTTCAACTAATTCTTTATTGAAAAATTGAAATTACTTATCATTTATTAAATAAAGTATTTTATTGAAAAAATACTTTGGCTGCAAATAATTTTTATAATGCTATAAATGCGTAATGTTTTTCAATTAAAACTCGCGCCTTATACTCTCACCACTGTTTCCGGCATAGAAGCGACACTACTGACATCTTTTTTATGCCAATTATTTTTTTACATGGAGTTCGGTATCCTTGTGTAGTATCCATGGTATAAGAGAAGAGATAGGCATGAAATTCAAATATTTCATAAGGATTCATTTTTTAAACTCACTCACTATATTCATCTTTTGTTTGTATAAATATTTCCTGTATGATGATATATATTGCCTCAAATCCAGTTAAGTATCGATAATATAAATCAATAGCAATGTTCAATAAAAAATTTTTAAATATGATTATTTTTACTTTTGATAGCGGCTAATAATAAATATAAAATGTAACTTGTACTTTTTTTAAACACAATACGTAATATTTATTAGCCCCTTTCAAATGTGATATTTTTTATTTCTTTAATTTATAAAAATTTGTTATTCAATGGTTATAGAGCATTAATTAATAATGCGGTCGTTTCGTCGCGCACCCTATCCATATTAAACCTTAAATAATTTACTCCAAAAAGCTTCAAACACCTGCTAAGTAAATACAATATTTTACTTTATTTCTATAATGGTTTTAATCGTTTTGTTTTCGATGGAGCACTTTTAGCAATGCTAAATCTTATTCTACTATTGTTTGAAAATGAAGCTGGAATTATTCTTATTATGTTTTTTTCTTCTTATAGACAATGCGTGAATTCTGTGATGCATTAACAACACTAAAAAAAGATTCCAGTTGTAAAGTGCTGTTAATTACATCAACAGGGAGTGTATTCTGCCGAGGATTAGATTATACACCTCTAATCCAACAAAATCTTGAAAAACGTAAAACAATAGCACAAGAAACTGCAAATGCTGTCAAGTAAGTTTTATTTAAAAAATACATTTGGTTACAAAATTTTGGAAACAATACTTTTTTTAAAATTAACCAAGTGCTGTATTACTCGTAAACCGCCCTTTATACCATGACTCGTTAGCACGAAGTTTCTACATCATTGTTAATTACATTTTATCCATTTTCTAGAGAGTTTGTACGTGCCATTGTACAATTTCCACGTCCAGTAATAGCTGGTGTACAGGGTGCTGCATCTGGTCTTGGTGTTGCAATACTACCACTTTGTGATTTAGTATTTGTATCAGATAAAGCAACATTTTCAATGAATCAATGCAAATTAGGTTGTCTACCGGAGGGAGCTGCAAGTGTGTCATTACCGCATGTTACATCGCATGCCGTTGTAAGTAATTAAAGTTTAGAATATTATCTATTAGTACTCTGGTTTCGGTACTCGATTTGTATCGAACCCATAGATAATTTAACAAACCTTAAATTATATTTTAGCTCAATATTTCATACATATTAAATCTGATATATCGCCGCTACGTAGAAGATAAATTAATATAAATTATTTTCTCTGAGGATTTAAAACCGGTAGCAAATTTTCCACACTACCATCTGCTCTTCATATTTTTCTCTAATCTGTTTAGAAAAGGGGCTAGTTACCGAAGAAAATCCAATCTAAATCTAATTTTTAGCTGAAAACAATTTCCAGGCATAATGTTTTTGAAAATATATGTATCAAAAGACTAATTTTCTTTGTGTATGTTTAATAGGCAGCTGAGTTATTAATCGCGGGTCATACTTTAACAGCAATGGAAGCGTTAAGGCATGGTTTGGCATCAAGAGTACTGTGGCCTGAAGGCTATTTCCAAGAGTTAATTCCATTGTGTAAAGCAATTGCTTCACAATCCTCACAGGTGAGTTATTAGTTATGAATACAAAATTTTACTTATATAGAAGTAACTTTAATGGTGACATGTGACAAACGCCATCAAAATCACGCTTATACTTTTAAATAAAAATATTTAAATGTTTGAATATATATTTTATAGTATAAACACGTGCAACATTGTTTTTAAAAAGTGCACTGCACATGACATTCAAATGAGCGCGAAATTAGGATAAAAATATATAAACATTAGTATACCAATACAAACACCATTGTCCATTATGATGCCTATGGATGTGAGTGGAGTGGAAGGAATTTTGTGTATAGACTAGGAATTGGTAAGTTGTGCGGCTGCAGCCGACTTTGATAGGAACTATGCCGATATTCATCTGGAGTTCGTGAAGAAAACTGCAGAAAACCTTCAGAAGCATAGCCGGTTACTTCGATTTTGTCCATACGTCGACAGTTTAGTCCATTAACCGCCCCCTTTTTTTTTAATAATTGGCAAACTGCCGACTCACCCGCATAATCAATTATATTTAAAAAAAAAATTTTTAACATGCAATTTTTATTTTATTTTTAAAACAGTCAATGGATACAACAAAACTATTAATACGTCATTCATTATCATTAAAACTTGAGGCTGCACTTGACTCAGAATCACACATTTTGGTACAACATTGGGTGAGTTCTGAATGCCAACAATTACTGAAGAAATTTGTAGAACAACAGGATTAAATAAGTTTTGTGTAAAAAAAAAACAGCGACCAAAATACGTGTTTTGTTTTTCTTTTTAATTTCAAAGACAGCGATTTAATCCGTTGAAGAAAATTAAAAACACTTATCGATATCTTGTTGGACACTCATTCCGGTTCAACATTTCAATTAATAAATTTGTTTTCTATTCCAATTAATGGGATTGTGTTACGTAGTTAGTGAATAAAATTTTGATTGAACAATTTTTGGACCGTCATTATATGCAGATGAGTATTAAAAAAAATGAAGAAAAAAAAATTCGAATTAAATTTATATATTTTGTATATTATTATTATTACTATTACTAATTAGTAAATAATTGTAAGTAAGGAAATGGTAATTCATGAAATCCATTTTGAATTAAGGAAGAAAAACAATGTACAGGATGTTACATTTTACAAATTAATAATAATATATTTGTATAAAAAAAAAAAAAACTACGAAATTTTGAAAACAATTCGTCTTTTTTTATAAAATTGCATGTTTATTCAAGTTTTCTTTTGTTGTAACTTTTAATGAGAGTTCGTTTATTGTGTGTGGGCGTATTTATTCGTAAGCAATTTGAATTTTTTGAAATAAAGGACATTCTTATTTTTTACTTAACAAATATTTCTTTTAGTACAAATTGTTGTGAAATAGAAGTTTCTTACGTAAATGTTATCTCAGATAGCACCATCGAAATATGAGGTAAACAAAAACTAGCCGATGTCATTCGTTTTCGAATCGTAGACGTTTACCTATACACATTAGACATCATACTATATAGAGACTCAGTCATCCAGTAGTGTTGAGGAACGATTGATAATCATGACCATTGTCTGTTAGAAATTAAACCGTCAATAGTGTCGATGCACTCACTATATTATGCTCCACCAAGCGTTGTTTTTAGTGTTCATCTTGACGCTGTGTACGCTGACAAAGCCCGTTAATGGTTGAGTTCCACGATAGACACGCTCACAGACGCTTTCTCTATCGAGGCAGTGTTGCCAGATCCGATCTCTTAAAATGCGGTAGATCCACCTAAATAAAGCGGTAGATTAAGAAAAAAAAACGGTAGATTCATAATAAAATATTAATTTTTTAATATTCCAATAAGTTTTTTTTATTATTAAATATTAATTATTGGCACTAAAACGGGAGATCTGGCAACACTGGCTGTCGGCTAGTGCTGATGGTAACTTATTAATTAGAAAATCTACTAAACCCTAAGAACTTACAGAACCAAATGAACTTGGGAGTTTTAAATTAATAGTTATTATAAAAAATTGAAAAAAACGACACAAATTTCTAAAACAACGACAAAAATTTCTAAAAAACGGTAGAACGGTAAAAATAATAAAAAACGGCAGATCTACCGTTATAACGGGAGAACTGGCAACACTGTATGAAGGTAGGACAGCAAAAGCGTACGTACAAAAGAAAACGTCTGGGGTAGGAAGTGTTGCTAGTACTGTGATTTTAATAAGAGCGTCAGAATTTTAAAATTCATATATTTCTCGATACATCTAAAATGAACACTTTCCACAACGGTTAGTATTTGCCGAAAAAATTGGTCATACATATCTTCGTTCATTTGACTATATCATGATGGTAACTGTGTAAACTGTATAAATAATCAAATTTTTCAGGAGAGACAAAAAACGTTATATGTAGTTTTACTTCACACTTTTAATTCTTATACAAATTTTAAGTATTCAAAATTAAAAATTAGTCTCAAATAATACATTAACTAAGATTTAAAGTGTGGGGAAAAATATTAGAAATCTTTCTTCTGAAAAGTTTGGACATTCAACCATTTGCAATTACCACAACATATGCGCTACTTCTGATATATTCTACTTCAGTGTTGCGCAACTTTCTTTTCACTTGTTTTTTACGCTTCCATTCTTTTCAAAATTCAGAGGTACAACTTAAGTAATAGTATAACCGAAAGGATTATGCTTAGTAAAAGCGGTACACATCGGTAGCGAGTCACTGTGTTTTTACGGATATTATACGGTAGATTAAACCAGGGTGTCTAGTTGTCTGGTAAACCTGGAAATGTCAGGGAATTTTGAGTTTCTGGAAAAGTCATAGAATTGTCAGCAAATTTCGCATAATCGTATTTAAAATAACTTATTTCTAAAAAATTATTACTAACAATTATCTGTTTTGAGGTTTTTGAAAAAATTTTATGTACGTTACTGATGAAAAAGAATTTATAGGTTTTATCATATTATCCATTAAAAATGAATATTAATGAACAAATCTATACTTTTCTTAATTTTCCTGTCAATAACAAAATATTATATGAAAAAATGGTCTGGAAAAATTCGAATTCAAACCTGGAAAAGTCAGGGAATATTACTAGACACCCTGTAAATATTTGCTGTCCAAAAGAGATAAATATCCAATTAGAGATTCGGATAATCATAACCCCCCTTTACTAACTAACCCAAGAAACGGAAACATTAAAATATTAAAAGTAGGAAAAAAAATATATAACAGGCTAAATTTTTAATTAAATACCTTAGAATTTGGATTCTAAATAATATTAGAAAGTTTAAGGATGTACGAGCACTGAAGCTTTAAAAAGATTATGGCCAACTTCGGGATTTATTAGAAAACGTTATTTTTAGCCTGTGAAAAAAAAATGAGCAAAATCTGTCGAAAAGTAATTTCATGCTGGGAACTACCTTAAGAAATTATTTAAAAAGTATAGACTTCAAAGCAAAAGTTTATGCAATAATTCCGTTTGCTTACTTTCATTCCGAAGTAAAAGGTTCACAACTCCGTTATTTTATCTAATTTGTTTGGTCAAAAGTCGATTGAAGTAATAATGCTTTAAACATTCCTAGAACAATTTTCTAAAAAGTAAATACGAAAAAGAAAAACTAGAATAAATTTTTAATGATGTACGATCACTGGAGCTTCAAAAAGATTAAGGCTTGATTTTTGTTTACATGTAGTTGAAGTGCATATAAATCAATTATAAAAGTTTCGGAGGGGGTTGCGGGGGTCTTGAATTAATTATTTAATGTTAAAGTTCGAGTTTTAATGCTTTGTTTCTATGGAGAAACCCGTAAGCGTCGACATATTTTGATAATTTTCACTTGGAATAAAATAAGACGAATAACAAAAAAACAACGCGATAGAAAATAGAAATATTAAAGAGTCCAATAAAATTCCGATATGACGGAACTAAAAAAAAGATATTTAAGAAAAAAACTGAGATTTCGGGTAAATTTTATTTCTTAAATATCTTTTTTTAGGTCCGGGCCTAAATTAAATTTTAATTTTAACTTACGACAAAAAATAATAAACATTATTGTGGACTTTGATGAATGTACTATATAAGATTTTGAAGAATTTTATAAATGGACTATATATCTAGTGCTCGTACATCCTTAAATTACAAAAAACCTAATTATGTGATGCAAATTATCATTATGTTTTTGAGTGTGTCTTTTTGATGTTTGTTCCAAGTTCAATTTTATTTTTGAATAACTTTTTTTCTGACTATCATCAAAGAATACAATATACATAGAAGCGTATAAGTACGATTTTTGTGTCACTCGAAATTGTGAGTTGTGAGCACCACTGCTAGATGACAATAGCTGTTCGATTTCGATATTTAGTGCCATTAGCAGCACAACCAACTGTATTCTTTGTGTATATTGTATCCGACCAGAAACATAAATGTAAGAAAGGGCCAAGTATTCGGGAAAATCCTTAATGTAATAGTTCCTTCTTAAAAAGTGATGATATGAGAGTAAGGACGGAGCTATTTACAAAGTAAATAGCTCTAGACTTCATATAATAGTTGCTCTTTAAAAAGTGATGATATCCCATTAAAGAGCCGAGCTATTTACAAAGTAAATAGCTCGGTAAACAATTAACTAAAAAAATTAATGAAGGGTAAATTGATTAAACGTAAGAAAAAATTTGGTTGAAATTTATTTCGTAAGTTTTCCCTTAGTATGTTTTTAAAATATTTGAACTCATCAGAAAAAATAACTTGCCGCGTTATATAAAATTTTAAATTTTCCCGATAACTCGGTCCTTTCTTACATTTATGTTTTTGGTCGGATACAATATACACAAAGGATACAGTTGGTTGTGCTGCTAATGGCACTAAATACCGAAATCGAACAGCTATTGTCATCTAGCAGTGGTGCTCACAACTCACAATTTCGAGTGACACAAAAATCGTACTTATATGCTTCTATGTATATTGTATTCTTTGCTATCATTTATTAACACCCAAAATCAAATCTATATAGTATATAGTTAGTTTTTTTTAGCAACCCTTTATTTTAGCTTATAATAATAATATATATATAATTACTATTATAATTATTTTTGTTTATAAATTATATTTTTAATTTCTTGTTTCATTTATTCATAATAATTCAATAATTATTATAAGTAATAATATTGTTTGCTGAATTTTATTAAGAGATCGATATATATATCAATCAATCAAATCTATTTAGAAAGTGTTTGTATTAGTTTGTGCAATAAAAATATTTTTTAAATACATAATATTATTCATTTCTGTTATAGAGCAATAAATTTTTGTATTTCATGTATATTTTATGTGATCAAATAAAAAAATTGATTGGATTGATAAAAATGAACATACTTTTTATTTATATTTTTTAACTCCTATGAGTCAATTTGACAAAAGTTGACAAAATTTTTTTATTTTGTTAATGTTTAACAAAAAAAAAAATACAGACGAATTGAGAACCATCCTTGTTTTTGAAGTCGGGTTAAAAACAAGTGAAAATAACAACTAATTGAGTTCATTGCTTAAATACCAGGTATATCCAGAATTTAGTTTATTTTTTTTTGTCCTATCTTTTATGGTTTCAAAAATGAGCAGTTTTGCTCATTTTTTCCAAGCATGGTCCGATATTGCCCATTCACGAACTTAACCTTACTTTTTTGCTCTAGAACACAAATACAAAATTTCCGCTCGTTATCTCTTCGTTTTTCAGTTTTCGTGCTCGCAGACGAACGGACATGCGAAAATAACCGAATTAGGCTATTTTATGAACACCTATGGCAAGTATTTATGTCTGCGATCAATATTTTCAAGCGTTGAAAAATCGGGACTAAACTTAATATACCCTGGTATATTTAAATATACCGGGTATAACAAGTGAAAATAACAACTAACTGAGGTTATTGTTTAAATACCCGGATATACTGAATTTATGGAAAAAAATTTCAAACAAAAGTTGTTTATTTTTAAAGAAGGGACATTTTTTGTCTTTAAATTTTTGTTCTATCTCTTCCCGTTTCAAAGATAGACAACTTTGCCCATTCACGAGCTTGACCTACTTTTTAGCTCTAAAACACACATACAAAATTTCAGCTCGCTATCTCTTTTCGTTTTTGATTTATCGTAAAATGCAATTTTTCTTATGTACCACATGGTTCACTTTAAGGATGTTCCAGCATGAAACCACTTTTCAACAGATTTTGCTCATTTTTTTGTCACAGGCTAAAATTAAAGTTTTTTTAATAAATCCCGAAGTTTGAGAATTTTTGACCGTTTAAAACGCGAAATAATTAATAGCAAAGTAATCATTCTCTCTCACTCTCTCTCTCATTAAAAGCATACTTCATGCCCGCCCAAACTATTATCTGTTGTATTAAAAAAAATACTAGACAGAATTTAAAAAAAAAATTGAATAATAAAGATAAATATTAAATAATTTTATTTTTTTGAAATCGCGTTTTACCGTTTTGTTTTCGAAATATAAAAGTTTAAAATTATTTTTTATTTCAAATTTACATTAATTTGTATACATGAATAGTGAATATATCTATGTGTTGTGTATGTGTGTATATGTATTTGTTCTATAAGAAAAGCAAACCGTTTTTTTTGTCCTGATTATATACGACAGTACTGGAACTACCTTAAATCGTTTATGTGTGTAATTAAGTGAAACAGATTTTTAACTTAATTATCATATTTATTAACATGAAAAAATTACAAATATAAAGAAACAATGAACAAATGATAATGCTATACAAATATTCAAAAATTTAGTAATTAACATACCTACTAAAAAAAAAAAACCAAGGATCTTAAGAGAAGAACCTTAAAAAAATTATAAAAAGAAAACAATTTCATAACGATGTGTAAAGTTTACAGCCTAAATTTGATTCATAACACTTATTGTATAATAAATTAAGAGAAATAAGAGCAATTGTTAATATAAAAAAGAAAGTTAAACTAATCCTAATAGTATTTTATTCTCAATTATATTGAGATTGTTTTTCTAGAAAAAAATAATAAAGAGATATTATACTTCAAAAGGTAAAAATATTCTGAGCAAAAAATAATTGATTATTTTAATAAACTTTTAATTGATGTTTATCGTCAAAACCAGCACTGTGTCCAGCATTCCGTACAATAAATGAAGCACCATCGTAATGCATTCGACGTTCACCTCGTCTCACAAACAAGTGACTGGTTTGTCCTAAGCTGCCTATAAAACAAATGTCAATTTTAAATTGCTTTTAATTGTGGATTTATTAAAATTATACTTCTTTTGGCACGTTTTGAGAATCCGATCAGAGTGTATTTTCAGCATGTAACAAATCGCTGACATAACACTCGACCGATGTAGCACTCGCTCGATGTTACACAGTTTTGGGAGACATTTAATAATAAATGTGTGCCATACAATAGAAAGACTAAATTTATGAATGATCGATATTATATTGGTATATAGCTTCACCGCCAGCTCTTAAGGTTCGTTTAGACTACGACAGTAGACACCGTACTCTCAGTGTATACACCGAGTGTCTATGTGTGCACACGAGTGTCTCTATTTGTGACATTTATTGCGACACTATAGTGTCGAAGCAGCGGTTGTGTAAACACCTTGTGCCTGAGTGTCCAAGTGTCTGTTCAGGATTTCAAACAGATTCGACATTTTTTCATACACTTCATACATTCCGCACGACGCTTATTCATGATATTTGTGCCTGGCTAGTGTCCAGACACCAAAAATTTGTTTAAGTGTGAACAGTAAAGAAATTTATGTCTGACATTTAGTGTAGTGTTGACCACATCTAATATTATTTTAATAAATTACTCAAAAAGAAGTATAACTTCTTACGTGCGTACATAAGTACACACACACACACTTTTTTACAAATATCTTTACCTGTACAATGAACGTACGGAGAACTAACACTAGCTGAACCATTTGCAGGAGAAGTACGTAGAGAAAATTTGTTGGAATTACGACCAATTCTATAAAAAAAAATAACATTTTGAATTAAATTGTGTCTATAAATGATCTCTTTTGGTAAATTAAGCTGCTAATAGACGTCCAATAATTATATCTCGGATTATTGCTACTTGAACATCGAATTTTACAACATACTTATCAAGGTTTATTTTGCTCACACTAATTACTTTAATATTTTTAAGTATTTTGTTCGAGGTAGTGCGACCAAGGATGCTCTATAAAAAATAAGACTGATTGTGAAATTTTAGAAGTCTGCAATCTTTGAATGAACTGATGCAGCGTCTATATGTATAATATATTTCTACATCTGTCATTTTGTTTTTCGTTCTCTCAGTATTTCATCAAGACTAATAAAACTATAATCAAGACAATCTATTATCTATAATCAAGACAAGATTAAACTGTAACAGGAGCAAAAATATAGGAAGTTTATGGACCACTTTACTCCTCCCTTTTTGCTAATGCTGTTTCTTTTTAATTTTATTTTTCCATCTAGCTAATCATACGCCTATATAAATGTAAAATAAGGCTCACATTACAAAACAAATACTTTTTTGTAAAAGTTCAAGAGCCGATCCTAAGGAAGCTGCACATTTGCACACCGGTTTAAAATGAGTATAGCATAAAAACAAATATTCACAGCCTTAATGGAAATGGCCGCATGGTATAAACGTCCATAAAATGAAATTCCTTACTTTTATAAACAAAATTCACTTTTGTTAAAAGTCCATGATTGTGGGGGAAAAGCCAAGGGTCAATTTTATTATATCAAAATCTGCTGTTATTGCACGTTTTTTCAGAAACGAAATGAAAACTCAAAATTAATGACCTGAGATAATTTCACAACCCCATGGTCTAAATTGGCCCCTAAATTTTCGTTTGAAATTGACAAAACGCACGAACTTAAAAAATTACTAAGAAATATCAAATTTCAATAATTTAAAGTTCATTCAACTACTTTGAGTTAAAAGTTAAACACAGGAATTACTAATTAAAGAGAAAATTCATGTTGAAAAATAGAAATAAAGGATTATACAGAGAAAAACTAACCAGTAATTTTCTTAAGAAATATATTGTTTATTTAAACCTAATATGTATAAAAAAACAGTACAATAAATTATTTTCCCATTCGTTGAATAGACCATTCTTGTTGACATAATGGACATCGATTATTTTGTTGTACCCATAATGACATACAACAATAATGAAAACTATGATTACATTCACCCCATACAACAACGCAATCCTGTTTTCCATACGAATCCTTTTTACTTTCAGCTTGACATCGTAGACAAGCATCCATAACTTGCACACGACAAATTGCACAAGTATCGCATTCAACATCCCATGACCACATTGCTACAGCATTCCATTTTTTTAGTGTAAACATTTTATCAGCTTTCTGTACATCCATATCAACACCTTTATCTGATATGTCATTATCTTCGAACGTTTTTGAATTCATATTTTGATTTATTAGTTTGTTATTTAACAATTTATTATTGTTCAAAACACAGTATATGTCAAGTTTAGGGTGCGTTCAAGACTGTACAATGTGATACAGTTTCTACTTTGAATGACTTCGCAAAAAAAATTCATAGAAAAATAAAACCATGAAGAAGAGGTTTTATCTATTCTTCATGAATAAAACCATGGAATATAAGGACCATAATTCGCGTCACATAAACATTAAATGGCGTCATAGTTATCAATTATCACAACACAAACTGCTGTGTCAGTTATATACTAAAGCAGAATCGGTGGAAAACGTGAGGACGGTTTTCAGTAGTCACCATCTCAAATCCTGCGACGTGGGAATTCCTAACAGTTCCAAACTGTTTTCTTTTGATTGTATTTATATCAAATAGCACAACACAAACCAAACATTTTTACAAATTTTAACCCTAGGTGCTTACAACTACTTAAAATCGAATCCTTACTGAATGTTATTACAAAAATTACTCACCGAACTAAGCCATCAGAAGTTTGAGAAATTCGCACATTATTTATAATCCAATTTTCTGTACCATCTTCTGTAATCCAGTATTGTGAAGATTGTAAAATGTTCAGAGCTTCTTGTAAAAATTGTGGTCCATGTCTTGACTCACTAAATAATAATTTAAATTAGCACTAAGTATCACACAGTACGGTAGTGCGTCCAGTTAAATTTGTACAAAAGATTATAATTATGTACAAGAAAGCGGGGGTTTTGGAATATTTTTCCATACAGTCACTGCTTTTGGTTTCAATGCAAAGGTGCGAAAGTATAGTAGCATAATAAAACTGATAAAATAGTCTTGTAAAAATTGGAAAAGACACTTACTTATAAAAAATAGAAAGACTAAAATCTTGACTTAAGTCTGAAAAAGTATCCGTAGTTGTTCTTGTACCGGCACTATCAACAAGATAAACCAGAGCACACTGATCTGAAGTAAATGATACACCCTTGTACCACATTTTTGCATACCTAAAAATTACAAAAATATGAATTAAGAGATGTCTAAGAGATTTTATTTGATGATTATTTTATGGAAAATTGTTTTGACGTGAAAACGTCTATTCGTTCGTAACACTGGTGGATAGTCGGTCGAACATTCTTGCATGACGAAATACTGTAAGATTTCAATCGCCAATAACTTCGAGACTAATAATACAGTCGTTTAAGGTGCAGCCGTGTTGTAAATTTTATGATATGGTCACAATTATGAATTCAGACATACTTATTGTTATGAGAATGTTGATCATGAGCCATTATTTCAACTCGACTACCATATTGATAAACACGACCATTTGGATGCAATAGTCCACTAGCAGCCCCAGTTGCAGACACACTCACAACAATATTGTTTTTGAAATTCACCACACGAACAGCACGATCCAAAGTCATGTCAACTCTAAAAATTTTTAAAATATAATCTCAAATCTAAAATTTTATATTGTCATTTTCAGAATAATGTCCGAATATATTTCGAGGAACAATATTGTTCCTTACCGAACACGATCCCGAAGACGTAAAGTTATTGTTCCATGTGGTGTAGCCATGGCACCTCCAGTACTTGGTTCAATTAATTCATGATCCCGCCAATTATCCTAAACATCAAATTTTATTTTAAAATACTGTAAATATGCTAGGTTTAAAAACAGACCCAACACACTAATAATATCCATAAAGTTGGAAATGGATCTGATCATTGTTTCTACATTTTATTCATAGAAAACTTCTTTTAGTTTGTCTATGATATTATTAAAGTTCTTTTCTTTCCAGTTTTATGGGTCTTTTGGTGAAAGCTTATTTTACATACGCGCGCAAAATAACCGATATAATATATTATTCTGACTAGCTATCCATAAAATATATATGTAACAAGCGGGAAAAAATTTGGTAAGCTTTTAACCCAGGGTGTATTCGTTTTGAGTGCTTAAACACTTTCAGCGCCATCAAGCGTTGTTTTCGGTGTTCAACTTGACGCTGTGTACTATTATCTGTAGTATTTAAAAAAATACTCGACATAATTTAAAAAAAGGATAGTAAAGATAAATATTTATTACATAAATTTTTTTTTTAAATCGCGTTTTACCGTTTTGTTTTCAAAATATTAAAGATTAAAATTATTTTTTATTTCAAAATTACATTAATTTGTATATATGAATAGTGAATATATTGTCCTGATTATATAAGACAGTGCTGGACAGTACTTAACAATTTATTATTATTCAAAACACAGTATATGTCAAGTTTAGGGTGCGTTCAGGACTGTGGCAATGTGATACAGTTTCTACTTTGAATGACTTCGCAAAAAAAATTCATAGAAAAATAAAACCAAAGAAGAATAGGTTTTATCTATTGACATAGTTTATGGACAAACTATAGTCCGAGGGGTTCTGCACGCAATCCATGCATTTGGGTGCTTCGATCAATTAACGGTAAACATTAATACTGGAGAGTTTAACGCAAACTTCGCTCAAAAAATCAAATTAAATACAACATAAAACGTGAATAAACCAATGGAAACAATTTCCAACCTTCTGGAAATGATTTTCGAATTAACTACTCATAATTGATTTGCGACAATCCATTTTTAAGAAAATAAAAATACTTACAATCGCAGTATAATGTTGCATTTCATCTGAATTATAGAAATTAACAGCGGACATTGGTGGAGGAATTGTTGGAATTAATGTATTGGAAGTGGTTAGTTGTAATGGTACTTTTGAAGGGATATTTAATCGGCTATTTACTCGCCATGAGGGTAAATTATTTGTGGATTGACTACTATGTGTTTCTGTAAAAAAGATTTGGTTTGATATCTCTGTCTTTATATAGTTGATGCCCGAAAACATAGTATCCCTGTCAATATCTCGTCCGTTTTCTAAGCAGTTTTTTTTTTAAATGATGGTTTTACGAAACAATTATTACTTTTTTCGTCTATTTTTTCTGGTCACTAAATGTGCCAGTGGCTAACCGTCCCATTATTTTTTTTTAAATTAATTTAATTGACAAACTTCCGCTAGGAATCGAACCAGCAACCTCCCAGTTCCGAGCAGAACGCCTTGGACAACTAAGCCGGACTCGGACTGGTCATATTCCAGAGCTAGCAAATGTTGGAATATGTTTTTAGACATCAAAATATATAAGTTTATTTCTAAAACTATCTCTACGTAATCTGGTGATGATTTTACTACATACCATGATTTACGACTATTTACCTTTATTAGTTTTTCCATTAATGTATTCATAATCTTTTGTACGAAAGACATTATTTTGTCCAAATTGAAACCCACTTGGTTCAAATTCAGTAGCGTGTGTTGAAAAATATTTGGATGTAAAATCAAAATCACTGCTTGATTGATTAAGTACATGCAAATCTGTACCAGAATTATTACGATTATATTCCGGAAAGTATTCATTAATTTTCGATGTTGTATTTGGCGTTGAATTTGTTGAACGTAATACAGTATCAAAATCATGATCTTTTGTTAATTTATCACACGCGTTTGCTGGTAAATAAGATGATTGATCCGCGGATATGTTCGAAGTATGAATCTCATTTAAAACAGATGCATTGGCTTTATTCTGTTCACGAATATAATTTTGCAATGTATTTTGCTGTTGTAGTGATGAATTGATGTTCGGAATTGCAGTAATTATGCTTTGATCCTATTTGAAAAAAACTTTTAATTTATTTCCGAAAGTAAGGTGGTTTATCAAGGTTAATACTAGTTATCCAAAAAATAGATTTTTAAATATTTCGAAGAATTTCATAGCATCCAAATCGCTAGTAAATCTTGAAAAATTCGACGGAAATTTTTTTTTCGCTACTTATAACAGTATGGAAAATATTTTTGATCTTAAGCTTCAAAGGAGATTATGTTCGCTTGATAAACCACCCACTAACCTGTTCAGTAGCATAAGTAAATACACTTCGAGGACGTCCAATGGTCGGACTCTTTGGGTGTGCATTATTGTCACCAGTGGCTTGAGTATCAGTAGTTGACAAGTGAAGTTGTAGCTGCATTTCGCGACATAGTTGATCGGTTTCACAATCTTTATTACCCTTTTGAAATAATTATTATGTTAAAAACACTTTAAACAAATTTTATTAAGAAGTTTTACCTTTCTATCATTTTCTTTAATATTATTAGGATCAGTTGATAGACGATCCTGAAAAATAATTATAATTTTCTTAATTTTATGAACAAAAATAGGTACTATTAATTTCAAAACTTTCAACCTACAGTACTATATAGAGTGTTTGTATACATACCCTTGGGGCCATCCATAAATTACGTAACGGCCACTAGGGGGCGTGGAAGTGTTATTTATTACGATTCGTTGCAGGGAGGGGGGGGGGTACATGCCGAAAAAAATGTCACGTAATAAATTTTAACTTGTAGAAAGTATTTCTTTTAAGCAAATGTATTTCTAACACCTGTCTAGAAAACAAAAACTAACATCTATAGGAACAAACCTATTTTTACAACATTGCCTAAATCGTCCAAGCTATCCAAATAATCCGCAAGAGTGTCCTGATGTTATGAACAAGGAAAAATTAATCCCCAAAAAATACTTTCTTGATAGGTGGAAAAAAATTACTGGCGAGGCAGACAGCTTGGTGCAATAGTTCGTTGCTATTCATTGTTTTCTATGGCAAATTACATAATTGAAAAGAAATAGGAATTCTGAAGAAATTCGCTGAGTTTACGCGCATGACGAATTTTTTTTAAGTCAAATGACTGAGTGCCATTTTGACCATAACCATTTTTCAATCGAATTTTTTCAAATGTTCTTCCGTATTGACCCAGATTATTTTTTATACATTCTTTTCATAAGATTATCATGGTTTATATGATCTTATCTCACCCCGTTTCACCCTTTCCTTGAAAAAATCACCATTCATCCCTCACTCACGGGACTAAGACTATCTTTGGAGTCAAACCCTTTTTTAAAATGAAAATCCGATATGATTAAGGTTAAGAAATTTTGAAAAGTTGTATTGCTTATTTTTTTAGACGAGACTATAAATCACAATTATATGTGAAGAAAATATTTCAAGTTTACTTACAAATGAGTTTAAGATGTCCAATTGATTTTCGGTTCCAATGGAATTCAATTCTTTTTCATGATGAATTAAGCTAGTTATGATCCGTATTTCAGAATCAACATCCTTAATATTTTCATCAGATTCACTATAGGTATTTAAATGATCACTTTTCTTATCGCATTTTTCAGTTTTAATCATTTCAGTGGTCGACTTTTCCAACTGATTGGGCATTTTACTAAATAATTTTGTTCTTACTGTAGAACTAGGTGAAAAGTTCTTTCTTTAATGATGTATTACACACAAATGGAGTGTATTACAAAATTGAGATGGTAATTTTTTTGATTAAACAAAATTGTATACAAATAAATGTTTAGATAATGCTTATGGTGGTTATCAGAAGAATTCTTCGACACACATCCGATGAATATTTCAATTTTAAAAGTTTATGAAAATATTAAACACAAAAATATTTTTTAGAACCGAATTTCTGTCTCATTTTTTCAACATACTTTCATTTGTTATATCAACAATTATTATTTGAAAACGATCGTTTGTTGTTTTCAATGATCTTGGGCGGCTTTATTTGATTATTAAAAATTGTAATAAAATTTTTTTTCTTCATAATTTTAATAAAGGAAGCTTTGTTTACATAATATAATTAATATTTTTAATTTTATCTTACACTAGCTATCTCCCCCGCGTTAAATTTAAATTAAATAAAAACAAATTTAAAAAAATAAATTATTTAAAAAAAAAGTCTCCGTTCACCCGGATTTGAACCAGCGACCTATGGATATCTATATCTATTGGATATACTTTTTCAGGATTTAAAAACTAGCAAACTTCATAAACAACATATTTAATTCATAAAAAAGTAGTACATTTCAACAAAATTTATAATTTACTCTGAAATTGACCAAATATTGCATTGATTGTCTCTTCGCTATCTTGTAATTCAATTAATCCTTCAGCCTCAAATTTAGCTAAATCCAGCAGAAATGCTTTATCTCGATCTTGTATGATCCGCTTAGTAACACGCATACCGTTTTGTGGTAATTTTGCAAAATTCTGCAATCGCTTCCATATGTCGTCTTTTAGTTGAGAATTTGTTAAAATTTCAGATACAAAACCATAATGTAATGCTTCCTTTGCTGTTAGTTTATGGCAAAAATATAACATTTCACTGGCCTAAAACAAATTTCACAAAATTGGTGCGACACAGAAATAAATTTTCTTGCTAATACACATCTAAAATTTAATGCTACTCTTCACCAATTTATTTTTTTTCAACGGAATCTTGTGAGTTTTACTACATTCAGAAACAATTTATGATATCTGAGATGAATTTCCGCATGTTCGTCAAAGGCGACAAGAGATAACGAGCTGATCAACGCTTTCCTCTTTGAACTATAAAATAAAATAACTCACTTTTGATTTTCCTAATATTTTAGGAAAAGTATACGATGAACATCCTTCTGCACACAGACCAAGTTTTGAAAATGGTGTTGAAAAATACGCAGTTTCAGAACAATAGACCACATCGAATAATGGTAACATTGTACAAGCTACTCCAATAGCAGGGCCATTTACAACAGCAATTAATACTTTTGGGTATTCAATTAACGATACAACAAATTGTCTATAAATTTATAATAAAATATCTTGTACTAACAATAACAAAACGAACGGCATTTTCAAGAGTAACGTAAGCGTTCATAAGCCAAAAAGAACGCCAATAAATTGCATTTCGTATTCGTTTTGGGCGCTTATACCTTGAAAGTGAAATTTGTTGGCGAATGGACGCTTACTCTACTCTTGAAAATTCCGTTCCTCGAGCCAGTTTACACTTTCAGCATCAATATTCAATATGGCGGAAGAAAACAGTTCAGCTGTTTTTCAAGCAATAGTATGTTTGTTTGAGTGACTTCAAAAGCCCCCAAAATCAAACCAAAACCCCTTAAACTCAGGTGCACATGACAGATAAATAAACAAATGCTTATACAGTATTCGTTTTGGGAGTTGGTACGACTTGGCGCTCATGCTTTTACTGCCCTACGTCGATGGATAAAGCGTATGTGAGCGATTTTGTCAGCATACATAGCGTCAAGTTGAACACTAAAAACAACGCTCGATGACGCTGAAAACGTGTACGCGCCCAAAACGAATACACCCGGTAAATTCGCCACAGTATTTACTACAGTAAATTTTTATATTAAATTAGATTTTATTAGATATTTCTTAGTAAGGACTTTATATCCTGGTACTTGAACAGTGAAGTTAACTTTAAAGATAAATAAAATATAAAACGGACAAACGTTCAAAAAAATAGTGTATGTAAAGAGATAAAGTGATCTTTCATAAAAAATATCTGCAGTTATGAACTTTTGGTATAAGACCAACTTCTCGTATCACCCATTAAATAATTACTTGAAAAATTGAAAACGATGTTCTGGTGAGCTAGAGCTTACAGCTTCTATACTAAAATCATTTCCACTTGAGAAAAAATCACCTTCACCGGTAAAAACCGTAAATTTCACTTGATTATCTTCAACAGAATTTTTTAAAATGTTTGCTAGTGTCATATACATTTCATCGTTAATTGCATTTTTCTTTTTGGGTCGACAAAATTTAATAATTTGTACTCCATTTTCAATTTTCACTTGTATATTTTGTGATTTTCCTAAAAGTATTAATATTATTAAATAAAAATTTGTAATTGTATGCATAGATCTTAAAATACTAACCAGCTACAACCATCTTGATAATTTCTCTATGTTAGGCACAAATAAATAAAAATTAAATAAATAATACTTGATAGAAAAAATTGTTTTGCTTAATTATTTTGTACTAAAGTTCAATTCGAATGTTATGTTTGGTTTACAGGTTCGGCTTAGTAATCATATTTGTATTACATAAACTCGGTCTGTCGCGCTACCAGTACCGTACTCTAGATATGTTATTAATCAACTGACAACTAAATTTGACAGTTTAAAATATTTTAACTGAAGAAGATTGTTCCATTTGTCATTTTCATATTATTTATTTATACATAATAAACACTGACCTCCGTCATAATAGTAAAACCAGAAACCATATATGTAATACTCCTATATGGTCAGTTTCTATAAGTGGAAGCTGTTCCAACATTGTGAGACAGATAGTGTCTCGTGTTCTCTATCCTCTGAGTACCTATGCAATGAAATATTGTCATTGGCCGTGGTCGGCCGAACTAAGTCCTTAGTAAACTAAGTAATTTAGTCAGAGTATTGAGCTAAGTTGTTGGCCGGGACGCTTTATAGATACTAAGAAACTTTTCTTATGCCGCCATTTTACTTAGTATGTCACGGCCCTATGATACTAATAAGTAGCAAAAGATAGTGTGTCCAGACCGAAACTCGCTGCGCTCAGACGCTCAGAACAAAATTTTATTTACTCTTACTTAGTTTACTAAGGACTTAGTTTGGCCGACCACGGCCATTGTGAACATTATTCTCCTCCAGTTTATGTTCCCACTAACGATATTTTAGAGAATTCTCAAACATATACAGTATGGACGAGGTGTCTCGGAGGAGAGAGAGAAAAATATAGTCGGCACCCTAATGTTGGGACATTCTTTCCTGACCATATATGAGTACTACATAAATTATATTATATACGGTTATAAACACACTGTCAATAACTTACACAACTCACAAGAGTTTATTCCATAGAGATAATATATATAGAGTAGGCAAGCCGAGTCAAAAGTTGTCCTGCAGATAGAAAGAGAATCGATGAGGTATCGCTATTTCATAAGCTAATGAAAGAGACAAGTATACCTCATCCATGTTCTCTCTCTTTCGCGCCTAGACTTACCTACTCTATATATATTATCTCTATGGTTTATTCTATATAACTAACCGTGTGCCGAATTTTCTCAAATATCAGAGTTTTGGGTAACCTGCCTTGTTTTTACACTTTGTTAGCGGCAAGGAATTAGTTAACGCGTAAACAAATAAAGACTAAAGAGGCTTTAACTATCCATGTAATCATGTAAAGAAAAATTAGACTGCACATATCTTATTATTTTTGGAATAAGAATATTTATTTAAATACTTCAATACTTTATTGCATTACATGTGTTCTTCCTCGTCAGTTTCTATGCGTGTTTCGAACTTTTATTTTCAGATTGATCCGATTTCCCTTTTGATAAATCAACCCTTAAACCAGTCAAAACGTATTTTTATTAGATACTTACTTTGGAAGTTCTTTAGAAGCATAAATACCAACTTCCCCATTTCTAACTTAAAAAATGACGCACTTCCCATACAAAATTTCGTCCGTTATTTTACCCCCTTAGAGGAAGAAGTGTTTCGAACTTTTATTTTCAGATTGATCCGTGCTATTTCCCTTTTGATAAATCAACCCTTAAACCAGTCAAAACGTATTTTTATTAGATACTTACTTTGGAAGTTCTTTAGAAGCATAAATACCAACTTCCACATTTCTAACTTAAAAAATGAAGCACTTCCCATACAAACTTTCGTCCCTTATTTTACCCCCTTAGGGGAAGAATTTACAAAAAACGCTGATACAACTGATTTTTCTTTATAAACAGAAGCCTAAACACCAATTTCCATATTTCGAACTTCAAAAATGACGAACTTTCATCCCCTATTTAACCACCATAGAAAATTTCATTCCCTATTTTACCCTTTTAGGCGAAGAATTTTCAAAATTTCATTCTTAGTGCTCACCTACGTTATGTAAGGAACTCCTGGGCAAAATTTCATGCTTTACAATCACCGGTTTAGGCTGTGCATTGTCTGTCATTCAGTGTTAGGAGTTTTATTAAGTAGATAATAACCCCAAAATGGCTTAATACAGAGTTCTCGTTTGGAATTGTTAATCGCTTAGAAATTTGTAAAACGTATTTCTAGATAAAAAAAACTATTTGAAGGCTACATATCTCTTACTAAGAAATATGTAGCCGTGTTTCATTAAATGTTCATTCTTTTCAACATTTTTTATTAAATAAATAATTACATTCAATTGATATTAAGTATCTCGGTCCAACAATTTAATGAGTTTTGCAATAAACTAAGATCGATTTGCTACGCGATGAGAAACTTAAAACCTCCTTAGGAAACAAATCTTTAATCGTAACTTTAATGGAATTATAAGGATAATTGAAAAATTTTGGTCCCCTTTAAACCCCCTTAATAGATTCGGTTAGAAGTAAATATCACTCATTGACACTTACCTTACCTTTAAATTTTCGAATTGTGGATACACTTTGTGGAAAAATCAAGCAATGGGTTTGTTTAGCGGATAGCTGGTGAGGGCTGAGTAAATTATCTCCCAGGACACGGCTGAGGATTTCAGTTAGCGTTTTCTTCATCCGCTATTTTGCTGACTGAAATTCGACGTTTCTTAGTTTGTTTTTAAAATTCGAACATCTTAGTTTGTTTAAATGGTCGTCAGCGCTTAGCGTTGAATGGTCGTCATTTTGCTTTCAATAGCTGGGGCAGTCCATTGCCATCCAATAAACATATCCAATCTTTTAATGTAGTAATCATATATTTAAAGCAAATATGGAAAACAATAAGTACATGTTCTGTTTTATAATTAATACTTATCAAAATTAAAACACTAATGGTAATAATCTGATTATCCCAAAAAATTTATCACGTTCTTTTTGATTTTTCACCCGAATGCATTTATAAAAAATTGTAATCATTTAGTTTCCTTCTATCCATGTTTATGGAACCTTGTACCTCTCTGATGTTTTATAAATATCTCGAAAACTAAGAGATTTGTTGCAAACATTGTTGTTACCAAAATTAAAGAGCATTCAGTTTTGATTAACAAAGATGCCATACTTTTTTAAGTGAAACTTTTTATGGCAGAGTAAACTCAAAAAATCTGTTAAACTATTTGTCTTTTTTCTATTTATTGTATTTACCTCACTCTATTTGTATATTATAGAGGGTATGTCTTATATAATTTGACATCAACTTTTGTGGTCCATAGTACATGCGTGTGAAACTTCTATAGTGTTTAATTCGAGATTACCTGCACATTTTTTTAGGTTTAGATTTGTGCCTTATTCATTCGATTTTCGAACAAATGATTCGGATAAAATTTGTTATACAACAACTGTTATTCGAAACATTTTCCCAAAAACCGAATTAAGGTATAAAAAAATCAACTAGCATAGTCGATTTAAATTATGCTAAAATTTTCCAGGATTTTATAAGTTATTTAATTAAAAAAATCTCAATAAAATAAATAAAGCCACTTTTTATTGAAATTTATGTTCAAATGTGTTTATTACTTAAAAATTACAAAAATAATTCTACGATTTTTAATCGAATGTAATTATATAAAAAAATATAAATTTACTTAACAATTTTGGATATCTTTGATCACGATGAGACTCACTGGAGTAGAGATGATTGTGTAATAATAATTATTAGTATCACAATAGGAACAATAATAATAATACAGTAGAACCTTAGTATAACGATTTCCTCAATTTAACAAATTCTTAAAAATCCCCTAGAACTGGCCGCCCCGTAAGAGTTAATGCAAAATATACCTTTACATTACGAATAACTTTTGTAAAAACCTCTTTATAACGATTTTTCAATCATTGCAAAACATTAATAGAAAGTATAATTAATCTCTGCATAAAGTAGAATACGTTATGCAGAGATTAATTATACTTTCTATTTATGTTATAAAGAGGTTTTTACAAAAGTTATTCGTAATGTAAAGGTATATTTTGCATTAACTCTTACGGGGCCAGTTCTTGGGAATTTCTAAGAATTTATTAAATCGAGGAATTCGTTATATATATGCTTTTGTGTCAATTTTTCATATTGTGTTTTTAAATAAATATTAAAGTGCATTCATTACAATATGTTTTACTTATTTTTAAGTTTGCTTACCTAGCTAAAACGAATCTTAGACCAACCTAATATCTATATAACAAACCTCATTGTAACAAATTACTTGGTATCACGAATATTTTCTAATCTCCTTCAGATTTGTCATATCAAGGTTTTACTGTATAAACAAACAAAAAATTTTTTTTATTAAAAAAGACTTAAATAATGGTATTTTCCCCATCAACAAAAATTAATTGATTAACGCAGAATGGATAATGTAATAATTAATATTACTCAATCATTAACATTACTAAAATTTAAATTCATAAAAAAAATATTCGATACATAACGCAAATATTTCTAATCAAATTCTTATTATTATTAAATAAAACAAAATGCTTGGATATAATCGCAAAACTTTTTGCTAGTTATAATTTTAAAAACGTAAATTGCTTTGTTATTCTTGGGATCGATTACATTCAAAATTAATGTAAAATATGGCTGGCTGATAAATAAAACATTTTGTTTAAAAATGTGTCGAACCACACGTGAAAATCTCTTTATATGGCCATTTTAAATAACAAATAGTATGGATATTGGTTTTCTTTTATGAAACCAATTCGTAGCGCCGTTTCTTTTGCAGTTTATTTGTGCTGAATCCTTTCCCGTGTGTTGGAAATATGTTTAGAACAAAAGTTGTTAGTATTATTATAACGAAAAACAGTTATTTAATACATTTTTCCGAAAATAGATTCGGCTCAAATCAATTGCAAAATGAACGAATATACACTCGAATGCAATATATTTGAAACTCACATTCTAAATGTACGTATTATAACTGTGGACGCATGTGATACTACATTTAGTACAGCATAGAATGTTTTAGCTGGTTCAATTTTTTCTTATATTTTAACTATACGTATGCGTAAGTATATAAGTAGTAAATCGCCAGAAAGGAGTTTTCCTTTTTTGTAAATAAGTAGTATTTATTAAGGTTGTAAGCGCGGTTCGACAAAGATAGAGCGAATAAGAGAAAGGTAAAAGGAATATACAACAGACAAAGATAACTATATATTACATATCAAGAGATAGATCGAGATAAACAGACATTTTTCGTTGTTTATATCATAATATCTTCATATCATAATAACTACACGTCAGAAGACTTTGTTTATGTTTTTAACATAAACAATAGTTACGTTACTTAATGTCAAGTCTTCTAAATGTTGGTCTTTAACAGTTTTGAATTTAAGGTTGTTATGAAGAAAATTCAATTTAATGCCAGGTTCTTCAAAATTTGACAGCTTATTATTTCAACAAAAATTTCAAAATAATCTTGATTTTGGTTTCTGAGATAATTTAATTTGTAGATCGAGAAATGTACTAAATCTAGATTTATTCAGTTTTATCTAGTTTTATTTTATTTATAACGTTGCCGTACTTTACATGTCACAGAGCAACTTTTTTAAATACATAAAAACATATTTTTAATTATTAAAACTCTTCGAAAAAATCAAATTTAGGATTTAATTTTTAAATAATATATTTTTTTAACAAAAATATATTTATTTCTACAAAAATTAAATTATTTGAAACGATTTAATTGCAAAATTTTTACTTATTTAGAGTTGGCAATGGATGAGGTATCAATGCATTTAGCATGGGACAAAATCCCCACCCTAACTTATCCCTTCCAGTTTCATAACAACCTTAAATAGATATTGTCTATCTACTACGTGTTAAATTCCAAATTTTTGAAAACTAATTCCTGATAAACTGAACACGTCTTCCTCAAAAAATAAATTTATGTGTATTTACTATTGATTAATAACATATTAAAAATTCAATTCGTTATCTTTACTTTGCTTGAACGCGCGTATAACCTTAAAAGAATTGTCTTGACTTAGATAATATCGTTTTTAGTACGGATTAGTGTTAACAGATGTATCATAATCGTACGTAGTTAAGGGCTATTTGTATCGATCTATTCAGTTTTCGAAAAAAATACTTAAAAGTTGTTAAAATTTATTTAACAACTTTTATTGGAAACATTTTATCCAAAACCTAATGAATTCGACATGGCTACAAAAGAAGCGCAAATCTATACTAATATTATAAAGCTGGAGAGTTTGTATGTTTGAAACGTTTTTGCGTTCGATCTCGTTTATTGAGGAAGGTTATCGACTATAAAAAGTTTGCATTTCATGCATCTGTGCCGCGTGGCAGCCATGCCAAAAACCTATCTTTTAAACTGTGCAAAATAGAGAAAATCTTTAAATATAAAAAATATTTATCTAATCAAAACAAACCTTTGTATGAAAAATTTTTCATACGAAAAATAGTTTAGGCACAATTTCAGTACGAAGCCTGTGCGGGCACCTACTCAATTATAAAATTCTGAAAATGAGCGCTACTTTTGTGGCCATGTGTACATATGGTGACACATAATTTTGACTATTATAGTTGACTAGTTTATTTTTTATTTAATGCTATTACAAATAATTGATTAAATCCATATGATTAATACAAACAAAATAGAACAGGCCCCATGTGAATATATCCAATGTATGTATGGGAGTTATGACTGAGAATCCAATATCTCGCATCATTCCAAAAAATAATCGCTTAGAAATATTAAAATGGTCTATTCTGTAAATTACTACACTTTTTTAATGAATCAAACGTAACTTTCATCAGAAAATAATTAAAATGATTTTCTTAACGGTGGTTAACAAATTTTTACACAGCCATATGTTAAGTCTTCATTATTTAAATCATTCTCATTTAACTTGTGAGCGAAAATATTCATTTTTATTAATATTAGTTAAAAGGTAAAGTGCATTAGAACCAACCCTGCTTAGTATTTAAAGACGTTCGCTATAATCATGATGCGGTGAAGAGTGTTAGGGGATGTCCCTAGGCTTATACATTACAAGACAGTGTATGTACCAACCCTAAATGTTAAATTTACGAGTACGTTAATAGCGCTTTCTTTTGAAGCACGAGAGAGCATGATCGCTACTCTGCGGTGACGTCATGCTCGACCTCAGTTCTTGCTCCATAATTGTGCGGCCATTTTTATCAATCGAACGTGTTTATGATCATTTATTATTAGGTTGTCTGTCATTGTCAAATACTTTAAGTATATTTTAGCTGTTGTTTTGGATTACTTATCAGACTTTAGCACTGTACATATAATATATTCTTTGATTTCTAAATATGTCCGTCCGTGTGCGTAAAAGTATGAAGTAAAAATGGAAATAAAATTGAATATGATGCCACTGATGGATGACACTTTGTTTTATAGATAATAATATAGACATGATACAATTGGTAATTAAAGCGTCTTCATCATAGTTCCAACAATGTCAACATTCGTAGGTTTTTCGACGCCATGTTGCACTACACTATTGCTCTGACCTTACTAATCAGAGCAAGACGAAGCGCACTAGGAGTGCTTTCTATCGTCCGAAAAACTCAGTGCGAGTTTCTCTTCAACAAAAAGTTTTTCTATCAAGTACATCAAGTTTTTTTATTATAAACCAGCCCGCTTCTCTAACGCTGAATATTCGGATTTAGTTCACAATTTCACAGGTTTTAATTTTTTTGCGCAGAAACCTAAGCTATTTTTCTAAAATAAAACTAGTCTAAGTTATTCCTTATAACATCAGCTATCTGCCAGTGAATATCAGTCCCGTCAATATCGGTCCAGCCGTTTCAGAGATTAGCCGGAACAAACAGACAGACAGACAAAAATTATAAATTTTTTGTTGTTATAAGTACCGTATATACTTCTAATGATGATTTCAATTTCACCATTTCATTATAATATCTTTCATAATCATTTTCGAACGTCCTTAATGTACTGCGAAATACTTTACTATCACAACTATACGCCCATGGAGATGAGCAGAAACTTTATGGAGGGTGTTTTCAAAAAGAAAATAATACTATTTTTTAAATCAAACAAACATATGACCATCTCTATATGTCTGTATCAACAATTACCCTGTTTATGTAAATTGTTCTTTTTTTGAATACTTAAATCGAAAAAAATATTTTCGGAGGATGTTTGAACATTTAAAACGCCCTCTGTGTACACAGTACACCTCTGAACACACTCAAATCCAATAAACAAACGGAATTCTACAATAACAATTAATTCATATAAACTGTGCTTACCTTAGTTTGTTTTTAAACGTTGGTATAATATGATGTTATGTAACATTCGATCATATTCTAACGCACTGTACATATATAATTGTAATGATTCATAATGAATTATATATATATATAAAAATAGCTTAAAATTAATAAACTTAGAGAGGCATTTCTACATTTCGTAGTTATTCTAACATACAAGAGAAATAACAAATATTCAAAATTTTGGAATGAAAAGGAACTAGAATAAATTCTTATAAACTCAACAAACAAACAAAATTATATGACAAAGAAAACAACATGTCTATTCCAGGAAAGAGTGTGGATAATGTAATAAAATATAAAAGTATACTACCAACCCTCTTCTTCGGCTGGTTGGAAATTATCTTGTGGAGCACCAAAATCATCCTAAATTCAAATAGAAATATTAATTTAAAGGTTATCGATTCGTAATGAAATATGTATAGAGTGTACTATCGATTATCCGAGTGCGAACTTATTCGTGCCTAAAATGTTTTTGTTTTTTAAATCCATTATCTTTGAATTAGAATATGCATCTATTTGACATACATATGATACAAATGGTGAGACGGTGTGTTCGGATTTTGTCGGGTTTCATCGTACAAAACGTGCATAGGGTTTCGTCGTATTGATGGTTTGAATTATGCGCCGTGACTATTCGCCCGATAACGATGAAAACTTTGATAATTATGGGAATATTTATGTCAATTTTTAACCAATTCAGCATTGCCATCAATTCTCAGAAGCTATTCAAGCAATAAAATTCTATTTAGTACTGTAATTCTATTTAGTAGTAATTCTATTTAGTCTATTTTAGCCTGAATAATCGTTGTTAATCGTTGCTAATTTGGTGTGTCTCACCAAATTTGGAACATTTTGATTTTAAAAACATGCAAGGGTATAGTACAGAATAAAAAGATAATTTTAAATGAAATTTTTTCACTTACCCCACGAACGTCACGACCACCAAATTTAGAATTACGGAAGCCACCACTACCGCCGCTAACATTTTCATCACGTTGTAGCCAATCAGGAATTGGTTGATCAGCTTGACGTAATATTTTAATTAAATCTTTGGCTAAAGACGCATCTTGAGCACTATCATAAAAACTGGTAGCTTTACCACGATTTCCTAGTCGACCTGTACGTCCAATTCGATGGACATACTCATCAATTCCTTTTGGTAGATCGTAATTGATTACATGTTTAACATTCTTAATATCTAAACCTCGTGCAGCAACTCCAGTCGCAACTAAAATATCTCTACGTCCAGTTTTAAAATCACCAAGTGCCTGTTCTCGTTCTCTTTGATAACGATCTCCATGGATACTTGTAGTTTTAAAATGATTATCACATAATAGTGATGCCATGAAATCGGCATTTCTCTTGGTCTCAATAAATACTAGAGTACGTTCAGTACCTTCTTCTTTCAAAATTTCTAATAACTTCTCTCGTTTATTAAATTTGTCAACTTTGTGAAATGTTTGTGTGACATCCGAACACGCACCACCGACAATACCCACACTAATAAACAAATAATTATTTAAAAATTGTCCGGCTAATCTTTGTATTTCTTCTGGGAATGTTGCGGAGAACATTAATGTTTGTCTGTCACTAGTTGCTACCATCGATTCGTGGCTTAATAATTTTTCCACCTCTGGTAAGAATCCCATATCCAACATCCTATAGTTTAAAAATTGATTAATTGACAACAACCTTTATACGTTCCAAATTTTATAACAGGAATAACGGCCAAGTTTCTCTTCTGAACGTCAGGAAATGAAAAACTGCGTTAGTATACAATCTGGGTAAGATAGTGGCATTAAGCTTTTCACGAGATAACGAGTCCTGTAGATTTGGACATCGCATTTGCATAACACCGATTAAAAGTCCAGTGTCGTACGAAAGCTTTTACATTCGTTCGGAAATAGACTTTTTAGACTCATTGCATTCCTTTTGATGCGAGATTTTCTCTGATATGCGTTTTTATAATTCCGAACATATTTAAGAGTCAATTTTTTTGGGAAATATTTGGTCTTACTTTGACTCCTAGTATTACTCACCTATCTGCTTCATCTAGGACAATAAATCGTATAGAATTAAATGTAATTTTTCCATCTCGTACAAATTGCATAAGTCTACCAGGTGTTGCAACTAGAATATGACAACCATTCAGAAGTTTTTGCGATTGATAAGATACTGCTACACCACCGTAAGCGACAACAGTTTTTAGAACTGATGCATGTGAAAATTTTAAACATTCATCTTTTATTTGAATTGCTAATTCACGAGTCGGTGATACAATTATTGCTTGTGGTTCAGAATGTCTAGCATCCACTACCTGGAATGAAAACAAAATGTTAAATATTGAATTCAAGTTTAGTAGTTGTATTTTCCAATAGTTTAGTCAACAAGTTAAAAAACTGTGTTAATTCTTGCTACTGCGAATTAAATAAGCGCGATAGCTCGTTGAACTCGTTATGACGTCTGAAAAAATGTGCAAAAATTTCAAACCCACAACAATTGCAAAAGTTATAAACAATTACAGATTCCAAAGAAAAAGGGTCTTCTTTTTTGAAAATTACTCAAAAAATATTGGTGCTAGAGGAATTTTACAAACAGATTCTTAAAGAGGAAATTAAAAAAAAAAAATATCGACTCCCGGAACTTGACCTCTATTGTTAATAGTTTTTATTTAATATTGAAAAAAAGGGTTCCGCGTGGCGAGCGCAGTGCCGTTAATTTTTCTTTTTTAAATCGTAATCTCAACAAACTTTTGGAATGCACGGAACCCTATTTTCAACATTAAATAATAAATCTTTAAGTGTTTATAACTTTTGCAATTGTTTATGTGCGGGTTTGAAATTTAAGCACATTTTTCTAGACGTCTTAGGTTTAAAATGATTCGAATTAACTTACCATTGGTTTAGGTTCACTTAATAGTATATGTAAAATCGGTAGAAGGAAGGCGGCTGTTTTGCCAGATCCTGTTTGTGCACATGCCATAACATCACGTCCATCCATTACAATGGGTATGGCATGTTTTTGTATTGGTGTTGGTTTTGTATACTTTGATTTTTGTATGTTTTCTAATAAAAATGGTCGTAAGCCAGATTCTTCAAAATTCGATATTGGTGCTGGTATATTCTCACCAGATACTTTCACATCAATTTCGTCGAATTTATCGAAATTAATGCCCATCTCATTACCAGCTGAAAAAATTTCACTTTCTTCTGTAGGTGATTCTTCCGGAATGTATATTTCTCGGGGTTTTTCTGCATCAAAAAAAAAAGAAGAGTTTTTATAAGAATAATTGTTGAAAGTTTTTTTTTAGTATTTCAAATTTGATATTAAAATTTAAA
The DNA here is from genome assembly GCA_963920215.1 of Nineta flava. Lineage (NCBI taxonomy): Eukaryota > Metazoa > Arthropoda > Insecta > Neuroptera > Chrysopidae > Nineta > Nineta flava. The sequence continues at coordinate 104,602,006 of OY986042.1, forward strand.
AAGTGACGAAAATAATATTGACAAAATTAGTATCCAAAGCCATGCACAAAAAGGACGATATTTTGTGGCAAACACATTTATTACAATCGAAGTTTTGTATCAATGGCGACGAAAAAGATTCGAGGTGGGGAATGGGGAATTTCTCGAGAGCTTTCAGGGAAGCAGGAGTGTAAGCTATATACAATTGTTTCAAATAACCTAATAACCTTGGAGATGTAAGACGGCAACAATCGTATAGGCCCGATTTATAATTAAAACCCAAGCTTCAAGCAATCCCACGATTTCCTACAGAAATCAATAATTTTCTTAATCTATAGAAGGGATGTAGCTTCCACGTGGAGAGTAATCATCACCCACCTCAGGTCTTCCGTAGCCCTAGCTCTGTATACTATTCTTAGGATATTTATAACTTAATATATTCTACAGTAATCGAATTATTTTCCATTAAATTTTTGAAAAAGGATGTTAGGGAAGTATATAGAAAATTCTACGAAGCGAACGAAAATTTAGTTTTGTTCTTTTCACTCAAATTCATTTCAATTATCATTAAAAAAGCTACGAAGCGTTCCAAATTCTCAAATTATACAACTTAAACTCTATAGAAACAATTTTGTATCATTTTTTTAACATTCACTAAACGGTTGTTGAGAAAAAAATATATAAAAATTTAAAAAAAGTGTCTTTGTCACTTTTACGTATTATATGGTATAGAGAGAAAAATGACGAGTTAATCGTTCGTCCTGGTTGACGAGTTAATTTTTTCTATATCAGTATTTAATTAAAATTCAATGTCATTTGTCTATTAAGGAAAACGCTAGTCTTCTATAATTTGTCTTACGTAACCTAAATGGAATTTGGAAAAACATTGTATTGTTGACGTTTAAGTATATACAAATAAATATATATGAATAATAATTTCGATAGAAGTAATACTGTCAAATAAAAATAAGAATGATATGAAAGAGTTGGCTCTTACGTCAGAGTCGTCTTTGGTGTAGCAGTAAACACGCTGGACTAGACATCCAGAGGTCTCGAGATTCGATTTCTGGTTGACGAGTTAATTTTTTCATATCAGTATTTAAGAAAAATGATATATCTTTATGTTGATTTAAATTAAAGGTACATTCACTGCCAAGTTTTTCATATTATTTCTTATTTAAAGTACTTTTGACTCTGTCTCTAAAATCCTTACAGAGCCATAAGTGGGATTTTATTTTTATATAATCTCTTTTTATGATTTATTTGTACAAATCATATTTTACAAGTATTTATTTCTATAGATACTGATTTCTCTAGTGGTAGATATCTACAAGATAAGCCATTCATTTCTTTTTCAGTTATCTACTACAAGCTACAAAGATAACTGAAAATTGATTGCGATATCTCGAAAATAAAATTGATTGAAATATGCATTTAAAAATGGATTTTAATAATTCATTTAACCATAGTAAAAAAAAAATCTTCAAAATTGGTGTAGATTTGCTTAGGTTTAAAAGGTTAGATTTACAGGAAACGGTCGAATAACAATTTTTTATTTTTTACAATAAATCGATGCTTTAATTTTTTTCTATTTTTATTATTGGCAAAATCTTTATTCAAAGTTTAAACTCTTGGCAACCTCATTGTCGACCGAAAAACGTCGTCGAGATTTCCTTGTGATAAAGGCCCATTGGTGAAATTAGCTGGAATTGATGTATTAATCCTTTTGAGTTTCTGATCAAAAGTTCTCATGGTAACACAATCGGAAAATGAGGGGTGGAAATTTGATGTTTCAGGATTTTTTTACTACGAGCATGAAGTTATAGTCCATTCAACGCGCATTCGCTAGTTTGGTGCTGGGGTTTTTCGGGTCGCTGATTTCGAAAGTAACATTTGTCAGCAGCCGATAGCACTGTCAAATCGCTTTGTTTACCGGAATAGAAGTATCAGAATGTAGACAAGCGAATTTTATGGATCGCTGATTTCAAATCCGGTGTCAGAAGTGGCATCCGCCTTATATTCTAATTATCAGTAGAAAATTAAATCGAGTTTACCTTGTTCCCCATTCTTTTCACCAAAACCACCATCACCTCCAAATTCACCACCTCGATCTCCTCCACGACCACCACCTCGGCCGCCTCTACCACCACGTCCACCTCCCCGACCTCGTCGTTCACCATTATTTTCTGATTCATCACCACCCCAACCTAAAAATATTATAAGAAAAGAATATTATTGATAACCTAATTATAAACTGATTCGATTATTAGATAGTAATAAACTAAATTCCCTAACCTCCTCCAGAACTTTCATTATTCCCGCCACCCCAACTACCTTCGTTTGAATCGCCGCCGCCCCGACTACGTCCACCTCTTCCTCTACCACCCCCACGATCCCCTCTTCGTTCTCCCCGATCTGAAAGAGAAATTTTTGTTAATTATCAAAAATCATTTAATTTTCACTGCAAAATTAATAAAGTCCCAAACCTCCGCCAGAACTTTCATTGTTCCCGCCACTCCAACCACCTCCGTTTGAATCGCCGCCACCCCAACCACCTTCATCATTGTTTCGATTATTTCGATATCCTTAACAAAAACAAAAAATTTGGAATTTTATTAAAAATTAGTAAAAATAATGGAAATAAAAAAATCGTACCATTAGAATCTGAACGACCACCTCCACGGCTTCCTCTTCCTCTATCACCCCCACGACCTCCTCTTCGTTCTCCCCGATCTGAATAGACAATTTGTGTTTATACTAATAATTAATGTTTAATGATCATTCGATCTTACCACTTCTTCCACCACCACGTGGTGGTCGCGAATCATCACCCCATCCATTCCCACCGTCATTGCTAGTACCATTTTTAGAATCATCTCCCCAACCATCATCTTCATCAGCCTCAATTGGTCGACCACGACCAAATGCTTTACCAGCTCCAACATCATTTTCCCAATCGTTTTCCATGTTTTGGCAAAATTATCTATTATGTACAAAACAATGCATTTATCAACAAATTATTTATCTAACAAACAATATTTTACCAATAGAAAATTAACTATTTCAAATTAACCTACAATTGAATGAAATTATTTGAGCAAATTATGAATTTAGTAATAAATTAATAATGAATTTCTATAATTAAAATTACAAAAATAATTAATTGATTAAAAAATAATTTCTGCTAACGAACTTTGTGTTGTAACTTATTATTTTTCGATCAACGAACATGCCAAAACTTGCTATTCAAATATCTGTTTTTTTTCTTTTGTTTTAACAACCGTGAATGTACTGTGTTTTCAAACCGGTGACACCAGACCATGTGGTACCGGTAAGTCTATGTTAAAAGGCGTTTAACAATAATAGTAAATTCACAAAGTGGCACAGTTGTGTAATATACGCATTGACCACTATATATAATATACTTCGTAAATAGTCCATTTATTACGCTTTACAAACGACAAAGATAAACCGTTAAAACTATATTTAGTTCTAAGTAACATGTTCATTTGGTGATTTTAATTAGTAACAACCTCGTCTTTTAATTTGGAGTTTTCCAATTCAAAGAATGTAAAATTCGTAAAATAAATAAATAAAATAATCCTTCCATTAATTTAATAGAATATACATGTCGAAAATCAGTACACGTCTATAGAATCCGATTAATATTATGGTAAGTCCAGAACTCGTTTATTCGTCTTACAAAATTTGAGTTAGTATTTCGACCACAAATTTCTGTAGCTTAAATTTAAAGAGGCTATCGATACAACCGACAAGCTTTTCAAACTTATCATTATACTTCAGTCACCGACTAACCATCGATCGAAGCGATTCATAAAAGAGATATCAAAAAACAATTAATATACAGGTTGTCCCAGAACAACATGGAATCCTTCGGTGAAGTTGTTCCTTAGGTCAAGACGAACTCATTTTACCATATAACATAGGTCCGGAAATGATTTGTTTATCCGCTAGCCGCCATTTTGTGTTTTTTGCTTTATAATTTATATCTACACAACGCGTTGTTCGATTGAATTGAAAATTGGGACGATTGTTGCTTTAGCATAGACCAATAATAGAAAAAAATTTGAATTTTCAAAAATGTATTTTTACAAAATGGCGGCTTTTAAAAAAATTCAAACTTACGTAAGTGAAAAACAAGCAGATTTATGAATTTTTTGAATTTTTCTAAAAGCAAACAGAAAAATTCAAACATACGTAAGTCAAAAACAAGCAGATTTATGAATTTTTTTGAATTTTTCTAAAAGCCGCCATTTTGCGAAAATACATTTTTGAAAATTCAAATTTTTTTCTATTATTGGTCTATGCTAAAGCAGCAATCGTCCCAATTTTCAATTCAATCGGACAACGCGTTGTGTAGATATAAATTATAAAGCAAAAAACACAAAATGGCGGCTAGCGGATAAACAAATCATTTCCGGACCTATGTTATATGGTAAAATGAGTTCGTCTTGACCTAAGGAACAACTTCACCGAAGGGTTCCAGGTTGTTCTGAGACAACCTGTATAATAAACAATTAATACATCGACAACAAAGATAGTGAAAGTTCATATGCATTCCACTACCATAACATCATAGGTAGCTCAGCGGAAGAGCATTGGTTTAGAATGGCAGAGTTCGTGGGTTCGATACCCCGCCTAAATGTGTATGATTTGATATCAAGTATTTGATGTCAAAGAATGATATTTAACATAATTTTAAATAAAAATTAATTATGAAACCGCTTCGGTCGACGACTAGTTACGATTTTATGGGCATCTTTGAGAATTTAGATTAAAAATAATATAAAAATGTTGATTGAACTGCTTCGATAGACGACTAGTCGGTAGCCCTTTATAATTTACGCTAGAAACATCTGAGGGTCAGAGTAAAGATTAAAAATGGGCTAAGAAAGTCAGACGATTTTAATTGTAGCTTCTTAAAAAGTTTGTATTCATAGGTGTTACTAGGGCACGGTGAAAAAAGGAGTTCACTAAAGCCGAGTCTTAAAATCATTTGTTGGTTAAACAAAACAGCTTATATCTTTGTATTTTTTCAAATAAATTGAACTGAAGTTTTTACTTTGTTTATATGAATTTATTTTAGCAACCAAAAGTTATAAAGGGAACAAAATAAATGTTAAAACAAATAATGTCGGCAGTTGATAATTTTTAACTAACTTTAACTTGAGCCAAAGTTAGTTTAATCTGGATAATACACGAATGTATTATTGATGTGTTGATTGTGAAACACCAGAGAAACCACATACAACAGCGTAGGACTTACATAGTTTGCGCCAAAAATTTTGATTGGAGAGTTTGAAAAATAGTTTATACGTGAATTATGGAAGGTGAAAAAAAAATGGATATTAATCAAAAAGTGATAAATTATTTGAGAGTTTTATCGCAAGTAAATATTTTTCATATAACTAATTATAAAAAAAATTTGTAATCGAAGCTTGTTTTTCTTTAAATAGTATTATGATAGCATTGACTTACCGAAGATTAATAACGTGAACTTATCTGATAATGAAAATATTAAAATTGTTTTAATGAGATTAATTGATAATTCATACACTTTGATACAAAGACATAAAAAATTACAAGAACAAGTTACCGAATTACAGAGTGAAAATAGTCAACACATGAAAAAGTTAATCGCGTTAAAAGTGAGTACACATCTGCTTATTAATCATCACAAATGTCAAATGATGAAATCATTGTTTTCGCGCCATTTTTATGCAAATATTCTTTATGAATACTTTTATAAAATATTTTATCTTTTTTTTTTTTTTATAAAAGTTTGTATATGGTATTTGACAAAGATCTTTTTTAAATTTTTCATCATAGTTTGGTTTTAGAGCCAAAAGCTGGGACTCACACTTCAAATCTTTTATAAAATGTAATACCAAACTATTAAATTTTTATAAAAGAAATCTTTCATAAAAGTTGAGTCATTATACACATCTTTGACAAAGAACCTTGATAAAAAATATTTTATAAAATCTGTTTTGGGAACTCTAGCATTTGGATATGCTCTCTGGTGGGTAAATTATAAACGAGAGTTAAATAGTAGTTTGCTTCCCAACCCCCGGCATACGCTACGTCCTACAAGTTTCCTAGCGCACTCTGGTGAACAACTTAGTAACTACTGCTAGTAGGTTTAAATATTAAGCGCCGCCCCTTGTCAGAAATCCGAATATTACCAAACTAGTTGGGCTTAGTTAAGTGGATAGACGAATTCATCACGATGCCCCATAGATAATAGATTGAGTTGATAATAGATTCATCACGCAAAAACTACTGGACCGATTTGGATGAGACATTTTTTTGTTTAATAGCTTATCGCTACGAGAGAAAGAACTCGATATTTGTCAAAATATAAATTTGGTGGAAGTGTCGATAAATGTAGTGGAAGCGGTGGGAAATTACTTTGAGACTTTTAGTCTTAAAATGACGGGAGCCGGTGGTATAACAAAAACACCTCTTAAAGCTGAAATTCTATACTAATAGAAAATTTTCAACCCTGTCGGATTAAGTTCTCGAAATCGTATCCATTTTTTGTGGTTGATAAAATTGATCAAAATAACAGACACTGAAACTACGTTTATTTTTAAAATCCTAAAAATGTCTCTGGAGGCGTTCCGACCATTACGATATTAGTTTAAGAGTTGAGAATTAATTTAAAATATCAAATTTTTATACTAAAAATTATATTTTAAGGCAGATAATTCAAATTTACAAAAAGAATTGGAAAATACTCAAAATGGAGTAAAATTATTAAAGAAAAAGTTAACTTTAACGTCTATAGATAAAGAATCAGAAACGGAGAAAAATGATAAATTAAAATCGGAAATTACACAAAATAAATTAAAAGAAAAATCAAAACAAAATCAATTAGAACATAATATCAAACGGGAAGAAATGAAAAATTCAGATCTTAATAACAAACTCAAAAAAAATTGTGGTACGATATTACACATTCGTTTGTACAGTTTAGTTTGTAAGAAAAATAAATCGATTATTCATTTTTAGGAAAATTTGTATCTGTTGATTATCACATTGCGAGTACGTTAGAAGAATATCGGAAAAATGAGGAAAGATATAAGGAAACTATAACATCATTACAACATAATAACGAAGAATTACTCAATGAAATTCTGAACTTAAAGGAAGAATTAATTTTTAAAAGTATAAATTTGACCCAGTAAATCCCAACGGAATTATCTTCGTTTTGGCACTATGAAAACATCACAAAAAGTCCATAACAAAATCGCGAAAAAATTTATTAAAAATACTTAAATTGGGAACTCTAGCCCCCTTGAGATGCTCTTCTCTGGTAATTAAGCTACCGCCAACAGAAATAAAATTTGCCCGAAATCTCAGTTGTTTTCTTAAATATCTTTTTTAGTCCCGTCATACCGGAATTTTATTGGATCAATCTCTTTATTAATATTTCTATTTTCTATTGCGTAGTTTTTTTTTTATTCGTCTTATTTTATTCCAAGTGAAAATTATCAAAATAAGAGCAATGCATTAAAACTCGAACTTTAACATTAAATAATTAATTCAAGACCTCCGTAACCCCCCTAAAACTTTTATAATTGATTTATTTGCACGTAAACAAAAAATCAAGCCTTAATCTTTTTGAAGCTTCAGTGCTCGTACATCCTTAAAAGGGACAAAATGTGTCGTCCAATACGTACGTTCATATTTATGTCAACCCGTAAGATTCCAATTTATTGATAAGATTAAAACAAATTTTTTTAAGGTCAAAAGCCGTGAAAATTGCTTGTTTTTTTGAATAGAGGTCAATATCAAAGTTATTCCTTATTTAATTTTTAACAACTTATTGCATCGTTATAAAAAACATTTCTCAGCCGCATATCTCGAGAGCTATTGGTCCTACGTGAATTTTGTATTGGATATTTTTGTGTAGTATTAGCTAAGAAATAAATTTAATCCTCGTGTAAACACGAATAACAATAGTTTACGAGATATTTGAGAAAAGCTGATTTTCGGGATCTTTGAGTTTCAATAACTTTTTTTGCACGCGCGATTTCGTAATGGACTTTTTGCCATGCAGTGCCAAAACGAAGATAAATCCGTTGGAAAATCTCCACGAGTATTTTTTAGAGATTAGCTCATTTATATATACTAGGGGAGCTAATTCAATTAATCATATATGAAATAAAAATCAGGGAAAAACATCACCAAAATCACTGTAAAATATATTTATTATTAAAATAATTGTACAATAAATAGATAAATAATTTGCATTGTTTTAAATTTTTTATAAAATTCAACCCTAATTATTGTCTTATATTTGTTTAAAAAAAAAAACTGCCAGCAGTAATAATAGACCAAAATACTTATATTGGGAACTCCATCCCTCGGATATGCTCTGTTGGGTAAATTATAATCCAGAGCTAGTAGGTCGATGTTTACTCCCCCAATCCCTCTTACATACCGTTCGACCTACAAGTTTCGTGGTTGCACTCTGATGAACACTTTATGTTGATATATTAAGCTCCGCCCACCTCCTGCCAGAGATCCCAATAGGGTTAAAATTATGGTAAATTTAAAACAATTGTATAGATATTTCCATATAAACTGTACATTCAATAAGTTACAGTAATTCAATTAAAAACAAGTGAAAATAACACTAATTTAATTGCTAAAATTTCCGGTATATACTGAGTTTATGAAAAAAAGTTTCAAACAAATGTTGTTGATATTTAAAAAAAGGGACATTTTTTGTCTTTTTTTATCTCTTACCGTTTCAAAGATGGATTTTTTTCTCTCCTCAGGTGTTCACATTCTCCACAGAATGTGAGATCTACAATCATCATAATACCAGATTGGAATGATGTGAATATAACAAATAAACTGTAGAACAAATCATCATCTACCATGCAAAAATTATTATTAAGGTATTTCTATCGGAATGAGAGAGAACGCGATATCTTAGAAAGAGTAAAAAAACAAAATAAATTTAATTATTTATTTATTGAGTTACAATAATGATTATGGCATCAAATGTAACTAATAAAGTCGTTCTCCATAGTTGGTTTATGTTAGACATTTAAATTACACAAATAAGTTGCTGAGGAAGTCATAAATAAATGACGAAACGTTCAATTTATTTAAATTAATTAATTCACTTTTCCTAATCCTAATTCCTACGAATTGAGTATTATTAGTAAAAAAAACTTTTTAAATAGTAGTTGTATTAATGCAGTAAATCTGACATTGCTGTAACACACACTCTCATAGATTGCTCATCTGTGCGCACGGTATAGCAGTCAGCACATGGTCAGCGGCTCTGCAGTTGAATAACTCGTAAAAGCAACGTTGCCGCTTGTACAATTTACTTCTGGAATAGCCTAAATCTTACATCTTACAGGCTTTAAGCATCCCTAATTTATTTATTTACACATATCCAGTTTTGTTTGCAAAGTTATTTTCTATAGCAAAAACGCGAAATAAAACTGTTCAAAAATGTTTCCTAAACAGTATCCATGGGTTCCTATCCTTTAAGTGTTAAATATTGACAACTTTGAACATTTATTGCAGCTGACAGAGACGATTAATACTTCTACAATTTTTTTTTACGACTTTATATCGTTGAAAACTACCTCTTTGCAAATGTCGTTAGAAATACCTTAAATTTTTTTTGATTATATAAATAAATAAAACTAGTATTTTAAATAAATGTTCAATTTATATGAAAAATACTATATGAGAATATATATAAAAAGATTCTGATTTTCGTTTCTATCACATTTAACAGAATTACATATATGGACCAAATTTCGCCTCCCAATTAGCTAATGGTAATAATCTGCAATGGTAATTATTAAAAGTCTGTCCATGAGTTATAATGAATATGATTTTGAATCAATTATTTTTAATCGGCCGTAATAATTGCAACCATTTCTTTTATAGATCGTTTATTTGTATGCATGTAAGCTTTCGCTTCCCATAACATATTTACTAATTTCTCATCGGATTTTTCATCCATACAGACGTCTTCCGATAATTGTGGTGAATATCGATAATATGGTACACCAATCATGGAACACCATGATCTGGCTCGATCTATTACACGTCCATCACTACATGTTGCCTAAAATATTAATAGCGTGGCTTTATAAAGATCGATTATCATTCCAGCGTAGTCGAGTCAATCAAGGTTTTTACATCTTAGGGTGTATTCGTTTTGGACACTTTCAAGCTTTCATCAAGCGTCATCAAGCGTTGTTTTTTTGGTGTTTATCTTGGCGTTGTGTATGCTAACAAAGCGCGCTAACGGTACTTTATCCATCGAGGTAAGGCAGCTAAAGCATGACCGCCATATCGTACTAATGCTTCGTTTAGACTACGACATACATAACTTGGGGATCTTTGATGATCCCACTTGTAGGGCCTGTATGGAGGACGATGAAACCTCCATGCATGTTATATGCTCCTGCAGAAGCCTGCAGGGTGTCAGATATAGAATGTTTGGGTCCGAAACTTTGCATCCATCAATCCTGGGAAAAATCCCGACGGAGAAGTTGTGGGCCTTCTGTGTGGCGTCTGGCCTCAACAGAATCCTATAGCTTCATCTGCTTAAAATGGCACCTCTTGCCCGGAGGCGTCTCGCCTTCGGGTGACAGGTTGTTCTCAGGGAGGGCACAGAGGACTCCTTGGTCAAGGTGCTAGGGACCCGTATGCAGTACCCCTCTTTCTGATTATTATTATTAGACTACGACATAAGTTGCGACACAAATGTCAGACATAAATTTCTTTACTGTTCACACTTTAACAGATTTTTGGTGTCTAGACACTAGCAGACACAAATGTACGGAACTAATGTCCGAACTGTTCACACACAAAATAACTTATTGCTGCTTATATTGTCATTAAACAGCGACGTAAACGCTATATTTATGACTATATAATATGTATATGAAGTGTATGAAAAAATGTCGAATCTGTTTGAAAACCTGAACAGACACTTGGATACTCAGACACAAGGTGTTTACACAGCCGCTGCTTCAACACTAATTATAGTATCGCAATAAATGGCACAACTAGAGACACTCGTGTGCACACATAGACACTCGGTGTATACACTGAGTGTACGGTGTCCAGTGTCGTAGTCTAAACGAACCTTAACTTCCAAAACGAACACTGTATAAGCGTTTGTATATCTATCTGTCATCTGCACTGGATTTTTTAGTATATTCCATTGCATTTTTTAATTTTTTGCATGTTTTAAATCATTTGTTTTCTGAATAAACCAAAAAAAAAAACTATCAAAATCTGATTAGAAAAAAACCTACATTACCGACGTACTTTATCAAATTGTCAGTTTAGGGGGTTTTATTTTGATTTTAGGGGCTTTTGAAGTCACTCAAACAAATACTATATTGCTTAAAGAACAGCTAAACTGATGTCAACTGACGCTTACACGTACTTTAAAGCGTGTAAGCGCCCAATACGAATACATCCCGAGTACTAAAAAGTACATTATGTTTTTCCATTGATTCAACTAACATTAAATTTAAAATTACTTACTTGATCAACAAGCAAAGATCCAATTGCTGAAATACCAATAGCAAACTTAGCCGTATCCCAAATACTATCCGGTCTAAATACATCAATTTCTTTATATTGTGTGACTGGTATCATACCAGTGCCCAATGACACCACCACCGTAACTGGTTTAATTTCATTTACACGACCTGTTGCTTTTAATGCTAGATTGTATTCATGAATTTCAGTTAATGCATCTAACGTTGGATTATTGGCAATTAAACCGCCATCCAAAAATCGACCATATGCTCTGTAAAATGATATTATATTAATTTTTATAGCCTGGTTGGTATTTTAGTGCAACTTCTCAAAATGTTCTTTTTTTTTACCGAAAATATGAAGGTGCTGCGCCTGTAGCTCTAGCCGCTTGCCATAATAATTGACTTTCGGGTAATGGTGGCGCTAGAAATGGACCACTTGGTGTTATATTCATTAATCTACTAGGACTTGTATAATTTCTAAATAAATGTAAATCGACAGGTTTTCGATCAGCCAACACACCCGTAATCATTAATTTTGGATGCTTAATATCGGCCATAACAGTTTCAGTACCTAAAGCATCCTTTAATATACTCTCCAATTGTTCACTTGGATATGGTCTAGATCCAACAAATGCATACTCTTTCATGCGAAAATACAAACATAGACATTCCTTTAATGTCTTTCCGGTTGATAAACCTAATGCTAAAATACCGCCCGTACTTGTACCGGCAATCCAATCGAAACAATGTTGTATTGGTTTTTGCATAATGCTCTCCATTTCTAACAATAATTGTACTAAAATTAATCCACGAATTCCGCCTCCATCTAGACACAGTAATCGTCCACCTTTCACTTTCTGTTCTTCTGTTCTTTGTGCCGCCACTGCCATGCCATCTGTATCTAACATTTGATCTAAAACTTCACGAGATTCTTGTGTGTTCGGAGTAGGGGGAGGTATTCCCTGATAGCTTTCACCAAATTTACAACCCTTTGTACATCCAGTTACATCTTCTGTACAGCGTTGAGCGCCAACCGCATGTAACAAGTATAAAATCTTATCACCTTGTGGATTTACATTGATTGAATGTCGTGGTGATGCGCCAACATTATTTTTATAATCTAAATTTGCTCCAAACACAATTAATGATTGTACAATGGGTATATTATTCTCTTGAATTGCAAGATGTAATGCTGTGTTGCCTTCATAGTCAGCAATGTCTGGATCCGCATCACGACTTAACAATGCCACAACACATTCTAAACGACTACGCATGACCATTACATGTAACGCGGTTCGTCCATCAAAATTTAATGCATTTATATTACAACCCATATCAACTAGTGTTTCAATTACTTCACGCGAACATGACCAATGCAATGGAGTCCCACCGAATTTCATATCTTGAATGTACAATTTATTTGGTGAATCTTGAATGAAATTACCTGGAAATATAATTATTTTACCAAGAAAATCGAAAGTTAATCTTAAGAAAATTATGTTTCGAGTATTATGGTATAAGATTTGAACTTGAAACTGTTTGTCCTTTTTGTATTTATTAAACACTACATAAGTTTTACTTGCATGTACTAATTATATACGTAGTAGTGTTTAGTTCGAGATTATCTGCACATTGTTATTAATTTATATTACAAATCATTTCTTAGTCAAGTCTGGTCTCAATTTTAATCAGATAATTGAAGTTCTACTGTAGTTTGGTTCTTTGATTATAAACTGTTTTTAGCGAAGTATGTTTGGCATATCCCATTTCGAATTCGCGTGATAATCAAGTAATTAAAATATAATTAAAAAATTCTGATAGAATTAAGGAGGTTGTTTTAAGTATTGTTTAATCTCTTCTGAAGATGTTCTATCCATAACTATCAAATACTTACAAACATAACCAGGAGCATTTTCCACTTCTTTCTCACTTAAATTCGGAACATGTGATGCAGATATATTTACATCAGCTCCAGCTAACAATAAAGCTTTCACACATTCTGGTTTATTTGCCAAACATGCCATATGTAATGGTGTATGTCCATTCTTATTACGTGCATTTAAACACCTTGGAGCATCTTGGCTTAAAGCCTAAATATAACAAAGACTCTTAATAATAGACAATATGTTTCTAATAATAAAGGCCAGGAGAAAATTAAATTTAAAAAAAAAAGGCCCTGGTTCGTAATAATTAGAGGAAAGTGGATGATAGCTTTAAATACTTTAAATTGATGATTAATTTAAGTTTGTTTCATGGGAAGAAGATTTCATTTCTCTAACTTATAAACAAATATTTTCAACAAATTTACATACCGATATAATTTCTTTGGTTGTCGTTGCAGCATAATGAAACACAGAGTTAGAATTGTGATCTAAATGCTCCAATGAACATTTTGATGCCACTAATAATTGTACTAATTTAATATTGTTAGTATGAGCGGCAACTTGCAATGGTGACATTCCAGTTGTTGGATCTGAACTATTTAGAAAACTATTGACTGTTGGATGATTGAATGCATCGTATAATGAAAAATGTGCCGCTAAATGTGCTAAACTCCATGTACTACATTCGTTCATTTTATCGCATATACTTTGCAGACCTTTTAAGTTACACATCTGAAAATATTTTCAAAATAAATAGTATAGAAAATAATAATCGATTAGCATTTACTGAAATCATTCAATATTTAAACAATAATCCAGACCAAATATATTTCAGTTGAGGCTACTAATTAAAAAAAGTACTAAAAGACGATCTATTCAATAGCTTTGGATTAAATACGGAGAAAGTTGCAGGAGCAATTAATTTAATAATACCTTAATATTAAATATATTATTTTATGAATTTAAAATGAGTTTAGTCTAATCAAATAGTTAAATTTGCACCCCATTTCTTAGGTACACAGTTTATTAAAAACGACTAAAACTGATCTGAAAAATATTTTAATCAAATGAAGCGTTATAAATAAACTAACTTCTTAGTGTTTTCATAGCCACGCTGACTAGAATTACATTAAATTGTATTTACCTCCTTGGAAATTGCAATTAATGCTGGTACTTTGTCACGATAGGCCATAAAACGTTGTTCTGCTTCATCTTGTCTATCCGAACGAAATAAACTAAAAACAATTTAAAAAAAAAAAACAATTATTTACCAAATCCGTACACAAATCATTGTGTTTACGAAATTATAATATGAAAAATCTAAACCAAATTTAAAGAGATTAATTTCTTACTTTCTTTATCATTAGAAAGTTTTCTCATCAAACACTTTTTCAATAGTTTTATTATATTCGATATTGTATCTGTATGGGTAAAATTTGACCCATTTCTAAAAGTCGTATCGATTTGAAAGCTTGCAAATGTATACAATTTTGATGGCAATAAAATAATTTGGTCTAGATAAACTTATCATGGAATTCGAAAATATTCCCCAAAATAGAATTTTAATCGAAGCGTTACTAATTATTTAGAAGCAGGGGAAGCGCTTGAAAATAATGGTTTTTTATTGGCCAAATTTTCTTTTTTTAATATTGATTTTATTTAAGAAATATTTACCACAAAATATTAAAAAATAAATGCAAACCTAAATGCTTGGTGTAAAGATTCAGTACATGGTCGATGTAAAACAATTTCATATTTTCCTTTCTGTTTTTTTCCATCACCAGCTGGTTGATACAAGATAATTCCATCACCACGTAAAAAAATTGTACGAGATGAATATTGATCGGGGGTTACTTCAACGACTTTGGTCGGTGGTGGTTCGACACTCAAAATATTTCGTAAAACTGCATTCGCAACAGCAACACCCAACCAATTCATAATTTAAACATAAAAAACGGCATTAATCATCCAAAGGGAAAATAATATTTACAAATTAATATACATTCAAAAGTAATGTATAAATTTTGACATACTTAAAAGCAATCGTTTCCTTAGTTTTAAATCAACTTACAATTCATTTTTCGATGAAAAACTTGTTGGAATCACTTCTATTCAGTTATCGATTTTCAGATTACACATAGAAATTAATTATACTGCTTTAACATATTGTATGAGTTTCATATTTTTTAAAATTTCTATTCGTTTGCGTATGTGCGTATGATTACAGAAAATGTATTTTTATTGATTTAAAATATGTTAAATTAAGAAATAGCTATTTGACCATAAAGTAGGAGAGCGAATTCTTAAGCAATTGCGTAATAATAACAAAATACACAATTTCTTGTAAGGTTATATTAAGTGAACCCCCTGAGTATATGAAATATACATGAAATGAATAAACTGATAAAAAATAGTCCAACCAGCCAACCATGTGAAAAAAGTTTCTGATCAAACTTCAAAGAAAATTGACATATACGGGTTACATTCAGATTTTTTATTTGTCATTATTCACAAAGTGTGCGTTCAGAAATGTTCCCGTGAAGTAAAAGTGTCCTAAATGCGTTCAGAAAAACCTAATGTAATTATAGTGTGTAGTATCCATGTAATTGACGGTCAATCTTGGTCGTATCCTGGACTTCTTCGTGATGTAATTTTGTGAGGTTATGTAGATGGATATTCGATTTGATCTCGCGACACGCACATAAATTTGCTAATGCTGGCATTAATTTTGGTTTAGTTAGTTGCGTTAAATTATTTTTTAAACATAGTTTTGAAAAATTTACAAATAAACCTCGCATCAGTGGACCTGACATCTTGTTGAGGTTATTTTATCAATGAAGGCTGTGACACACTTTCACGTTTTTATAAATCTTATCGTTCGAACGGATACGATTCGATTTTAGTGTTTTTTGATAAAATCATCATAAAAAGTATAACATTAAAAAATAAAATTGAATTCAAACAAAACTGAAACATTATTCTTTAAAATAAATTTTTTCTATTTTCTGGACTAATATAAAACAGGGCGATTGATAGACAACACCAAAAGTATAGGATAGAGGAGAAGCAGCCCATAAGAGCTAATGTAAAATTGTAGTATATAACTATATAAGTTTAAGTAATTAATTAAAAATGTGAAATGAAAAGCTTATAAATACACTATATTAATAAAAATAATAATAATAATAAAAATATATTTTATAATAATCTTGTTCTTAAGAGTATACTTATGTTAATTATAAATATTTTAATCAAAAATATATTTTTTTTAAATATAGAATTATTTCTCCTCGTAGTCCCCGCGAAGGCTGTCAAACTTAATAATTGTTAGCCACAGAATCTAGATGTCACACATTACACAAACAAACATGTCATTAACGTAAGAAACACAGTGGAGACAGTATCTATTTATCTGTGAATTTAATTTATTTATTTATATTGGAAAAAAGTGCTTTATAAAATGGAACAAATAAAAAAATTAACATCAAATTCAAAGCAACAAACAACTGTAGAAGAATCGACATGTATGAAAATTGATGAAAGTGATAGATCCTTTAATTTTTTAAATCTATCTGACGATATCGACACGCAGGAAACTTTCTACGAATTTTCTGGACAAAATGAGCCGTTAAAAGCAGCTGGAAATAGTCAAAATGAAACACTGGACCAGTTTTATACAGGTTTGGGACAAAATAAAACGAGTACTCAAATAATCAAAAAGGATGCTGCAGTTCAAACTGAATTCAGTGACGACAAAGAAATGTTGAATAGTTTAGATGTGTTCGTCGGCTCACCTGAAGCAATAATTGAATATGTTCAAGAAAATACATGTGTGAATGATGTAATTGTTATAGATGGGGATTCTGGGGACTCGGATCATGTACCCAAAGTAAATACCCTTAAAACCAACAATGATCCATACATAGAATTAGTGAACCAGAATTATGAAACCATTCAATATAATAATACATTCGATGCTAAATCATTGGAAGATGCTGAAGATCTTAACTTTTGTCCAATTAAAAGGCGAAAATTATCACCGAAAATTACAGAAAACAGGGAAAACAAAATAATATCATCCAGAAATTTTAAAACTGTCTCGAAGAATCTGAAATTCCATGATAATTCCAAACCAAATGAGGAAAATTTTCAAAACATTGAAAAAGAGCCTGATAAAGAAACAATTATGGAGAAAAATTTGCGAGAAAATGAAAAAGAGCTTGATAAACAAACAAATATTAAGGAAAGACAATTGAATACAATTGAAAAAAAGACCATCAATGTGGAAAATTCAAATGAATCTGTAAACGGAGTTGAATTTATTTCAAAAATTATTGTATCGGAATCATCCATAATAACTATCAACTCCAATTATGGAAACATCCAATTGAAATTGTCTGAAGGCGCTACGATTAATATCGGGCGATCAACAAAAGAGCAGAATCAGCATCAATTAACAACTAAAGTAGTGGAACCATCAAAAAATCAATCGACGACCATAACGGATCATAAAAAGGACGAATCTATCAATTTAAGTGACGTTTCAATAATTGAAAATTCTGAAGATGAAGACGACAATAAAACCAATTTCTTAAAAGCTAAAGTCCGAATCAATCAAAATAAAAGAAAGAAAACTTCATCTGATGATGGTCCAACAGCAACAGATCAGAATCATCATCAATTAACAACTAAAGTAGTGGAACCATCAACAAATCAACCGACGACCATAACGGATCATAAAATGGACGAATCTATCAATTTAAGTGACGTTTCAATAACTGATATTTCTGAAGATGAAGACGGCAATAAAACCAATTTCTTAAAAACTAAAGTCCGAATCAATCAAAATAAAAGGAAGGAAACTTCATCTGATGATGGTCCAACAGCAACAGATCAGAATCATCATCAATTAACAACTAAAGTAGTGGAACCATCAACAAATCAACCGACGACCATAACGGATCATAAAATGGACAAATCTATCAATTTAAGTGACGTTTCAATAACTGAAATTTCTGAAGATGAAGACGGCAATAAAACCAATTTCTTAAAAACTAAAGTCCGAATCAATCAAAATAAAAGTAAGAAAACTTCATCTGATGATGGTCCAACAGAGCAGAATCATCACCAGTCAACAACAACAAACGAAGTGGAAAAATCTTTAGAAAGAACATCCGACCCCTACCATCTTGAAGTTGCAGAAGATGGTTTTCGTGGACTACCAGGCACAAGTGGGGAAACTGACGAGCGGCAACCACCAGTGCGATCACAAGAATTCGAAGATCGCCTTTTCAAAATGAAATGTTTGAGTTGTTTTCGTGTATGCGTAGTTACGATCCGAAAACGTCGAGGAAAGTCCAAACATGTTGTAGTTTGTGCATGTTCTAGTCGAAACTTAGTAGTATTTAACGTAGAAAACAAAGTACAATTAATTAGATTACAAGAAGAGGTCGAGTCAAAGTCCAAATAAGTTTTAATTAATAGATTTTAATATATATATTTTTGTAATGATTGTTATTTATTTGAAGTGTTACGTCCTTTTAGAAAACCAGAATCTTTTATTTAATTTATAAAATAAAAGTCAACACTACTATTAATAAAGACACAAAAGTTTAATAAAATGATAAAGTTGTGAAAAACTATAATCGAAAAAAAATGATGCAAATTTAGCAAAATATCATTTTGATTACATAGGCAACTTGTTATACATTCAAGCAAATTTCTACATACAATTTGTAATACTAATATATGTATATTAGACCAGGGCCAAACCGATTTTGAAAACCCAAATTGTAGAAAAATTCTTTACAGTATGTAAAAATTTTGAAGATGAAGACGACTAATTTCTTAAAAACTAAAGTCCGAATCAATCAAAATAAAAGGAAGAAAACTTCATCTGATGATGGTCCAGCAGCAACAGACCAGAATCATCATCGATCAACAACAAACGAAGTGGAACCATCTTTAGAAAGAACATCCGGCCCCCACCATCTTGAAGTTGCAGAAGATGGTTTTCGTGGACTACCAGGCACAAGTGGTGCAACTGACGAGCGGCAACTTCAAGTGCGATCACAAGCGTTCGAAGATCGCCCTTTCAAAATGAAATGTTTGTGTTGTTTTCGTAAAATCCAGACATATTATAGTTTGTCGGTGTTCCAGTCGAAATTTGCTAGTATTTATTATAGACAATAAACTGCAATTAATTAGATTTTACAAGAGTCATCCGATTAAAAGGGCAAGTTTATCACCAAAGATTAAAAAAAAAAAACAAAGAAAACCAAACGATAAATTCAACAAATCAATCGACCATAACTTTAAGTCGAAATTTAGTAGATTAGATTGAAATTTTAATACATAAGTTTTAATAAATAAATTTTAATGTATAAATAAGTTTTAATAAATATATTTTATTATATAAATAAGTTTTAATAAATAAATTTTAATATATAAATAAATTTTTATACTGATTGTTATTGAAGTATTTTATTTTTTTTCAATTAAAAATCCTTCTATAATTCTTGTCCAATCAGGACTGTTTTAGGCCAAGCAGGAATCCTTGGGCACATAGATTTTGAAGAGATCGATTTTACCGGATTCGGTAGTTGGGGGTAGATGAGCCGTACAGAAGCGAATAATTGCATGGGGGGGGGGGGAGGTGAGGGTTTAGCAACGAACATAGTTTATATGAAATAAAAAATTCTACTTTGTAATTTGTAACGTTTTTATATCAGACTTTTTGTTAGATCAATTGACAATATTTGCATATAAATATTTATATTAAATAACAATAAAATAATTATAATAAAATATATATAAAAACGACTTAAGTTTATGTGCATAATATGTATCAAATTTTTTTAATATCATTTTATTTTATGTATAAAAAAAATATAAATTGAAATATATCAACAAATCGTTACAAATATTTCATATATGATGTTTTATAAAAGCTTTGTAATAAAATAATTCTTGTTATTTCTTAAGGTAATTATCGTGAATGGTCCTTAAAAAATTAGTTTAAGCCAACTCTGTCAAAAACCATCCTACAGTTAATATTCTTGATTTTTTTCAAATTCATTGAGTTGTAATAATCAAGATAAAATGGGTAGGACGGGGATTGTTTAGTGATTTTCACAGCTTTAAAAAAAGATACTACAGACCACTCTTGAAAATATAACATGGTTTTAAATTCTTGTTTAAAAATATAACATAGTATAAAGTTATCCCTCAATTTTGAAAATTTCATATGTTAGGCCATCAGTTTCTTTCTTTGGTCAGAATTTCATCTTTTAACGTTAAATAGTTTTAGAGAAAATTGCTTGTCATAAAGATTAAGCAGCCGTTATTATTATGATGGTAAACTTACTAAAATAGGCCATGAAACGTGTTAACATGCGCTAGATAGATTGAAGAGGCTGACCTGGACGGGCTACCCTTCGACTATAAGGTCCATTGTGATGCCTAAGGATGTGCGGATGTGAGTGGAGTGGAAGGAATTTGTGAGTAGACTAGGAATTGGTAGGATAAGCGGCTGCAGCTGACTATGATAGGAACTATGTCGCTATTCATCTGGAGTTCGTGAAGGAAACTGCAGAAAACTTTCTCGAGTATAGCCGGTTACTTCGTTCTTGTCCATACGCCGATAGTTTAGTCAATTAACCACCCCTTTTTTTTCTTAATAAATGACAAACTGTCGATGTTGGGATTCGAACCCATAACCTCCCAGTTTCCAAGTATGCATACTGCGCAGACATAACGCCTTAGATCGCTCGGCTACTTGGACTGGTAACATGCGCTAACACAGCTAAAGAAAAATGATAAAAGCTCATATTTAACACAAAATTTAAAGTGTAAAATCAAAACCAAGAACTCACGATAAATACCTTAAATAATTTTTCCATCATTTGTACATAATTCTTTTACACTAAAGGGTAAAAAAGAATCACCACTATCAAGTTCTTAGAAATCATTTAATGTTATACGAAAACGTGTAAAAAAACTCCAACTTCAGAACATGTAAGACGATCTTATCTTAGCTTGATACTATCGACAGCAAAAGTGACGTTGTTGACCAACAACTCTATTGTTCGAAACATTTATTCGAAAACCAAATAGATTCGCTATATTTGCTATCGATGGTAAGTACGATTGTGAAATAACTTTTCAGCTTTTATTACAGCTGAAAGCTCGAAGCTGTAATTGTAAGTTCTCTATTGTGTACTCTCTCTTTGGAACCAGAACAAGAATACATGCTGGGATACGGTAATGTTTAAAATAACGACTTCGTTATGGTGACAAGTCATCTTAATGGTAGCATTTTTTTTTACCTTTAAGTGTAAATGCCGACCAAAATGTTTAAAAATATTAATAACAAATTCAATTGGTTCTTCTATTTATCAAAAAATACTGTTTTATTAATTTTTAAACATTATTATTTATAAATCAACATTGTTTTGGGCAAAACATGAGATTGTAAGGTACTTTTTGTGCATCGAATTTTAATTCCTGCATATAAAAATATAGATTTTATAAAATTAAAAAGAAAAAAACTGTTCATTTGGGCTTTTTTTTTTCAGTATACGTTAAAATATAATTTGTAGAAGGTAGATAGATATTCCAATTGAACAGTTTCATCAAACTTTCAATAAATTGATCTTATTAATTAAGCAAATATAATAACAATAATAATTATTTATATAATGCAAGTCTCGATTGTTTTCTTTACAGCATCTCGCGCATATGGTATGTATGATAGTGAGTACCATGTCATTGCTAAAAATTGAATTATTATAAACACCAGTGCCAATCCAGCTTTACCCAACTGAAAAAAAATACGAATGGAAATAAATAATTTGTGTACTTAAGCAATATGACAAATGACTTATTTTCTAGGTATTAAGAAGATAACAGAAAACAATTATTTCGAATCCATATGACATAAAGTTATTGACCACTGATTAGTTAACAATAGTTAACGATAACCGGAGTTGGTGCAACTGACTGTCTGTCTTAGTTAAAACTACTTTTTGTAGTAAAATATATAAAAAATACAAAGTAATTTAACTTACCGCTATCGCTGAGAATAATGTCATTCCAAATGCGACTAAAACAATAATTGTTGCAATGGCTCGAGTTGGAGCAAACATCCGTTTAACTTGATTGAATGGACCCATTAAAAAACACGTACTAAGCATTGATACAACATTGCCTAACGTATAAAATATTGCAAATGTTGCTAATCCTCTTTGTAAAAATAATGCAAATGATCCCAATAATGATAATAATATTCCAATAATAAAACATGCGATGAAGCCTTTTAATCGTGTTGACCAACTTAAAGTGCTCGCATCATTTAACTACAAGAAAAGAATGATTTTTTTAAATTGAACTAGCGTCTATTTATCCTTTTTTAGTATGGTGCCTTTCGGTTATATTATACCAACAGAATTGACTAGCGTTTACTTAATTTGACATTTAAGTAATATGTCTGGACATTGATAACATTCTTTGATATCAAATGCTTGATATGAAACATCATACACATCTAGGATGGGAATCGAACCCACGACCTTTGGCATTCTAGAACATGCTTATGAGCTACCTTCAGGTATCTGAAGAGGCAAAATTTAATGCGCACGCATTTTAATTTTAGTTGATATTTTACATAAAATTATCAACTAATTTTTACTCTTCTGAAACTACATTTAGTTGGTTAAATTAGATTTTCCATGACCATGAACAAAATTTCAAGACATTGCCGGATTTTCAAACAAAAATTCCCTAATATTTCCCGGTTTTCCAGAAATTAGCGACCCTGTACAACGTCAATGACTGAATGTTTTTTTTTCAGTTAATTGATTAAAAATGCTATTTTTGAATTTTGTCATTAAAGAACCTTAAAACATACCTAGACCCGAATTCCGATGAAATGTATAGTTATTATATAGGGCTATATGTACGTTGTAAACAAGGGCAAAAACTTATCGTAGGTGAAAATGATCAAAAAGAGTTGAACTTGAACATAAAATAATTTAACATTGGAACGAAATTACATTTAACGAAAATGTAAATATTTGTAAAAAAATATCGTTTTTATGGATCATACTATTGTTCCGCTACGTGGATAAATCAACTGAAAAATGTTTATGTAAAATCATTCATATCATACTTCTTTTCTAATAGCGAAAAAGTATATATGATAACAATAACTGCATTTCGTAAAAAATGAATATAATATATTTAGAAAAATTACTTGTGAAAATATTCCACTTTCTTCATCGGGTTGATCATCACCACTTAAAACTCTTCGTAATTTATCCATTTTCTTCTGTAAATTATAAAAATTAAACCATATGGTAACATATTTTTAAATTTATTTTATTATTTGACATATTCAAATATCTTACATCAAATTTGCATGCGATTAAAAATAAATTATCACTGTTAGTTTATTTTAAATAAATTGTAAGTAAAAATAACTTAAAACTGTCATATATGCAACAGGTTAATATGGTTTAAAAAAGTGGGAGAAATTCTCAACCTCTCAATATACACAAGTTAAATGAATCACGTAGCGTTCTTCTTTTTTATTCATATGAGTTAGAGTGAGATAAAAATATAAAGGCGGCTGTACACTGTAGAGAAAACTCTAGCTAAAGTCGATTTTTTGCCTCGGAATGTACACAACAGTGTACATTTCGATTTTTATATTTTCAAATTTCAATTAGGGGTGACATTGCTTTTTTGAGATGTGTGTCCTTTTTTACTATTTTTGGAGTTACTCTTTCTAACAGAAGTAGATATAGTCAATCTTAGACATTCGTATGAAATTTTAATACGCATCGAGATTTCCATCCCAGAATTTTTCAACAATATTGCATGTACTCCTGCCTCTTCTCTTTTCGCAATCCACTATCTTCCATAGTATATTTTTCTTTCCTCCTGCATTATTTTCTTCTTTTGCATTAAAACTTACACCACTAAAGCATTACATCTGCTTCTGCGGTCCGACATGATAGTTTCCAAAGTAAGGATGGAAGCTATTCTTTCTACTCTCTCTACGTAAAGATATCTAGCGCTCTCGAGTGTACACAGCTTGTAGACTGCCTTGAGTAGAGTAGCTCCAGGCCCTCTCTAGGCTGCTCTACCAAGAGCAAATTTCGACTCCAAGGTACACACGTCGCTAGAGTAGCCTAGCTAGAGAATGTCGACTCTAGCTAGAGTTTTCTCTACAGTGTACAGCAGCCTTAATCAGTTATCTACATATACATATTTGATTGTGTTTTTCTTCTTTTTATTTACACATAAATAAATTAAATTTCCTAATCCCTTCTATTTTCATTCGCACATTTCTTCATCTTCGTCATATTAATTTTCTATATTCTATTAAGAATATTCTGTTTTCTTCAAAAATTTTGTAGTTAAAAATGAAAATTGAATCGTGGAAAACAGACTTGTTCTAACTGTATATTTAATGCATCAAGCGTGTACTTACACATGGTATAATTATCTCCAGGGCGGGATACTTGTGGGGACGGCAAAACAATTTTTCACCATACCAAAAAAGTCTGAAATATGTATAATAGCTCCCACCACAGTCCTACAGTTATGTGAAATAATTCAGAAGCAAGGCGACCAACGCATTTATCTGTAACATAAACATCGCGCTGCGAATATTTTTTGCATGTCTGGCTCTGCACTTACTACTTAGAGTAAAAAAGTTATTTTCCAAGTTATATAATTTTACTACTCGAACAGTAGTATCAAAATATAAAAGACACACCTTCTATAATATAATAACAGAGTGGGAAAAATACAATTAGTACAAAACGGACAGGTAATTTAAAAGATTTTTTGAGTTTAGTCTCAGGCATAAAAAGTTTAACTCCAAAAACTAAATATAGTGATCATACTTTCTTAAATTATCAAGGCTAGATTTGACATAAAACATTACAGAGATTTATAATTGTGTATAGCGAAAGGGTGCGTGTGATAAAGAAAATACTTGAAATGTATATTTTTGTAAACTTTATTTCACTACTTTTTGGATAACAATTACAACTTTTAGATTATAATTCTGAATTGTATTAACTTTTTTATTTCAACGAATATTAAATTGTTACTGTACTGTGATCCGTTGGTGTTCTGCTTTATATATCTGAAATGCATACGTTCTAAGAAGGGGAGAGAATCGCATCGACATTCTTCACACTACCAGAGTATACTGGTAAAGTTGATCTGTTTCTATACGTGAGTATATAAAAAGAGACAAAGATATGCATGAATACGTAAATGCATCGTTCTGCATTGTACCGAGGGTTCAATTGTAATGTTAACATCGATGGGCCAGATATGTGTATCCCCTGTATGTGAGTCACTACAATTGTAAACGAAAGTCCAAATACCCCCTAATTTATAGCGATTTCTACAAAAATTATATTTAAAAAATTTAAAAAATCAAAATAAGAAAAATTATGTTTTAATTTTCAAAAAATAATACAAATTAATATAACATTGGGAACAATCAATCACTCTTACAACAATTTTGAAAACTTAAGCCTTTTTAAAAAAATTCATTATATTCGCTTGTTTTTTGGGTGAAGCTTTCTTTTTGGGCTCCTTTTTTGCCTTTGCTTCAGGTTTATTTTTATTATCTGTTTTCTCATCTGTCGATTTCTTTGTGTCAATCGTATTTTTATTAACATTTTCATTTTTATTATTTTCCACATTTTCATTATCTGTATCTGATTCAGTTTCCATTACAAATTCTTTTTTTGTTACTAAAAAAACAGAAATACAGAAAATATTTAAATAATCTGCTGCTAAACGATTTCAAAAACAGTTCATACCAAAAAATCCTTCATCATCCAAGTAAGTTTTATCTATTTGCCTTCCAACTCTTTTTTTCCTCGAATTTTCAGTATGCTGTGAAACAGGAGTTGGTGGCACTTCATCAATGTCTTCGTCGTCAGAAATTTGTGTCTTATGATTCGTAGCAACGGGACTTTCAGATCGATCTTTTGCAAAAATATCATCTGTAAAAAAAATATTAAATATTGAAAAATGTATAATTTTCAAAAACAAAATTTTGTATTTACCATCACTGGATTCAGAACCATCGCCATGTTGAACAATCCGTTTACGTCGTTTGGCCTTATTTCCATCTTTATCTTTTGCAGTGCGTCTTCTTTTAGTTTGGGTTTTTTCAACTTTTTTATTTTTATCTTTTTTACTAATTGCTTCTGGTTTTTTCTCTTCAACATCTGTCTCCATTTTCGTATCAAAACCAAGATCATCGTCGGTATCTGAGTCTAATATATCACGATAATCACGTTTAGGAGCAGTTTGTTCTTTTTTTGTTTCGATAGGTTTAATTTCTTGTTTTGGTGGCGATGATTTTGTAGATTTGTTTTCTTTCGCAGGTATTTTTTCTTTAGTATTTTGTACATTTGATTTTATAGATGATTTTGGTTGATTATTGAAAAAATTTGCTATTCCTCCTTTTGAGACGGGCTTTGTTGATTTTGTTTTCGTTTCCTAAAAATTTATTATGTTATCAATGGAATTCCTCTGTAAAATTTCACTCAACTCAGCATGCCATATCTACTTAGAAAAGTAGATGTGTGTAACCACAGCTAGGTCTTTTGAATGTATCCGGCTAGATATATCTATAAATAGTGGTAGTTTTTGGACAGATCACTGCCAACTGTACAGAATAATAATCCCAGGATCCAACCTTTATGGATATACATAGCTTTAATGTCTTTACATCATACTTCATCTCTACACGACAGCTATTTGAATAATTTTAAGGAACCGAGTACACATAAAAAAGGAATATCAGTCTTTGGAGCTTAGATGTTAGGGACTAAAAAGTTGCGGTTCTACATCAACTATATTATTATGTTAAAAAAAGTTTGATCTATATATTTACGAGATTCTTAAATATTTTTGGGATAAGTTAATGTAATTTCATTAATATCAAAAACTAACAAGAAAATTTTGATACATACTGGTGGTGACTTCTTTGGGGGTATATCCTTTGAGTTTTTAGTTTCTACTTCTGTGTTTTCCTAGAATTATAATATGTCAAACATTAATTATAAAATATTTATACAAAAGACTAGAAAAACGTACTTTTTGAATATTTTTTTTCGCTTGATTTTGAAACATATTAGATATTCCGGATTTTTTCTCAACAATTTTCGGCTTTGAATCAAAATTTGGTAATTCCTTTTTAATTTCAACATGTGTTTTTTTTCTTTCTTTCCTTGTAATATCATGATCAAATCCAATTTTTCCTATACTATTAACGAATAATAATTCAATTGAAATTTCAATAATTTTAAGTAACTATTAATTACCAATCTTTTCCTAAGCCCTTATCAACTGTGTACAAAATATTTAAATCAGTAATATTGGTTTGCTTTTGAATACTAAATATTTCTTCGCTAATAACGTTTTTAAATTGTTTGCGTGCTTCTGATAAGTCTGTGTCACAAACCAAGTGAAATTTGAATCCATCTTCGGTGGCTCCGTAAACTAAATATACTATGGAAATTGGATCATTCTTACTACTTTTCAGATCTGCTACAAATTGATTTAACAGTTTTTTCGATAAATTAATATGAATACTTAATTCGTTACTCAACCATTTATATGTAACCTTAAAAATTATAATTCAATTAGTTTTGTTATTGTATTAAACTACAGTACACAAAAATTTATTACAATTTTTTCTTCATCGTAAATGAAATTTTGTAAATTCGTTAAATATAATTCGAAATTAGCATCTTTTAATTGTTCATCAATTGACATATCCATTTTTGTAGTCTTTTGGCAATAAATTCTTTTGGCGGGAAGCTTTATATTGGTAATGTAGTTTGACATTTCAAAGCATTTGTCAAAGTAGACATAAATATGAAAGCTACGTTCCACTTAACGGTCACAAATCTATTGTTGCATGCTTGCATTGTTTCATAAGCTACACGAACATTACGGTATAAGTGGAGCAGTTTGTAATAGAACTTTTTATCAAATTCAATAGTTGTGGACTTGGTGAATTGTTTTCTGTCTAATCCTCTCAAACATTGGGAGGCAACTTCGTGGGGATACCCTGCAATGTGTAGACCTATGTTACAATATAAAGTAGCCTCGCTGTGAAACCGGCAGCGAGGCTCAAATTACCTTATAGCATGTATTTTACATATAAAATATGAAAATAGTGGGATAAGTTTGTGTATAATAGACATATATATTATAGCGCAACTACCATACCACTTGAGCTCCCCATATCACAATTAAAGTCGAACGAATGTGAGACATGATACAGTTCGAACTCGACAGCATCACCTAAAAAGTTTGTCAACTCTATTGAAAAAAAACAATATCACGTTCAACATTTTTCAGCTAAAATCGTTCAACTAAAGTTGACACATGAGAACGCACCAGAAGAGAAATATTTTTTGGCTTAAATAATGTAGTTATTCAAATAAAAAACTTATATCACAGTACTCGAGTATTTTGGTATAAGTTTTATTGTTTGAATAACTATGTTTCAACTTGACGAAGTTAATAAAAATTTATTTTTAAAATTGTTTTTTGTAAACTAGCGTCTATTTATTTCCATTGTTAGTATGGTTGCTTTTCGGTTATATTATACTAACGGAAGCGACTAGCGTATATTAATTTGGCATTTAAGTAATATGTCTGAACATTGATACCATTTTTTGACATCAAATGCTTGATATGAAAAAGCATACACATCTAGGGATGGGCATCGAACCCACGACCTCTGGCATTTCAGACCAATGTTCTACCAATTGAGCTACCTTAGATGTTATGGTTAAAAATTTATTTTATTAAGTAATGTCACTGACAATGAGTGATTAAGAAAATTTAGCCATGGATAAATTGATAAGCTAATCGAAATCGAAGAAGTTGTTAATCGTTCCTCGTAAAGTCCGTTTGAATCGTATTTTAATCATAGATACTATAGAATAGATACTAGATCTGTAGGTACTAATATGAATACTAATCTAAATTATCTATACTAATATGATCTGTACAAATATGACTACTAGTTCAGTGCGAATATGAATGTACCTTTAGAACTCAAAATTTTTTTAATTCTAAAAATATTTAATAATTAATGATTTTTTATTTTGCCCTTGATACTTTTTTATTATAATTCAGAATTTTCCCTTTAAAATTTTTTTTTGCATAACTATTGTATATTTTGAAATAGGTTATGTCCAAAAATTTGTATTCCAAAAACTTTTCCGTTGTAATGTAAACAAGAGTGTGGTAAAGTTGGATTTATTAAAATATGGATGATTTATCAGCTCAGGTAGTAATTTAATTTACATAAAACAAATTACAAGTTAACTCAAATTGAAATTTTTGTACCTATTTAGAGTGAAGAAATTGAAGCCCTTTGTTCAATTTATGGATCCGATTGGATATGCGATGATGAAGCTGCAAGAAATTTTCATATAGTAATAAAAGAAGGTGCTTTTGAAGTTATAATGCATATAACTTTACCGTGTGATTATCCTAGCCAATCCCCACCAAATTTAGAATTATCTGCACCCGCATTATCACGATTACAAAAACAAACTTTAGCTTTAGCTTTAAACGATGTTTATTTAGAATCGATCGGTGAAGCAGTGCTATATCAATGGATTGAAAAAACTCGTGAATTATTATTCGAAATAATATCTATTAAAGAATGTGACGACACATTATTAAATATAAACTCCGAATCTGTGGATAATGGAAATTTAATAGAATCATCCGTAAATAATATTAGTTTAAGTATATGTCATGGAAATGCTATACAAGATCGTAAAAGCATATTCCAGGGCCATGCAACAAAAGTACTTTCTACAAACGATGTAAAATTAATGTTAGATTCGTTGAAAGAAAATAAGAAAATTGCTCAGGCTACACATAATATATTAGCATATAGAATTAAGAATCAGAAAACTGATTGTATTTTGCAAGTGAGTTATTTTGGACTTGGTGGTTTTTTGAAAATTAAAGTACTTGAATATTATCTTTTGTTTAGGATTTTGACGACGATGGAGAAACACATGCTGGGAAACGTCTGTTGCATTTATTAAATATATTAGATATTTATGACATTGCTATTGTTGTGAGCAGATGGTTAGATTTTATTTTAATTATCTCATGATTATTTTTATTTTATACTAAAAGGTTACTTCTTATAGGATATTATTTAGAACCAGTCTTACTTAATTCACACACATAGATATCACACATGCTTACTAAGTAAAATTTAAAATTAAACCATTATCCGACCGAAAGCAAAAATGTGAGAAGTTTCCGCATACAAAAAGTATTGATATCCCAGCAAAAACAAAAATGTTCACCTTCAAAAGTATTGAAATCTATGCAAGGGTCAAGGTTTTTAACAAAAATGAGAAAATGATAGGTATATATTTATTATGTATGTTTCTCAGGTGCAGGGTATTTCATATTTACGTGGTACTGGCCAATTAATCAGTAAGAAGTAACCTGTGTATAAAATTTGTGTACTACATTAATTTTTATACAAATTTTCTTATTTTCTATTTTGTTAAAGGTATGGTGGAATACATTTGGGTCCAGATAGATTTCGACATATCAACAACGCAGCACGCCAGGTTTTAGAAGAAGCAGGCTTTATAAAAAAGAAATAATTGTTGATACTTTTTATATTATTAATATTGTTGAACAAAAAATAAATAAATTTTATTTTTAATACTAATTGGATTGCGTGTTTTTAGAATAAAATTTTAGAATTTTATTTTTCTTAGGTATAATACCTTTAAGTTGCAATTTCATGTTGACGCCTGACGCTATATTTCAGAATCTACTTGGATCACGTGATTCAATTTTAAATTGTCCGTCTTGTGAAAAAATGTAAGGTCAATTTGCGGCGTTACAATATTATACGTTGCTTGCAATAGATAAATGAGCGTTAAAAAAACCGATATCGAACCTTGATCTGTCGTATATATATATATATATATATATTTTCAAATCAAGATCAAAATACATATATCAAGTTAATAATTATTTTAAAATTGAAAATTTCTTCAATAAGTGTATTCATTTACCCATTACTTAATATCGACTATTTTCTAATTCAATATATTTTAACAGCTCATTTATTTTAACGCTCGTTAAATACGAACTGAACGGTGCTTATATTTACGGCTACATTTTTGTACATGGCAAAAACCTTAAAAGTCAACTACGTGACAAAAATCTGCGCTCAAAACGAGCGTCAACATGAAATTGCACCTTTGTATCAAGGTCCATCAAGTTTCTCCTCTCTTCTTTATTTATTACGTAAAAGCTCATGAACTTTAGCCACACATACAGTGTTATTTTTCGAAAGATTCAAGAGTCATTTGTTCGAATTTTCAAAAATAATGAGACATCGATTTTGTCTGTATATTTCTATCAACTAATCGGTTCCAATTTATTAGAGCAGATGCTTCCAGAGTTTATAAAGATTAAAGGTATTATTATATTCCCAGAAAAAATAAAGTTTTATCCAGAAAATACAAGAAATTACATTCTTTGGTTGTTTGCGATATGTTGTACCGTGTGTTGTAAGCTTTAGATCATAAATGTGTGATCTATACTGCCCTTTATATAACCTAAAAACATAAATGTCATGTGAAATACGTAAAATTTGAGAATCAACTAGAGAGCCCTCTATCAGTTGTCATTAGATGACAGAACAAAAAGAAATGATTTTAACTTGAGGGATCATTATTTTTCAAAGTAGAAAATGACACTGTGATGATTCAATCATTGGTGATACATTAATTTTTTACTTTTTAATATAGTTATTTAGACTAGTTTGTAATTAATATAAATCAGTGATAGATCAATCCCTTAATTTTATACATAAAATATGTCGAGAGGCGGTTTTGCTAATTCTGGTTTGGGGGGTCCATCACGTAATTATGGTTCGGTTACAAATAATGATCCTGAGGTGGGTTTTAGTCCCACCGAATTGTACAATTTAAGTGAAAATATTACAACAAATGTCTATACAATAAATAATAGTTGGCGGACTTTAGAAAGAGCTTTAAAGTGTATTGGAACTGTTAAGGATAATCAAGGATTAAGGGATAAAGTGTAAGTAATTTAATTTATTTCTAACTTGAAAACGTGATTCATTAATTGTTTAAATAGGAGCATTAAAACTATATTACAACTATATCGCAGTTCATTTAAAGAAAATGTTGCAAATTCTTGTATATGGGTTTTATTATTTTGAAAATTTACAGCTATTGTTTTAAATTTTTTAGTAGTTTGATCATATCACGCTTATTTAAAATCTAAAATTTGATAGTGCCTATCTATAGGGTTTCAAAAATTTAATAGTACCTATATTAGATTTTTTAATTTCTTTGTAGAACATATAGATTTTAAAAATAATTTAATAAAAAATTTATTCCTAAGGAATTATTTTATCTTCTGTTTTAACATTATCCAAAAACAGTACTAGAAATGAGTTGCCAATAAATTTGAATTACCTATCTAGATCTGCATTTAAAATAGATTTCAAAATTTCTTTGTTTTGTTTGTATAACATATTCCAACAAAATGGGATATCGAAACTAAATCACATATTTTATTTAAAAATTTGATACTTTATAAATCATCGTGAAAGAATTTAAGATGTGTGTTGACCTCTTAATCAGATGTACCTATAAGTGCAAAGTTTGATATTTTGGCGATAGTGGCATTCTTTTTATCAAAATTTTATTGTTGATTTATGCCTTATCTATTCGTTTTTCGACAAAATACTTATGATGAAAGTTGTTCATTATAAAAATACTAATAACTTAATTGAAATATTTTTTCGAAAACCAAATAGATTCGGCACATTTCAACTGTAAAATTTTGAAAAAAGAACTATATTATACCATCATCTTTGGAACTATTCATACTCGGGCTTTGTACCTATGATAGCTTTTGATAAGGATGTTTTCAAAAATATATACACTTCAAGTTCAGAAAATTTGACTGGGAGCTAATTTATACCCATAACTCTGAAAAGGTTGTTAGCCGAGCTTTGTCCCTAAAGTAATTTTTAATCAAGAGCAAGTTTTTAATTAGTAGCTTCTGGGTTTGTCTTGTCTGGATACAGTGCGATTGAATTCCAATCAGTATAATCCTCTTTAGGTGTGAACTCACTAAGTGAACGAACTCCGAACTCTGAATTTGAATTCGGTCAATGTGTCGAACAACTTTGCTGTTGTTTGCAGTTCGGTGTTAAGCAATACGTGGTATCGCGGTATTCTACAATTTCTATGTTTTTACATCAGTTGAATCGTTTACATATAAAAGTGCGTCGAAGTTAGTACTTCGCTTCTTACAAATATTTAATATAAATATTATCTATTTCACATTTTAAATTTATAACAAATTTTTCGAATACAATTCTTAATAATTGTATAATATTTGACTTGTATCGTGTATTCAAACATAATATGTTCACAAAAACAATAATTCAGATAACATTCTTCGACAGCAAATGCTTGATAAGAAAAAGTATACACATCTACTATGAGAATCGAACCCACGACCTCTGGCATTCTAGACGTTCCAACGTTCTGTCTCTGAGCTACCAGATGTTATCGTAGTGGAATGCATATTATTTCCCACTATCTTGCTGTCAATGTATTAGTAATATAACCGAAAGGCAACCATATTAACAATAGATAAATAGACGCTAGTTTACAAAAACAATTTATGTAAATAGTAAATAAACAAATTAATAATCCATTCCATAGGGTCAGAGGCCAGTTGGTCTAGAATGCCAAAGGTCGTGGGTTGGATTGTCATCCTAGATGTGTATGATGTTTCATATCAAGCATTTGATGTCAAAGAATGTTATCAATGTTCACAGATATTGATTGATTGATTGATTTTTATCGGGGTAAAACTTCGACCTTATGGCCTATTACTTAAATGTCAAATTAAGGATGTACGAGCCACTGAATCTTCAAAAAGATTAAGGCTTGATTTTTTGTTTACATGTAGTTGAAGTGCATATAAATCAATTATAAAAGTTTCTAGGGGGTTACAGGGGTCTTCAATTAATTATTTAATGTTAAAGTTCGAGTTTTAATGCATTGCTCTTATCGAGAAACCCATATTTTTACACATATTTTGATAATTTTCACTTGGAATAAAGTAAGACGAATAAAAGAATAACTACGCAATAGAAAATAGAAATATTAATAAAGAGATTGTTTCAATAAAATTCCGGTATGACGGGCCTAAATAAAAGATATTTAAGAAAACAACTGAGATTTTGGGTAAATTTTATTTCTGCCGACGGTAGCTTAATTACCCAAAATCTCAGATTTTTTTCGTAAATACCTTTTTTGTTAGGCCTGGTATGACGGACCTAAATTAAATTTTAATTTTAACTTATGACAAAAAATAATAAACATTATTGTGGACTTTAATGACTGTACTATATAAGATTTTGAATAATTTTATAAATGGACTATATCTAGTGCTTGTACATCCTTAAGTAAACGCTAGCCACTCCCGTTGGTATAATATAACCGAATAGCAACAATACTAATAATGTATAAATATACGCTAGTTTAAAAAAAAAAAACGAATTAAAAATAATGAAGATTATTATTATTATGAAATTATGTTATAGACACGTAACACAATTAAGTGCCAATCAAATAGTAGCTGTAACCAGTAAAGATTTAAAACGCTTAACGGTCGTCGTACGACGCGGTGATAAACAACAAAAACTACAAGTAGAAAAATTAACAGAAGATTTTAAAGAAGCTGTTGCACGTTATTCCGATGTACAAAAACAGGTTGCTGATCGTATGAAAGCAAATTTATTGCTAGTGAATATCGATGATGCATCAACTAATGATACACAAGAGGAGACTGATGAGCGGGCAAGAGCATTACAGCAGGTCCAAATCGAAAATAAAGAACTGAAATTTGAACAAGAAATGCTGCTGGAACGGGAACAGCGAGTGAAACAAATTGAAGATGATGTGTTAGATGTACAACAGATTATGCGCGAATTAGGTGCATTAATTTATCAACAGGGTGAAAATATTGGTAAGAGAATAGAAAAAAATTATTTTTTACAAAAATTTTTTTGATGATTTTATTAACTTTCTCTCTTAATTATAAGTTTAAATTTATATTCTTGTCGTAAACAAGATTAGATAAATGATTATCATCGAATTAGTTATTTTAATCAGTTTAGACGGTTTTCTTTTGATTTTAGGGACTTTTGAAATCATTCAAACATTCTATTGATTAAAAAAAAAACAGCTAAACTGTTTCATTCGCCATATTGAATATTGATACCAACTGACGCGTACTCGTATTTATAATGCCAAAACGAACGCCAATAAATTGCGTTTAAAAGCGTGAGTGTTGAAAGCCTGTCAGCGCCCAATACGAATACACCCTGAGATATATGTTATAACTTCGATTTATTAGCCACACAAACTAAGGCGTTATGTCTGCGCAGTATGCCTACTTGGAAACTGGGAGGTTATGGGTTCGAATCCCGACATCGGCAGTTTGTCAATTATGAAGAAGAAAAAAAAGGGGGCGGTTAATTGACTAAACTGTCGGCATATGGACAAGAACGAAGTAACCGGCTATGCTTGAGAAGGTTTTCTGCAGTTTCCTTCACGAACTCCAGATGAATATCGGCATAGTTCCTATCATAGTCGGCTGCAGCTGCATATCCTACTAATTCTTAGTCTATACACAAAAATTCCTCCCACTTCACTCACATCCTCACATCCTTAGACATCAAAATGGACCTTATGGTCGAAGTGTAGCCTGTCCAGTCTACAATCTATCTATCTATTAGCCACACAATATACCATTCGAAAGAGGTTGTAGGAATATATCAAGATATCCTGGTATATCGGATCTAAAACCCACACTTATTGATTTTAGTTATTTAAATAAATATTTAAAAAAATTCCATTAAATATTTCAATATAAATTTTGTTTACAGATACAATTGAAAATGGTATTGAACATGCAACAGATAATGTTGAATTAGGTGCCAGTGAATTATTAAAAGCAGCTGAATATCAACGAAAATCACGTCGACGAATGTGTATGCTATTATCGATAGCAATGATTATTGTCACAATATTATTGTGGATATTAATATCATCATTTAGAAGTGGTAGTTAAAGAAATTTATATCCAAATCAAAATAATAACCACACACTACATTTTACTCATTTAACAATTACCCTGTATTATCCAC
Organism: Nineta flava; assembly: GCA_963920215.1. Taxonomy (NCBI): domain Eukaryota; kingdom Metazoa; phylum Arthropoda; class Insecta; order Neuroptera; family Chrysopidae; genus Nineta; species Nineta flava. Next base: position 104,638,749 of record OY986042.1, read on the forward strand.
CATCCCTCACCCTCACCCTCATCTCACTATACTAAAAAAAAAAATTAAAAGAGAAAAAGAAATAAACACCAAACAAAAAAATGAAAACTAAAAAAAAACACACCACCTTTAATCCTTAAAAAAAAACAACCATAAATAATATAAATACATATTATTATAAATATCTTAATCGCATCATGTGACTTGGACAATATAAACATAATCATCATTAAATTTAAAAATATCTTCATGGCCGGTTTGTGTATAAAGATAGACGGGGCGAATCAAATAAAACAGTTATATATATATATAATAGCCTAAAAGATTGATCAATTCTGATTCAGGAATTGATTCATTTCATTGAATTTATTAAACTGTTCTACTCATTGGGTACTAACACTGATTATACTGGGTGTCCGGAAGTACCGAAGGGGATTGATAGGCAGGATAGAGAATAAAATTCTGAGACAAAAAGTCCTCTACCATTTTTTAACCTGACGTACAGGTAATTAGTTATTAATTAAAATAATTAACCAATCAGAGGTGCGCAATAGCGGTAAGTAGGGAAGTGGGACAGTCAGCAGCACCTCTGATTGGTTACTTATTTTAATTAATAATTAATTACCTGTAACGTCAGGTTAAAAATAGTAGAGGACTTTTCGTCTAAGAATTTTATTCTCTATTTATCAATGGTACTTTCTGGACACCCAGTATAATGTTCGTAATTCTTTCAAAATAATGAAAGAAGTATCTTATTTTGATAAATTGCATAAAATTTGTATGCATCAATGAATGAATTATGAATATAATATAAAAAAGCGTTAATACAAAAGCGATTATCAAAAGCACAGATCATTTTGATTTCAACATCAAGTTAATCAACTCCCGAATCAATGTTGTTCAATCCAACACTAGTAGGTAGTCAAATTGATTTTTTGATAACATTAAGGTGAGATAAGTTTAATATTTTGTATTAAAAAACCCGTATTTTAATTGCAGAACACTTAATATAATAGATTCATAATAGAATAGGTTCGAATAGATTTCTCCTCGTCGCCAATTTGGTGACGGTGTCATGAATACTTTAAATTTGGGTTTCTTTTTAATAATCTATTTCTACAATGTTGTGTATTCGTAATTATTGTTCGAATACATATGTCCTCGTCGCCAATTTTGTGACGGTAACATGAATACCTTAAATTTAGGTTTCTGTTTAATCTATCTCTACAATGTTGGTGAATTTTTAGGCGTCAAGTTTGTTTTCAAATATTATTTTACCTAATTCAATTTAAGAATCCATTTTGCTACCTACTTACGATCAGGCTATTGTTGAAATAAACTAATATCTAATTTTCTGAAATATTGTATTACATAAAAGCTATCTGTATCCTGTGATACCTTGAACCTGTGAATTCAGCATGTTTCTTTGAATTGAATTTGCAAATACATTAAAAATAAATATTTTTCAAAATACTAAAAATTTGATGAAAAATTGCTAAACAAATTTATTTGAAGACTAATAATAATTGTAAGGCTTGATTTGTACGCTTGAGTTAATTGCAAATTTTGATGAAATATTTTTAGTTGAAGTACTTTGGGACTGGTTCTCTGGCTGTTTTGATTCAATTTTAATATTTATTATACATTCAAAAGAATACTTTCGTACAAATTAAACCTAATTATAGATTTTGTATATTTTCAATTGAGAACGTACTTTCAGTTCCGCATCAAACGAATATACATTCAAATGGGTCGAAACAAGGTAGATAGTGCGTTTTCTATGATATTTTATGAATACGGGGTTGAAATTTTCATCGTAATATAAGCTAAAAACCTCTCTTTTCGTTCATCTCCTCCTGTCATTGAAAATGTGAATTTTTGTTCTACTAATTATTTTCCAGACATAAAATTTTGAGTTAATACAAATTCGATTGGCCATATCACAGATTGTGGTAAGTATTATAAATAAAAACTATTTTATTCGGACAATAAAATAGTTAGGATATTTTTGAAGATTGTTAGCGAATTTCCTGAAAAGAAATAGAGCTATTGGTCTCGTACCAAAGTCAGAATTTCGCCAAAATTCTTCAAATGTCCATCGATTCTACCTAATAGATGTCGAAAATTACCGGCTCCGAAATTTATATATATATATATATATGTATGTATACATGTGTCTGTAATTGCTCTAGCGGTCACGATTTTAATCCGATTGTGGTTCTCTAACGGTCGTGTTCTCATTAATGGGCAAAATCGGATAAGAGAAAAGAAGGGGGCTTTTTTTAAAGGGAGGGGTAAACACAAAATTTGGTATATCTGTTTTAATGTTGGAAAAATCGAAAAATGTCTAAGAAGTTAAGTTATAGATAATTAATTTTACTATAATTTTGGTTCTTATCATTTTTTCTGTTACCCTAACATTGCCAGAAATATTTACGAATTAAAATTGAAAGTTAAATTCCTAAATATCTCTGTGCACATTAGAGTTTGAGAAAAAATGATTAGGTAATGAATTGTTGCAAACATGATTTTCTACAACTTTACTTCTCATACATTTTTCGATTTTTTTTAAATATTAGGAGAGATATTTTATATTTTGTGTTTTCTTCTTAGTTTATGCCCTTTATTTTATAACCTTTCCCCTTGACGTATGCCATTTATTAATAAAATTGGTCTTGCAAATACTAAAATCATATCAGATATGACATTTCATTTTGATCAGACTAAAATTGTGACTGCTAGAGAGTGATTTATGTATTCTAAGGAAATTCGCTAAGTTGAAGAAGCTCCTGCGTTTTTAAAACTACAATACTTGTAACAAAATCTTAATTCGTATATTGTGGTACCTGTTTTGGTATTTGATTGAATTTGGTTTCAGTTCGAAGTCAGATTTAATTTAATTTGGACAATTAAATTATTATTATTCCCATAAAATATCGCTCTTCTTAAAGTAACCAAATTCAGGAGATTTAGAGACACTTTGTTAATTTAAAAAAAAAAAAAATACAGACGAATTGAGAACCATCCTCCTTTTTGAAGTCGGGTTAAAAAGATGTTAAAATAGTTAAAGCGAAACCGTTTGGAACATAATACTTGAATCGAATTTGTGCTAACTATAAATATTATGTATGCAATGGATATAAAAATAACGGCCTAGTTATTTATTGTTATATTTTGTTATTAATTCGTATTAATTATTTTTCTCTCATATATAGTTTATGTATTATTGTAAGAATTAAAAAAAAAAAAAACAAAGAAGTTTTAAGACACCCGGTAAATGAGACGTGTAGATTAATATTGTTAGTAAAATGAGTAATTCCAGAGGTACATGTAGATTTTTTTTATATTGTGAGGAGGATTGTCAAGAAATTGATTATTTATTACTTGTTAACGATCAAGTAGTGACGGATTTAAGCTAAGTGCCCGCAAAGCCCGGATCGGAAAAATTCGAACAATTGTTATAAATAAATATTAATAAAAAATTCGTTGTTACGTTCATTTCTCTCCTTTTGTTTTGAATTTCTTTGATAAAATTAACCTGGAGCACTATTAATGAATATTCACAGAAGGGCGGCACGATTTTTGTAGCCAAAACTGCATATCCGCCACTCTGCGATCAATTGAAAAAATTAATAATTTTAGGGTGACCGCACACTGCAAACTTTTTATCGGGCGATAGTTTAATCGGTTCATCAATAGACATGTAGTTATATGGGAGTGCGCTATCGATTAATAATTACTATAGACAATACATTATAGCCTGATACTGACTAAACTAATGGCCGATAAAAAGTTTGCGGTTTGCGGGCTCTCTTAGAGTCAAATAATTTCGATTTGCAGTTTTAAAGTACGTTTTCCTCGGTGCGACTATCACGATAATCGTTGAGCTCTATTTTTTTTGTATAGTCGTTCTGGAGAAGGGTGGATATAATTAAAGGTATTTGTTGTGTGCATCATGGCTCCTGATTCGGACGATGAAATTCTTCTCAAGGAAGTGGCGAATCATTCCTCACTGTAGCGGCCGTCACATGCTTCCTAAAAGGATCAAAGGGTCGAGTTTAATGTATGGGCTAAGTTTGCCAATCATTCTGCATTTTGTTAATTAAAACCTTCCTCTGGAACGATACTGTGACTGCAAATGAAAACAAGCGGCTAGTGAAAAATCAACAAATCGCAGACGTTCCGTGCAAAATGGCAACCAACGATCATCGCGATAGTCATACCGAAGAAAACGTACCTTAATAGATAAATTTAATTCATTTTGTTTTAAGGGGCCATTCATGTGTGATTGACGGACAGTGGAGTTACATTTTTGAGGTGAAGGGTCTCCACATGAAACAGATAACTTCTGACATAAAGAGAAGAATATATCAAATTTTCATAAAATTTGTATGGCCGAATTTTTGGATGACCCCTTAATGTGGAAATGAGTAGTAACGCAATAATATGAGTGCACGTCATCATAAAAGGGTTAAATATAGTTAAATAAGTCTGTTTTCATTCCAAATTATATATGCTTTATTTGAAAAACTTATATTTAATAAAGTTTATATAACTTTTTTTTTTCATAAAAACAAGTTTTTATTAATTCCACGGTCTTATACACAAAATTGATTGTGAATCCGAGCGTTGGTCTTGAATGCCAGAGTTCGTAGATTAGATTCCAATCCTAGATGTGTATGATGTTTCATTTGAATTTGATGTCAAAGAATGTTATAAATGTTTAGACATATTACTTAAATGTCAAATTAAGTAAACGCTGGTCACTTCCGTTGGTATAATATAACCGAAAAGCAACCATACCAACAATGGATAAATAGACGCTAGTTTACACTTAAAAAAATTAAAAAATATGTAAATAGTAAATAAATTAATAATACATCGACATTAAAGATAGTGAGAAATCATATGCATTCCACGACCACAACATCTCAGGTAGCTCAGTAGCAGAGCGTTGGTCTAGAACGCCATAGATCGTGGGTTCGATTCCCATCCTAGATGTTTATGATTTTTCATATCTAGTATTTGATGTCAAAGAATGTTCTTTTTGACTCCTTTATAAAAATTGCTAGAATACGTTAGTTCCTACGTGACGAGTTTGTTTTGCTAATAATAATTTGAACTTCATGGTCATCATGGAATGCGCCAAAATAGACATAATTATGGAATAGGATATTTTGATCAGTCATAAGACCGGGGTATTAAACGAATTTGAATTGTTTCGAATAAACTTTCTCATTTATTGTTACAAAATGTAAACTCAACAAACATTTATGTTGTTTTTTGATTTTTGTTTGTTAGGAGTAATTCCTTTTTAAAGGCTCAAGATATTTTTGAATAATTTTTGTATGCTGTATTTTAAATTTTATGGTTTTGTTTCATGTAAATTGAATACTTTAGGGTGTATTCGTTTTGAGCGCTTACACGCTTTTAATCGCATATGATTGGCGATCGTGTTAGCTTATAAAAGCTTATTCTAATCTTGAAAATGCCGTTCGTTATGGCATTATAAGTACGTGTAAGTGTCAGTTGACATCAATATTCAATATGGCGATTGAAAACAGTTTAGCTGTTTTTCAAGCAATATAATGTTTGTTTGAGTGACTTCAAAAGCCTCTAAAATCAAAACCCCCTAAACTGACAGTTTGTCTAAACTGACAAGTATGTCGGTAATGTAGATTTTTTTCTAATCAGATTTTGTATGCTATGAGGGTTTTTTTTGTTTATTCAGAAAAAAAATGATTTAAAACATTCAAAAAATGACAGATAGATAAACAAACGCTTATACAGTGTTCGTTTTGGAAGTTAGTAGTCACTTAGTACGATTTGGCGCTGACGCTTTTGCTGTCCTACATCGATAAAGAATGCGTCTGTGATCATGGAACTGCCAACCATTAAGTGCACTTTGTCAGCATACACTGCTTCAAGAGGTACACTAAAAACAACACTTGGTGGCGCTGAAAGTAGGTAAGCGCCCCCAAAACGAATACACCCTATGTGAAAGAAACTGAATTCATCTTTATCAACAATACCTAATTGTATATATATTATAGTAAAGTATTAAAAACATTCTAAAAAAATTGATTCTAAAAAAAACCTAATGGGACGAAGTTTATACGAATATTTTTTTATAATTATAAAAATTTTTATTTACAAAATTTTCCGTACAGTAAGGTGAGTTTATATTATATCGACGTAGCAGATATTTTATCATCGTGTTTTAGTCTGAATTGCCCAAGAAGTACCTACAAAATTGTGCCTATTTCATTTTGTGTCCTAATTATTATATTAATATCAATTCTTCTGACAAATATATGTTTATTTCTAAATCCGCCTCTAATTACAGGAACATAATTTTAGATCTTTTTTTATTTTATTTTATGGTATTATTCATGGAGACTAGACAAGGAGACCGAACTCCATGTAAACAAATGTGATTAAACTATTATTAACTCGTCTGAGCTATCAAGAGAGTTAATTCATCTTCTTATACGTCGAACAAGTTTTTCCCAGAGATGTTCTATTGGATATCACTCTGGGCTACGTGCTGCTGTCCATCTGAAAATCTAAATTTCTTTGTTTTTCTTTTGCTTCTTATTTCGTATGGATCGTGATCGTTCTGTAATGAAATTACGACGCAGAAGACCAGCCATATAGCACCAGAGCTCACTGTATATCATCGAAGAACCCACTGAATCACCTCCACAACACTGACCCACCTTCCAATTGCACTCTTCCAGTAATATTACATTCGGAGTAACGTTCACCTGGCCATCGGCAGACTCCTCTTGCATGTCCATTTGGCACATACAGTGCATATCGAGACCCAACTGAAAAGAGGAAGTTCTTCCATTTATTTTCATTGAACATTATGAATTAAGGCGGTGATTTACAATGAGATATGAGAATGATTCTAAGAAAGGAAAAGGGAACAGTTTTTACATAATAATTTTCTATTTATTTAAAAATAATGCATTACTTTTGATATATGAAAATAAAATTATGTATACAAAAATATAAAGAGAACTTGTTTTTAATACAATATTTAAATATACTAGACGGTATTTTAATATAACTTTATGATTGTGGGCTCACTTGTCCGTCGTAAGCGATTGAAAACAGTACCTTTGCAAAAATCATCAATTCAATTGAAACTTTTAAGAGTATTGAAAAAAAAATATCAATCTATACTAATATAAAAAAGCTGAAAAGTTTTTTTGTTTGTTTGAACGCGCTAATCTCCGGAACTGCCAGCCCAATTTGAAAAATTATTTTTATATTAGATAGCCACATTCATGAGGAAGGCTATCTAGCATTACGTTAAAATTCTTAGTTTGCCTTAAATATTGATATTTGTAAAGTAGGAAGAAAAAACATATTCAATAGATATAGATATACATAGGTCGATGGTTCAAATCCGGGCGGAGGGAGAATTTTTTTTTAAATAATTTATTTTTTAAATTTGTTTTTATTTAATTTAATTTTATATAAACCACGTGGAATAGAGCTATATAAATGCGGACGATGTCGCGGGAAACAGCTAGTTTTTTATATAAAATGTACAGAGATGATAACTTTGTACTATATTAATGGTCCTATTATACCAATTTTTACCTAAAAAATATTTCAATGTTTTAATAAAAAAAAGAAGTGATGTTCGTTTATTTTCATAAATTTAGTTCAAGTATATCTCAGGCTAAAAAAGCACATGATCAAAATAAGGATTGAACCGTATAAGATAGAGCAGTTGTACCATAGTTTTTGGTGTAAGTTTTATTATTTAAAAAACTATGTCTGATTTTCAAACAGAAGTTAGCCATACTTTCAGTGGCAAATATGGAGGAAATAGTGGGTTGCACTGAGTGGCGGGTTTATATCTGCTCAGATAGCCAAGCTGTGCTCAAAGCAATCCGCTCTGATAAAATAACATATTCTCTGGTTCTCAAATACGCAGAATCATTTGAGAGTCCAAATTTTGAAAATAAATTATTTGTCAAATTTAAAATATACAAAAATTGACATTTCAAACTGTCAAAATTTTGAAAAAAATAATTATTTGACATTAAAAAAAAATTATTATTTCGATGCATACAATAAACAGCCAAAAAAGTCCCGTCAGGTTAGTTCTCAATGGTTTAACGACAGACAAGTAATATTACTATTTTACAGGGTTAAGTACTTAAAATAAAACTTTTGGCGCTTTGTATGCGATTTAAATACTTAATTACGGTGACAGTTTGAAGTATAAAAAATTATTCATATTTAAATAATATTTATATGGTATCTACGGAAGGTAAAGGTAAGGAACACTAACTCTATGTACCAAATGTGTCCTCCAAATACCCCTCAATATATTATCTAGCAGTGCTGCCGATGAGTGAACTCGAAAATACCTGTTTCTTCAGACGGAATAACCCGACGAAAAAATATAACCGAGTTTGTTAGTAAAAAAAAAAACCTTAACAAATTAGCCATTTTAAGGGCCAAATTTAAAATTAAATTTTTGATTGGTTTAATGTCCATGCAAATCAAACTCGAAATTTTTGTTGTGCAACCTTTTCAGCGCACGCATTTAACGCAAATATAATTTTTCAAAGTGTTTTCAAATAAACGAATTACCCGATAATTCAAATTACTTAGATAGATACATCTTGGGGTCTAAAAAGTATTGCACTTCGACCTTATGATCCATTGTGCTCCCCCTTCTACTTCAGACGAACGAGATTCGCTTCTCCCATATTCAAATTACTTGCTGGATTACCCGTTAAATCTTAAATTACCCGAAAAACTGGTAATTACCCGCATATTGGCAACACTGTTATCTAGCCATAATCAAATATTTATACATCAAACCCTTATTGCCTACTAGCGCCATTCTGGTTTCTTATTGAATTACTATTTAACGCTTTTAGTTGAAGTACCATATGAGTTAGTGTTCCTTACCTCTACCTTTCATAATGGTATCCAAAGCTTCCAGAGTTTAATTATAAACCCTTAAGAGTAACCTTAAGAGAAAAAAATTTTATTTTACATATAATTTTATATTAAAACAATAATGAGAATCACAATTGGTTTCTTATTTTGTTTTTGTTTAGCTTTTTTTTTTTTTTAAATTAACAAGTAATGGGTAAGTTTATTTATAATGTATTAGGGGGCGAAGGGTATCTTTTATTTAGATTATTAAGCTTAAGATACACAATTATTTATTTACTATATCTCTAATCATGGAAAAATCGTGCATACGAAATTGTTGTAATGAAGTTTTATTTACAAATCGGTTTTGTTTAAAAAATTCAAATTAAGTTTAAAAGCTCATAATCCTTATTCTAAAAGCAAGTAGCGTTGTATCTACGTTCAATTGAAAATTTTCTTGAAATCCATATTTCATTTAAGAATATTTACGATTACATCGAGATTCGAGCCGTACATAAAGAGTGAAATTATTAAATTATCAGCCGAGAGACAGGATTAGACTTATATATATATACAGATATTTTGAATAATAATGTCATGGCTTTGACATAAACGCCCACAAATTTTCGTTATCCCATTAATTGTAAATTAAATACTATTCTACAAAATGACCAAGTAAATAACTTTAATTGAAATACGCATGTCATAAAATTTTATGGTTAAAAAATTGGTGTCGCGTCCTAGTTGTCCTAGGACAAAATAACCTCGACAAAAAAACCCTATCTTAGTTATTTTTTAGATCGAAATAATAAAATATTCCATGCGTTTGTTCAATTTCGTTGTGTTGTAAACTACAACTTTCGTTATACAAATTATATAGAGTGGCGCATAAGTAACGTTATAATTTAATTATTGAATAAATTTTTTGTTTATGTATTTTTTTTCTTTTTTTTTTTCAGAATTAACTTTGAAAAACTTGGGAAATTTATGATGGAAAGACTTAGCACAGGACAAAGAACCAAAGTTATTCAATTTTATTTTGAAAGTCAGCATTCGATTATTCAGACATAAAGATCATATCGAAATTTCTTTCATGTTCCGACAATTTACCGATTGATTCAGCGTTTTCGGCTAATGGGACTGTCTGTGATCTTCCGCGTGATGGAAGAACTCGTGCAGTTAGAAATGATGTGAACATTGCTCGGGCGCAAGCAAGTGTTGAGGAAAACCCCGAAACTTCCAGCAGGCGACGTTCTCAGCAGTTTGTGATGTCTAGGCGGTCTTTGCAAAGAATTTTATATACGTTACACCTTTTCCCATAAAAGATTCAATTGGTTCACGAGTTAAAACCAAATGATGCACAAATACGCGTTCATTAAATAAATCATAACGTTACTTAATGCGCCACCCCCTTTATATAGTAAATGCTATAAATATCAAAAATAGAATTTTATATATAAACATAAATAATAAATTTTATCACCGAAATGATTCGAATGTTAACAAAATAATACTTGTTCGTTTCATTTAAATTTTTGATTATTGCACAATTTTCGATTTAAAAAAAATGGCGTTACTATTAAATAATCAAATGGCAAGAAGATTTTATTCGCAATTAAAATCATAATGGCTCTCAGATGTTTGGAATATCTTACCGATAATTTGATACACCTTCACCGGAAATCATTTCTTACATGTCTGCTCTTTTTCTTATATAAAATATCAAATTTTTATTTGAATTTCATGCAAAAAAATTTTCTGGCTGAAAACAGACATCATTTGTGACGATTTTAACTGCGAATTTTAATTGAAATATATTAATGCGGGGAAAAGGAGGCAAGCTATAATATTTTTATCTTAAATGTGTAGTGGAAGCTGGTTTAGGTGAAGAACGAGCCTTAATCCGTGTTTGTAATGTTGTAAGCAAGCCGGCAAGAACATCATGATTCGGTAATTTTTTAGAAAATAATAAACGTTTTACAGAATCATCGTACGTTAATAAAGCGACCATATTTTGTAATAAAAATCCTTGGCAGTATTCTAGTAATTGTTGAGCGTTATAAACCTGAAAAAGAAAAGGCATTTAAAAAAAAGTTAAATCGTTTGCCTAATACTGTTTTAAGATTTTGTCTCCTTACTTTAGCATGTATATACATTGACACAACATTATCCAAGTCAAGCATAGCCGCACATCGGGCTTCACAATATCGAAGTAATCCATCCAATTGGAAGAAATTTGCAGCAGCCATTAATTCCAAAATATCTCCGGGTGCTGGTTCTAAAGCTTGACAACCGCCTTGATATAAAAATTGCATTACAATCTGAAAGAAAACAAATTAATATTAAGGTAGTTTGGTAGTCGCAATACAAGACCAATTTAAATAACATTTTATGTGTGTACATTTTTATGTTATAACATATTATATATAACATATTGGGTGCATTCGCCTTGGACGTTGTGAGCATTAGTTTGTATCAACATGGCGACGTTTTATTTCGTCGGAAGTAACAGAAATACGTATACGTTTTACAAGATTCTGAATCATTTAAATCGATCGAAAATAATATGGGTAAATAGTTAGCCATTTTTACTGATTTGTCAACGATTTTAATTTTAAGTACTTTAATAAATATGACAAAAGTTTGGTTAGCTTACGCTCACGTAGCATTCGTTTTGATAAATAGTAAGATTTGGCGCTCACGCTTTCGCTGCCCTATCTCTGTGAAGTAAGCGTCTGTGAGCGCGAGATGTACCTCATGAACTCAGCCGCAAGCGTGATTTTTTGACACTCACAGCGCCAAGTCGAACGCTGAAAACGACGATTGAGCGCGCTGAAAACATGTAAGCGTCCAAGACGACTGCACCCTTTATGTGTTAAAAACAGAGATAGAAGCAAAACTAAAATATTAAAAAAAATTGAGTTTCGCATTTATTATAGTGTACGTTTGAAACATCGCTCTATCTATTGAAAAGTTGTTTTTTTGAGGTTAAGTTTGCCGATTTTTCTCAAACCATTAATTTCCGATGTTATTGAACAAAGATGCTTATAAGAGCTCATGTATTTTTGCATAACTTTAATTAATTATATCTCTTAAACAATGTGGTAAAAAAATCTTTTAAATAAATATAAAAAAATGTGGCACACCATAGACGTATCGCTTATTTGATCTATAGTTAAGTAAGTAACTTACCTGGAAGATATGATATCGTATATCATTAATTTGAACCACTGGTGGGCTACCTTCACATAACTTTGAACTAAGCATTGCACGTAATCGTGGTGATGCAGTAACCAATACAATTTTATGACCATAAAATACACGACCTTCGACACGGAAGGTAACATCACTTAGTTCAGGATTATTTACAAATTTTGGATCAATTCGTGAACCTGATACTGGACATGGTGCTAGATCATGTATAGGTTTAATTGCTTCCCAACCGAAACATGTACAAAATATATCAGCGAGAAGTAATATTGTACCCTCTTTCTGTAAATAAAATTTAATAAATATTAGCAATGCATTAATTAGTGTTAAATTATCAGTATGTGACAAAGAAAGATGTATATAACAAAACAAAAGCTATCAAGACATATTCATGAAATAATTTTTTTCTTAGAAGAAGAGAACAATAGCATATTGAACATGAACATTTTGAAATTTTATTAACATATTCATTGAATTATTTCTTGCTTTTTACTGTAAACAAATTTTGCCCAATTTTGTATTATTTAACGGTTTTCACCGGTATAATCTCTTACAACTTTTATCTTGAGCTTCTTAAATTATTATTTTTCTTGAAATTTAATTGGGAATATTTCTAGCAAATAATTGAATATATGTTTTGAATAACAGAATACTTACTTTGCTATACCTAAAAATGTTAAACAATAATGGTAAACACTCTTGAACAAACTGGGAACTGTAATCATCTGGACACACTTGTAGGAAATCTTGTAATAATTGATCAATAACACAATCTAAACGTTGTTGTAACGCGACACTTAATGCATGCATCCAACAATGTAATGTCCATGATACACCAAGTGCTCTCAATTCTAAAGCCACATCTAAATGATCCGCTTCAGTTCCATGGCACATGGCTTCTTGTAAAGCTCTTAATTGTGGTTTACTTGGTTCAGCTGTACGTTCTGTATTTGATGAACCTTCAGCTAACATTTCCTCCAATGAGAGTACATCACCACGTGGAGGAGATGGTGGTTGCGCTACTAAACGACGTAGAATTGCACGTTTACCATGTGCCGCAGCTACGGATATTGCAGTATAACAACCACGCTGTGCTGAACCCGAATAGCACATTGAATCACGCTGTAAAGTTGATAAAAATGCATGCGCACCATGTGATAAAAGTAAGGAAACCATTTCTAAACAACCACTTCCACTAGCCACTTGAAGTGGAGTTAAAGTACATCGTTCCTCACTTAATCGAGCACCACCTTCTACGCAAGCACCACGTTCTAAAAGTAATCTAGCTGTTCTGCAATGGCCAAGTGATGCTGTGTATGTTAATGCTGTCCAATGTTGGTTTTCTGATGGACCGGGCGTTTCAATATCTGGATTTGCTCCTGCTTCAAGGAGTTGTGTCACAATTTGTACATCATCTTGAATTGCAGCTAGCATAAGACCAGTATATCCGTTGCTATTTACAGTATCCAGTCTAGTCGTTGCTGGGAGTAATGTTAATGCCTGTTGAACATTTCCCCCTAGTAAAAATCTAAAAGCTAATTCAGTCGTCGATCCTAGTTCTTCGGGATAAAGAATAGGACGAGGTGGACAATCAACACCAGGTAACAATAATCGCGCTGCTTGTAACACATCGTCACGATCCAATGAATTTGCTTGACGATGTTCCCCAAAAGCTGCTGCTACACGTAACCATTCAACTAATGGCGGTAACACAACATAAGCCCTCTCATAACAGAGTTCTTGGATAGTTCCTGGTGTACCTTGTTCGGCATGTTCTAGTTGAGAACATCTCATAAAATAAAATAATGTTTGGATTGCAGCTCGACTTAAGGGAATTCTTGGACGAAGTCTTGCAACCAATTCTTGTAGTTCTATTAAACTTCCAACACATGTTGTCAGTAATGATGGCTCAGAAGGACCTGAACCACGTCCGGAATCTCTACCTGAACCAGATCCGAGACTTGAAGCAGATGCCCACCTTGGCATTGCTAGAACGCCAGTGGCAATTCGTCCTGCATTCAAATGAGCATATGGTTGAAGTAATCCCCACAAATCACCGTTATTTGCAATTCCATGTTCTAGAATTGTAGCTGTTAAATTCACCTCTAAGTCGTTTGGTAAACATTGCATTAATATTTCTTCTAAAAGGTTTTCCATGCCTGCACATAAATAAACAGCTGCATATTCATGAATAAATTTTCCTAATCGAACATCTGCCATCCATCTGTGAAATCTACCAACTGGCAATTGTAAACCAGCGCGGGAAGATTTACTTTGTCGAAGTACACAATCACCTGATACTGCAAACATTGTGGCTGCTCGTAAACATGCTTTTATACAAGAATCGGCCAATGGTGGACATAAGACAATTTTAAAGGCTGAAGCTACTTCGTGCTTTGAGCAAAGTCCTGTGGGAAATATAAAGTTTTTTTATTAAGATTGTAAGAGCATATGATCAAACGAATTTTTACCCGTGGCAGATGATAATCTTTGAATTTCTCGACCTACACGTATTAAAGCACGTTGCAATAGATAACTAAGCCTTGGTATTGCCTCCGAACTAATACGATGCAAATGTTCACGACATCGACCCGATCTTAACACTCTTTGAACACATTGCTGCGTCCATGGTAAATGTTGCAATTCAACAAGTCGATTATGTGAATCAACCCAGACAAATTCATCGGCAGACGTTACATTTGTATTAATTGTCTCCAACGATGAATGTCTTACTAAACGATGAACAGCATTTCCAGCATGTGGACGTTCAGAACCATCACTGCCTGCGCTAGAGTGTGTGCTACTAGTGCTTGTATGTGACCGCAAACTTAATTGTTGAATTGCTCGACGAATATCATCTAAACCACATCCACCACCAGCACCGGCCCAAGGAGCACCTCCTGCGTGGAACTTTAAAAATACAAATTTCAAATTAAAAATTACATTTCAATTAACAAAAAAAATCAATATTTACCTTAGCAGGAGTTGCGCGATGTCGAGCTCTTTGTCCGTGAGCCTGAGCTCCAGTTCTGCCTGTACGATTTGAACGTTGTGACGCACCACGAGGTGAACTGTGTCCAGTATCTGACATACTTGCATGACCAGAAGATCGATTATCATCGGATGAACTATTACATTCACGAACACGATGCTAAAATAAAAATTAATTTAGAATTTTCCTCTGGGCAAAACGATTAAAATGGCGCCCATACAAAAAAATATCACAATATTGGGAAGTGTGATGCCGGCAGTACACACTCGAGTAGGCGAGACATAACGAGCACGAGAGTGTACTCATGCGAGAGTGCACTCGTTGGTCTGCCTCGTGTCTACTCGGAAAGTCGGTTTTTTGACGAGTCAAAGGAAACGAGTAGCACCCTCCGGACACTCTCGTCTACATTCGATTCAACTTTCAACCGCCATTTTTAAATATTCAACTATCAACCGCTTTAATTGTACTCATTAATCTAATATACTATAAAGCTAGAAGTGAAGCTGACACACTCACTGATCTATACAAAATCTAATGGACTTCTAGACATGCTAGAAAGATGCGGTTTTTTGCAATCAACGCGAAACTGCTTGAAACCGACGGAAAAAATAGGAAAACTTCAATTTTTTTATTACAACTCCCCGGAAAATTGGAAAAACACCCCCCAACAACTTTTTTTACAATTCATGTAATGTTATTTTCTATGACGCCGAGCCAATGCCGAAGGCCGCCTCGGGGTTCAAGGGGGGACCCCTTGCGAGCAGAGCGAGTGTTAAATAGTATAATACGAAAATTAAAACTGTATAAACTTATGAATACTTTTTTTATTCTTATCGTGTCATTACTCATTTGAATAATAATAATTTTAAACTAGCATTACCCGTCGCGGCTTCGCCCGCAAAAATTTTGTAAATTATATACTAAAACCTTCCTCGAGAACCACTCTATCCATTGGTGAAAACAGCATGAAAACGGTGTAGTAGTTTTTCAGTTTATCGCAAACAGACAGACAGACAGACGCGGCGGAGGACTTTGTTTTATAATATGTTTTAAATAGTTTAATCAAAAAATTGCTTCTCCGTAATTTTTAATTTAAAAATGTCACTTTCCAGGTATACCAACGTAATTTCTAGCCAAGCCACATTGACTAACTGACGAGAACTGTATTGCCGGGCAAACATTCGGCGAGAGTGTACACAGCTCCACGCCTTACGAATGTCTCGTCGAGACATTCGTCGAGTGTGTACTGCCGACATGAGAGGATCGGTTATCTAAATAATCTAGTTAACAATAATATTCTTGCTTACCGCAGATAGTTCCACAAATCCGATATCGAAAGCAAAATAAACAGAACCAAACAAAAAGTTATTTTATAAAATATTTTAACAAAATTCAATTACCTGTAATCTTAATTCCTGCACACTTAAATGATGATGCGGTCTAGGTCCACTCGAAGCAGGTGTCCGTTCTGGTATCGATGAGGGTATACGATTCAATGTTGCTATTGCACTTGTATGTGCAACTGATGACATTTTACTTGGTGTTAAATCTCTTTCTGGTTCCATAACAATATTACTACTTCGAGTTTGTTTCTGTAAACCAACGACCGAGATGGAATCACTGGCACAACCACCAGAACGTTGATTTAGTGACACCAGACCATCAGGTAGATCAACGGCACCACCCACATCATTGTTGCTAACAACATTTGTATCATTTGCTGTTGAAGATGATGTTTGTATAACATTTTGTTTGTCATTTAAACTATGATTGTGGTGTGCTGTTGACGTGGATGTTGGACTTAGATCAATGTTGATGGTTTCCGGTGTACATAATAATGGTGATTGAATTTGTGTTAGATTAGCGGGTGTATGAACCCGTCCAGATGGTGGGGTGCTTACTGTTGAGGAGGTATTTTGTAGTAAATTATGGTGATAGGTTGATAATTGTTTTGTGTAACTTGGTGAACTATTTGAGTTGCATGGATTGTTACATTCTGTGGATGTGTGCGGTGATATGTCATTTCGTAAGGTACCAGAAGGTCTGTAAAATTAAAAAAATAAATACAATTAACTTCTATAATTTAACGATAACAATCCGGCATGAACTGTGCCATACAACTTCTATATACAAACTAGATATCTTTTGACATCTCGAAAACCTCTGTAATTAAGAAAGTAGAACTCTCTATATGAGATAGTAGTTTTTTAGTTTTTAACCCGACTTCAAAAAGGAGGATGGTTCTCAATTCGTCTGTATTTTTTTTATTTTATTTTTTTATGTGTGTTACCTCAGAACTCCGTCATTTATGAACCGATTTTGAATTTTTTGTTTTTGTTTTAAAGGGTGTTTTAAAAAATTTGTTTTAAAAAATGTGTTTAAAAAATGCACTAAAAATTAGTAGGTCGTTTAGTAGGTCTACCCATATTTAGACAAATAAAATCAGTTATAGAACTTCAAAGTCACTAAAAAGCGAGAAATAAACCATATTTGGACAAAATGGAAACCCGACTTCAAAAATCAAATATTCTATAACAAAAAATGCACTAAAAAGTAAAAAAATAATTGCATATTCTTGTGCCCATTTTAGTTCAACTAAGCAAAAATTTTTAAATATATATGTACAATTATTGTTATTTTTGGAGGCGGTGTCCAAAAGTCATGTGAATTTCTCTATGCTGACACCGCCTCCAAAAATAACAATAATTGTACATATATATTTAAAAATTTTTGCTTAGTTGAACTAAAATGGGCACAAGAATATGCAATTATTTTTTTACTTTTTAGTGCATTTTTTGTTATAGAACATTTGATTTTTGAAATCGATTTTTGAAGTCGATTTTTGTCAAAATATGGTTTATTTACATGCCAATTTGAAAGAAATTTAGACCATGGTTTGATGGGCGGTTTACAAGAGATTGCCTAAAAGTCGAACAAAAGAAGGCATGAAATCATATAAAGAGGGCATATCTCGGAAACTATCTACCAAATCAATAAACCAACTGCATTTCTATGTTTTTTTGGTCCATATTACCTTATAAACTAATAGTCATTAAAATCGATAACAGAAATTTTTTTGTGAAATTTTCTATTTTTTCTTGAGTGCACCTTGAAAAAAGTGTATAAAATAGAAAAAAAAATTGTATTCCCAATTCGACCCCAAAAAACAAGAAAATCGTATTCATTTCGCGATGTGACAAACGGTTTAAGAGACATCGTCTAAAGTTATGTAGGATAAAGTTGTAAGGATCCTTTCTTAAATATACAATGATGGTCGATGAGTGCTTTGTAAAAAATATCCTTAGATAGGTCGATATATCTTGGGGTATGGAAAGTGTTGCACTTCGACTTTATGGCCTTCTACTTCAGTCTGGCAAGATTCGCTTGTCCCATTGACAATAGCCAGAAGCTTGTTAATCAGGCTTTCCTAATGGTTCATATATTCGGGGTGCGGTATACCGAATATCTTGTATCTGTTGTAACCGAGAGATTCGCAGTTGAAGATGATGTGGCTGCACATAATAGATCCATTGTGGAGGCCTACTGTGTGCAGATCCATTCGTAGGAGAATCTGAATGAATCCCGTAGCCTTTTGAAGTCGTATCCTGTTCACGTTGGGTGTGTCGTGAGATAGCCTCTTGGATGAATACCGAAACAGTATTTTTGTTGCGGTCAATTTTTCCAGTGATCACGGTGTTCATCCATTCACTAAGGTATCTGCTTTTTCGTTTCCGAGAAACTGGTTAAGTGGAAATTCTTGCCCAATGAGAGCAAATTCCCGGTCTTTCGAACTCTCGCTTTTCCACGTTCAGCAGCTGTATTTCATTAAATACCAATATTGAAAGCATTTTGCTTACAAACAGGTTTTTTCTATAACTAAATTGAAATACTCATAGTGAATATGAGTTTTTAATTGTGTGCCATATATTTTTTTATATGGATTTTTTGCATTTTGAACATTAATACGTTTCCTGTAATTACCGTCATTGCCATAAAATATGAATAATATTTGTTGTTGTTGTAGTTTTTGCATTTAGTAGGTCAAACAATCATGAATATACGGATTTTTTTTTTCTTGAACACAAGTAGCATCTTTACAGATTAATTATTATTACTAGAGGTGTTTTTTTTTGTTAAGTATATTTAAACATCATACATACAAATTGGTTATAAAAATAGTGAATCGATTTTTAAAAAAAGTGTGTGTGTGTGTGTACTTATGTACGCACGTAAGAAGTTATATTTCTTTTTAAATAATTTGAAATGAAAAACTACAATAGAAAAAAAATTCGTTACGCAGGAGCTACTTCAACTTAGCGAATTTCCTTAGAATACATAAATCACTTTCTAGCGGTCACAATTTTAGTCTGATCAAAATGAAATTTCGTATATGATTTTAGTATTTGCATGGCCAATTTTATTAATAAATGACATACGTGAAGGGGAAAGGGGGGCATAAAGAAAGAAGAAAACACAAAATATAAAATATCTCTCTTAATATTAGAACAATCGAAAAATACGTAAGGAGTAAAGTTGTAGAAAATCATGTTTGCAACAATTCATCGCCTATCATTTTTGCTCAAACTCTAATGCGTACAGAGATATTAAGGAATTTAATTTTCATTCTTAAGCCGTCAATATTTCTGTAAATATTAGTGTAATAGAAAAAATGATAAGAAATAAAATTACAGTAAAACTTAATACCTACAACTTTAATTCTCATAAATTTTTCGATTTTTCGAATATTAAGAGAGATATGTCAAATTTTGTGTTTCCCCCTCCCTCTAAACCCCCTTTCCCCTTGTCCGATTTTACCCATTAACGAACTTGACCTTTTGAATATCAAAAGCGCCTCAAATACCAAATCTCATTCCGATAAAATGAAAACTGTGACCGCTAGAGTGATTACAGACATATATATATATATATATATATATATATATCCATAGATATATATAAATTTTACAGATGGTGATTTTTGACATCTACCAGGTAGGATCGATGGACATTTGAAGAAATTTTTGCGAAATTTTGACTTCGTTACGAGGCCAATAGCTCTATTTCCTTTCAGGAAATTCGCTAATCTGGCATTAAATCCATTATTTATATTAGAATCAGAGTTAGTGAAATTTATCTTAAGACCAGGCCTGGTTTATCAATATACACATTTAATATACAAAGTTTATGAGCCCATAAAAATGATATCATTGTAAATGTGGCTCGTAATTCTAATATTCTTCTTTTATCAGAAAAATGGAGTAATAATGATGAAAACAGACTTTTATCGCTTAATCATATAATGTATGTATATATAAATGTTGTCTATATACTGTATGACACTCATTTTTTATTGAATATCTCCCAAACACTGTAAAATCAAACAGGATAGAAATCAGTATTATATCAGCGATTCGTTACATACTGAAAATAAACTCTGATCCAATTTTCATAGCGCGCCAAAATAAGTATTTTGATCTGCTGAAGCTAAACTTCGAGATGCTAAAGTCCAAAAGAGGGTAAACAAAATGAGTAACAGTCATTTTTATATATCTTTTTAAGCATCATAAAAACTCGATTCATTTCATCAAATGAACACACAGTCTATGTAAGTGCTTATTCATGAGTGTTAAGTTTTTATGAACCATACAGTAGTTGTCACTATTTTTTAAATACAGGATATCATAAGGTATTAAGATTATTGCTAAATATTATTCTGATTCAATTCTTTGTATTTATACGACTAGTAGTTAGTACCTACATGCAGTGCAAGTAATATCTTTAGAAAGTAAAATTTTATTATAAATCAGGAAACGAGGTTCATATTATATTATGTTTTATATTATATGTGGTATATAGCAAAGTCGATAATGTAGTAAACCAGCTAGTTATAGATAGAAGTGCAATTGTTTGTTTTTTTTGTGTTTATTGTTTAAAATCTATTTAATATTTCAAATAATACGAAACGGAAAACCCGTTAAAAAAACTTTGGGTACACCACAATTTTTGATGAGTAGTAAACAGACTCTGATACCTCGCGGTATCAAACTCTGATTGGCGTCGTTTTCTGACACAGAATTAGATGCATACGAAAGTATCTACATACACAAATTAAAAAAAACAGATAATGAATTTAGACAATGACCCAATTCCAAATTCTGATTTAATAAAATTAAACCATATTCAAAATTTAATACCTGAATATCAAGGTTAGCTTCGATCAACACCCTCACCTTATAGACAATAACAACACCGCTTGGTCCGAAAAGATACCGCCAATAAATGGGTTAGTCTTAATGGGCTTAATTGGTCGGTCAACTCAAATAATCCTTCAGGTACTACCTCAGTCAGAACATATAAAAGAGAAAACTTTTTTTAATATTATTGTGAGACACGCAACAAATTAGCAACGAGCAACATACCTCCATATCTCAGAAATAGTTACGATTAGCTAATTCATACTGATGATGGCTACCATGTAGTCGAAATACATGTTTATAAAATACAAATAATTGTTCTAGGAATTGGGGCAAAATTTGAAATTTAATTTCAAAAAACCTAGAGTTCTCTTTGATTATTTTAATAATCGTTATAAGCATTTGATATCAAAGAATATATCAATGTTCAGACATATTACTTAAATGACAAATTAAGTAAACGCTATCCATAATAACAATGGATATAAATAGGTACTAGTTTTCAAAAACAATTTAATAAAATTCGTTACGCAGGAGCTGCTTCAACTTAGCGAATTTCCTTACATAAATGACTCTCTAGCGGTCACAATTTTAGTTTGATCAAAATGAAATGTCGTATATGATTTTAGTATTTTCAAGTCCAATTTTATTTATAAATGACATACGTCGAGAGAAATGGGGTGGTGGTCATAAAGATAGAAGAAAACACAAAATATAAAATATCTCTCTTAATATTAGAACAATCGAAAAAAGCGTAAGAAAAAAAGTTGTAGAAAATTATATTTGCTACAATTCATCACCTTATCATTTTTGCTCAAACTCTAATGTGTACAGAGATATTAAGGAAATTAATTTTCAATATTAAACCGTCAATATTTCTGTAAATATTAGTGTATCAGAAAAAATCATAAGAAACAAAATTACAGTAAAACTTAGTACCTACAACTTTACTTCTTATAAATTTTTCGATTTTTCAAATATTAAGGGAGATATGTCAAATTTTGTGTTTCCCCCTCCCTCTAAACCCCCCTTTTCCCTGGTCCGATTTTACCCATTAACGAACTTGACCTTTTGAATATCAAAAGCGCCTCAAATACCAAATCTCATTCCGATAAAATGAAAACTGTGACCGCTAGAGTGATTACAGACATATATATATATATATATATATATATATGTATATATATATATATATATATGTATATATATATATATATATATGTATATATATATATATATATATATATATATATGTCCATAGATATATATATATAAATTTTACAGATGGTGATTTTTGACATCTACTAGGTAGGATCGATGGACATTTGAAGAAATTTTTGCGAAATTTTGACTTCGTTACGGGACCAATAGCTCTATTTCCTTTCAGGGAATTCGCTAAAAGATCTATCTTTGCAAATTTAAAGTTGCCATGTTTTTAGCGAATTTCCTGAAAGGTAATAGAGCTATTGATCCCGTACCGAAGTCAAAATTTCGCAAAAATTTCTTCAAATGTCCATCGATCCTACCTGGTAGATGTCAAAAATCACAATCTGTAAAAGTTATATATATATATATATCTATGGACATATATATATATATATATATATATATATATATATATATATATATATATATATATATATATATATATATTTGTGTGTGTCTGTAATCACTCTAGCGGTCACAGTTTTCATTTTATCGGAATGAAACTTGGTATTTGAGGAGCTTTTGGTATTCAAAAGATCAAGTTCGTTAATGGGTAAAATCGAACAATGGGAAAGGGGGGTTTAAAGGGAGGGGGAAACACAAAATTTGACATATCTCCCTTAATATTCGAAAAATCGAAAAATTTATAAGAACTAAAGCTGTAGGTACTAAGTTTTACTGTAATTTTATTTCTTATCATTTTTTCTGTTACCCTAATATTTACAGAAATATTGACGGTTTAAGATTGAAAATTAAATTCCTCACTATCTCTGTACACATTCGAGTTTGAGCAAAAATGATAAGGTGATGAATTGTAGCAAACATGATTTTCTGCAACTTTATTCCTTACGCATTTTTTGATTGTTCTAATATTAAGAGAGATATTTTTTTGTTTTCTTCTTTCTTTATGCCCCCCATTTCCCCTTGACGTATGTCATTTATTAATAAAATTAGCCTTGCAAATAGTAAAATCATATACTACATTTCATTTTGATCAGACTAAAATTGTGACCGCTAGAAAGTGAATTATATATTTTAAGGAAATTCGCTAAGTTGAAGCAGCTCCTGCGTAACGAATTTTTTATATATTTTTGTCCGGACAATGGACAACGGACATATGATACTCAAGAAAATTATATATATAGATCTGATAAAAACATGTAATTCATATTTAACACCAGTAGTTTTTTTTTTTTACAAAAATATGTTAAAATCAAGCTACACTTCTTAGTAAGTGTTTTTTAAGATTGTTTTACAAGAACCTTTTACATTCGAGTCAAAAACGATTGTTAAATAAAGGCTTGTAACTAAATGTTCAATAATCTATTGTGCTTGATATTTTATAAGATAGCTGATAGCTGAAAAACATGTTTTCTACGTTTATTATTTATCTTCAGGGGAGGTCCTTGTACACTCAATTATCATAATTTGCAACTAATATGACGTGCACTACCTACGCCCTGCAGTATACAACATCAGTATATATCACTTTTTATACCCGGGATATACATAATATAAACCAGGGTGTATTAAGGACGTTCATGCGCTACGCTAGAGTTAAATGAGTACTATCTTGAATAACATTTATTTAGGTTTAAAAAAAAGTTGTAAAGTATATGAATAATCTAACAACGATTTATAACCTTTTTTTTATTTGTCCTAAATATTTTAATAGTATTTATTGTAAAATATCAGGAAATGTAAATGAGAAATTGATTTGACTTTATTTGACAGATCTGACAATAAACTATGTTTTGTTATGATGTTCAGAGTGTATATGTGTATATTTTTTTACTGTGCGCTGTGGCCAGTTTTCAAAATATGATGGCCAAAAAAAACCTAACAAAACAGTTTTAATTTTATTAAATAATTAATTCAAACGTTCGTCAACACCATTTTTTAATGCAATTATATTTAACTGCATATTTCAAAGAATATTTATAAACATTATTTATTATCGTGTCTACTTTAATAATCCAGTTATTATAATTTTAAGTACAAACAAATTTTGTTCCCCATAGGACGTTGTGTTACAAGTTTGATTTTTAAACAATAATTACTCTTTGAAATGATCGTCAACAGGTTTTAAATTTTTGAGGTAGTATAACTACATAATTGAGCTATTCGATTCACTAAAAAAAAAATTTGTATCTACTATCAAGCCTAATGCATAAAACGACTTTAATGTTATATTTTAATTGCAAAAAATTCTGAAGAAAAATGTGTTTAAGAACTACCTAAAGTAAATTGCTACACCTAAGAAACTTGATTAGTGTAAACTGAACTTTAAACAACTATTTAAGTATTTAGTAATTTTATTTAAATGTTCGTGTTACCTATAAAAAGTAAACTTGTTAACTAAACAAAACAACGGGTGTATAAGCAAGTAATAATCAATCGTATGCGCTAAATATCAATAACAAAATCAAATTAAATCAACTAATATGATAACAATAATTATGGTGTGAAATTCTCACAAGACTTCAATACAGTAGTATAAGTAGTACAAGTGAAAATAACAACTAAATGAGTTAATTTCTTAAATATTCGGTAGAATATTAAGTTCATTATCAATTGCGTGAACTGTTTATTTTACATACTCACAAATGTATAAAAATACTTAGTAGTGAAGAAAGGTGCTAACATATATCATGGTTTTGTAAGTAATTACAGATGTTTGAGTTGAAATTGGGGCGATACTATTGAATTTACGAAAAAGACTTTCAAAGCAAAGTTGTTTATTTAAAAAAAAAGGGACATTTTTTGTGTTAAAATTTTTTTTTCTATCACTTACGGTTTCACAGATGGATATTTTCCCCCTTGACAGAGGGATGTACAGTCCGATTGTACCCATTCACGAACCTAACCCCAACACACACACTCACACAAAATTTCATCTCGTTATCTCCTTGTCGAGTCTACGGATACACAGACAGATAGACGGATCGCCATGATGCTGAAATGGCCTAATTAAGTTATTTTATGAACACCTTCACTAAAGATTTTGTTTTGCAATATTATCAACCGTTACAAAGTCGGGACTAAACTTATAAAGAATATATATATATATATATATATATATATATATATATATATATATATATATATATATATATATAGATATAGGGTGAATCGAACAAGGAACATAATAGGTATACGCCTCTATTTCTTTCTATAAAACGAATAACATATTTAGTGGACTATTTTTAATGGAGAGGGTATACATATATTGCACAATATATGTGAATATATGTGTGAATATATTTGTGAGAGGTAAAGTATTGGCCTAGCATCTCAGTTCTGCAGGTACGTATAACACGTACGTATAAATTCAATTGGATGTTATTAAAAAATGGGAGGATCATAAAAATAAATAGAGGCGTACTATCCGCCTGGTTCGATTCACCCAGTATATATATATACATATATATATATATATATATATATATATATGAAGAAAATTAAATTTAATGATAGGTTCTTCAAAATTTGACAGCTTATTGTTTTAATAATAAAGAATATCCTGTCAAAGTTTGAATTTGATCCTGTTTTTAGTTTTTGAATAAAAAAATGTTAAAGTTAGGATTTTTAAGAGATTTTTACATAGCTTAAATAGACTCGGCGGTAAAAACATGAATACAAAAATCTATATCTCGACCACCAGAAAAGTCAGGTATATGAAAAACTGTCATAATAATTATCAAAGTCTTATAAATACTTGGACCAAAACAATCCTGTTTTTTGGTTTCTGAGATAATTATATTTATAGATCAAAAAGTGGTACTAAGTTACTTTTATTTTAGATTGTTACAGCAGGTTTGGCAACGTCAGGGTAATTAAAATTAAATAAATATAATTATTAATAAAAAATAATAATTACATTATTATTAAAATAATTTCTTTTTCTTAACTTTACGAGTCCTTTTTCATTACGGTAAGTACGGAATTCTAAAGTATTATATATTGTATTGTATGTAATTTTTTTTATGTAGATATGTGTAATTTTATAAAAACAAATAAACTTGTTTTTATAAACATAAAATATTTTAATATTTATTTTATATAATTATAATCAAATAATAAAAAAAACAAATAAACAAACTTAAGAGATACGTGCTGAATAGAAATTATATTTATTTATATATTCAATCTCATTACTGAGATATGTAATTAATTAAACTCACTCATTCCAATCATTAAATTACTCACTGTTGTTCATTTCATTAATTCAGTATTTATGTTTTTTACATAAATATACCATGTAGTAAATCAATTTTTTTTTTGTAGTCTTTAATTTATGCAGTTATATAATAAAATTATCTAAAAAAAAAGACATGTGTGTGTGTGTGTGTACGCACGTAAGAAGTTATACTTCTTTTTAAATAATTAATTAAAATATTATTCAATAAGAGTTCAACATTACTATTAAGACACAAAAGTTTAATAAAATGATATAGTAGTGAAAAACTACAATAGAAAAATTATATTTTGTATCTAAAACCAATGATTCTATATTTTATCATGGTAGAACAGAACCTACGTCATTTCTTCCGTTAAACTTAGAGTTTGAAAGACATTTAAATCCATTATTTACATTAGAATCAGAGTTAGTAAAATCTATCCAGACCGGTTTTATCAATATATACATTTAATTGTTGACCTTATTTAATAATATTTAACAAATTATTTAAAAATAAGTATAACTTCTTACGTGCGTACATAAGTACAACAAGACACTTTTTTGTAATACCCAGAGAGATATATGAAATTTTGTGTTTCTCCTTTCCTCGAAATCCCACTTTCTCCAATGTCCAATTTTGCCCATTAACGAACTCGGCCTTTCAAATACCAAAATCTATTCTAGAGCACGAAAGAGAAATCAATCGATTTTTGTGAATGTAAATTTTTTAGACCAATAGAAAAATCTAAAGCTATGATATGTCAAATGCAGTTTATGGATTATATTAATAGTACATATAGTTATTCGTTTTATGGTTTCAGATGTAATAAAACTAATTTGTCAATAAAACTATTACAGTATTACACTCCAAGATCTCTCATTAATTTAATTCAAAAGATACAATTCACAAATAATTATTCATAAACTATAGACTGATCTTACATAATAATAGTAATTATTATTGTAGAATTAATTAAAATTACAAAATAATACTCAATTTGTCATTAGTTTAATTTTATATAAAAACTATAAATAATTTTTATACCATATACAATGACATTCAAAACTTTTGGAATTATGCAATAACAGCTTTATATGCATATTAAAAATTAATTAAAAATTGTGGTTTCGTTGTACAATAACATGGCGATTTTAGAAATATAAAGTAGTCCAAAATAAATAAACTGATTCCATTTATTTAATTTTACAATGCTTGAAATAAGATACTTAAATAAATAAGCGCTATTGGTCAAATCTTGCAAGCTGAATTAGAACCACTTTCTCTTATCCTACGGAGTTGAATTTTTACATGTTGGTTCAGTTCCGATGACAATTCATTTTTATGGTAAGCATGGCAAGAATCGATAAGGGGAAAGGGAGGTTTAGAGGGAGGGGAAACACAAAATTTGGTATATCTCTCTTAATATTGAAAAAATGGAAAACACATAAGAAGTAAAGTTGTAGAAAATTAGTTTTAGTATAAAAAACTTGTTTAAAAAAATGTTATTTTAATAGAAACTTATTATTTCTACAGTAGGTTTTAGAATATCTTGGAACCTCCTCACGTATATTTTGCCTGATACATAATGATTGATCATGAGTTTGTTAGTAGTTACCTGGTAACTCAAAGAAATATGTACTTTACGCAAAGGTATCTAAATATTAAAAGACTAAGAATTAAAATCGGGTACATTACAACTCCATATAGAGTCATAATAAAATAGCTTACATAATTTCTATATATTCGAATCACTTTATACATTTTGTTAAACATACAAAATACAACGATAAAAGATAAATTATACCTACCATACATATATTTATAATTCTTATGTTTATAGTGAATATGATTAAATAGTAATGAATAATTATAAATTACCTATTCGATTGATGTTTTATAAACAGCTAATATTTGTATAACGTTTATTAAATGTGCAAATTTTTCATTGCGAAGGTAGATATGTTATTCGAACAAAAACAAAAATGTGAGAGGGCCAAAGTTTTCGCATACAAAAAGTAGTGATATCTAAGCAAAACCAAAAATGTTTGCCTTCAAAAGTACTGGTAGATATACCAAATTTTTTGTTTTCATCTTTCCCGTTTAACCTCCATTTTTCCTTGTACGATTATATGCATTAACGAATACATAGCCTTTCAAATACCAAAGACACCTTACATACAAAATTTCATTCTGATCGGTGTTTGTATTGAACCCTCCAATATTGTCACAGGCTATAATTATTCGGGATCAGTCTATTTTCAAAAAAAAGGGAATGAAACATATGCATATTTCCCCCACTTTAAGTCTATTTATCATTTTAGTTAGAGGTGTGAAATATGATCAGTGACAATCAATAAATGTATCGTGGTCTTATATATAGTACGACAATTAGAATTCGCATTTAGTTGTTTAGTGCCACTGATCTCAATTTACTTAATATTAATAAATAAAGATGAATATATAATATTACTCTATACCTAAATATTATTTTTATTATAGTAGGCGTAGCAATATATACAAATTTCAAATGGAAAATAAGAAAGGAGATTGTAATTACATACACTGATAGAAGTAATTTCTTGAACCAAGTAAATATGTTTTCTTCAAAATAATATACTCTGAGAAAGAAATCCTTGTTTTCAGAGTATATTATTTTGAAGAAAACATATTTACTTGGTTCAAGAAATTCCTTCTATCAGTGTACGTACATTCGTGAGTGTTTATTAAACATTTTTCTGTAAAAATCCATGTTTGTCCACCATTATCAATAAAACTGTTCTAAGTTATTGGTTACCATATATTCTATTATCATTTTATTGTAAATTTATAGCCGGGCAACCCTAATGTTAGATCTGTACAGTTGAAATTTTCCAGAAGTAAACCAACTCTCCTATTCCGTGTTATGTGAGAGTATTATCTATATAAAACTCGTAGACTCTACAACATATACTGTATATACAATATGTATATGTACACTTGGCCAAAAAAGTTGATGTCATTTTTTTTAAATTTTATAGTTGATTTGTGGCTTATTAATTCAGTTTTCAAAAAAATGCTTCGGATAAAAGTTGTTCATTAGAAATATAATAACAACTTTTATTCGAAATTTTTTTTCGAAAACGGATTAATTAAGGCACAAATCAACTATAAAATTTAATAAAAACTTTTTAACAAAAAAATAGAACCGACGAAATAAGAAAGTAATTGAAAAGCAAAAAATAAAAACTTTTAAATAAAAAATTAAACCTTCGAAAAAAGAAAGGAACTGAAAAGTAAAAAATAAAAAAGAACCTTTTGAGTCTAACTATGTCTTACCCGAATGTAAATACCTAAATAATTTTGAGTCGGCGCCAAACAAACAAAATGTAATATTTTGTAATATTTACTTTTAACCGAAAATCAGATTCACCCTTCGCCCATTTCGATGGAGATATTTTGGCGCCGAAGTATGCCAAGTTTCAACAGAATCGGTTCACAGATGAAAATTCAGTGGGTGAACATGTTTATATGGTACCAAATTCGAAGAATACTCTATACAATAAAAAAATAATTATCAAAATCGGACTACTCTGTAAAAAGTTATGCGTGATCATACATAAAAAAAATAAATATACAGATTGAATTGAGTACCTTCTTCTTTCGTCGGTAAATAAGTGACATAAACTTTTGTGGCTAAGTGTACATAGCCATAGTTAGATCTCTGTACAGATGGGAGTTAGAGTATATATTATATAAAATCTACATAGGTAAGTACATACATACATACATACACTTATTGATAATAATATATTTATTTTATTGTTTTATTATTCATAATAACTTTTTAGAAATCTATATGTTTTTAATATGAAAATTGAGAGTATACAAAAAAAAAATATATATATATATATATATTAGAGATGTAAGTATGTATCTATTTCATAGATACATGATAGTAGATACATGTGATTATTATTATTAATATACTTTATTTTATGATTTATATGCAAATGATCAACTTTATATTATCTATACTAAAAAAGTCATTATGTAATATCTATATGTATGTAATAATAAATACACTGATTGTTATGATTGTTTTACGATAATAGGGGGAAGCCTTATACTAGATGGGACAGTATTTATACGAGTCAATGGATTTAGAAATGAAACTGTTGTTCCCTTATGCGCATATTTTTTTAAACTCTAATTTTATTGGAAGAAGTGACGCTGGTTCTGTTCTACCATGATAAAATGTAGAATTATTGGTTTTAAATACAATAACTATATCATTTTATTAAACTTTTGTGTCTTAATAGTAATGTTGACTTCATTCAATATTATTTTAATAAATTATTTAAAAAGAAATTATAAATACGTATTTCGACTACAATGTAGCCATCATCAGTATAAATTAGCTAATCGTAACTATCTCTGGGATATGGATTCATAGGTATGTTGCTTGTTGCTAATTTGGTGCGTGTCTCACAATGATATTAAAAAATTCTGTCCTTTTATACGATTTGGCTGAGGGTATAATCTGACTACTGGATTCGGTGTGTGGAAAGCCCCACCTATTTATTGGCGACTATTCTTTGGTGACTATCCGGCGTTTGTTTTGTCACTAAAGTGAGTGTATCTACGTTAACCTTGACATTCAGGTATTGGATTTTTATTTTTATTTTTGAAAATGGTTTAATTTTATTAGATAGAGATTAGAGATATAATTTCAAAAAACCTAGAGTTCTCTTTGATTATTTTAATAATCTTTATTTAAAAAGAAGTATAACTTCTTACGTGCGTACATAAGTACACAAACTTTTTTTTTCAGATCTATTTATTGGAAACTGGTTATATATTTATTCTGTTAAGAAGTGATATATATATATATACATATATATATATATATATATATATATATATATATATATATATATATATATATATATGTATTTGAATAGAGATATATTAATTAAAATATGAATAAATAATTTTAATAGCCGTAATAAAATGTTCATTAAACAATGTTTAAATTCACTTCTAGTGGTTATAATAAGTAGCGTGTTGATTCCAAATTTAGTTTCTAAAATAATAAATTTTGAATGCCATAAAAAAAAAAAGTATAATTTATTGACAAAATTTCACAATTGAAATTAAATAGGATTATGATGAATTTTTAATGGTTCTTAATAAAAACCTTTCGCTTTTTTCTGTTGTTGTTTTTTTGTTTTTTAAACTAAACTAATTTAGTCGTGTTCATTATTGTCTATGGTTCAAGGCCTTGCCCTTTTCTTTTCCCACTATTTCTATTTACAGTTAAATTCGCTATTTATACCTCTGTATATGCGGACTACTTATATAATATTCTTTTTGATGTTAGTATTTCAGCAAATTTTTTTAGATCTCTTGATGTTGGTTTTGAGCAGTGTAGCCAATTTAGGGGTTTTACCTCTAAATTTAGAGGGGAAAAAATTGCTCCGGGGGTTTTTTAGGGGGAAAAAAAATATTTAGGGTATGTTTTAGGGGTTTTAAAATTTCGCTCATAGATTTAAAAAAAATCATATAAGTATAATTTTCCTATGGCTGTCGATACTCGAATGCATTTATATTTTAATTTTATAAATATTTCAAGAGAATCATGACATCTGGTGATGAACTAAATAAGGTGTAACATATGCTTCGTGCGCGCAGTCCCGCATTTTTTTTTCTAATTGACGCTCCACTTTAGGGGATTTTAGGGGTTTTTGAAATCACTATTAGGGGGAAGAAATTTCAGGTGTTGGCGACACTGGTTTTGAGAAATTGTATGTTTGAGACGTTGTATGTGTGAATATAGAAGTGAGTCTAGTAATAGTAACAATAATTAGAAAGAGGGGTACTCTAGAAAGTGGGTCCCTAGCACCTAGACCAAAGGGTCCTCTGTGCCCTCCTTGAGAATAACCTGTAACCCGAAGGCGCGAAGTTTCCGGGTAAGAGGCGCCATTCTAAGCAAATGAAGCTATAAATAGTCGAGGCCGGATGCTACACAGAAGGCCCATAACTTCTCCGCGTCTTAAAACTTCATTTTGGTACGCGTCCCCAGATTATTAGTATCAATTTTTAAGCAACCAAATTAATTTAAGACACTTAAGTTCATTTAACGCTACTTGTAAAGTTGCTCGCCATAAAAATAACAACTTTTGGGCTAAACATTTTTTCGGAAACCAAATGGATTCAGCTAAGAAATTTTGAATTTTTTGGTCATGTGAATATTCCAAGTATTAGCTGTATAAATGGTGTTTCTTTCCAAATTTTTGCACTTTTGTTATACCAAAAGTAATATTAGTAATATTTTTATAACGAACAATTTTTATCGATAGTACCTAAACTATTGCGGTATACAGTGCCAGATTTCTAGGATGTCTAGTCCTAAGGCTAATCTAATAAGGTCGCATAATTAACTTATTTTATACCTGGTACATATGATTATATACCAGGGTGTATTAAGTTAGTTCCGACTTTGTAACGATTGAAAATATTGGTCGTAGAAAAAAATTTTTGGTAAAGGTGTTTATAAAATGACCTAATAAGTCCATTTCCGCATATCCACCTATCTGTCTGTCTATCCGTCTGTCAACACGATAACTCAAGAACGAAAAGAGATAACTATGTGAAATTTTGTAAGTGTATTCTAGAGCCAAACATTAAGGTCAAGTTCGTGGGCAAAATGGACAAAACTGCCCATCTTTGAAACCGTAAGAGATAGAACAAAAATTTAAAGAAAAAAAAAGTTCCTTTTTTAAAAATAAACAAATTTTTACCGGGTGTTTAAACAATGGAACAATTAGTTGTTATTTTCACTTATTTGTGTTATAATTTACAATATTTTTTAACGGAATCGAAGTATTAATATGAATGAAATTTATTTGCCATCATCGAAGGCTATATAGCCTTTTTAGCCTAATGGTTAATCCGGCCCTAGTGGTACTCATATCATTCAATAGGATGAACTTATAATTGTGAATACGTTAGAAAGTTACGGCATGATTTTGTCTTGGCAGAACTTAATTTTAATTTATAAAATACGAGGAATCCATAAAATCGCAATACTTTGAAGGACACGGAAATGTCAAGAAGAGCCGACTGAATTTCCTAGCGTTTAAAAGTGATTCCTAACATATATCCTAAATAAAAAGTGATTCCTAGATCAGTGATTCTCAACCTTTTTTTTGCCGCGGCACACTTTTAACGATTTCAAAATTTGACGGCACACAAAGAAAAAGATAAGTTTAAAAGTTGTTGACTTACCTATAATACACTGTGTAAAATAGTTTATGATAATAATTTTGAATATAAAATAAAATAATATGTACTACAAAAACAACAGTACGTTTATTAAGGGATTCATTACAAGTTAATAATGAGAATACTTTTAATGACAAATTTGAGCTTGATGTTTTTTGATAATTTCATTTATATTTGGTCGTAAAAATGACAATGCTACTCTCACATCGTCTTCTTCATTTAACAGTTTCGATATTTTTTTTTCGTTTTTATGTTGGTTAATACTTTACTATATACATTTTTAAAATTTGGCGGCACAGTGGTTGACAATCACTGCCATAGTTAATAGCTTTTATAGACCTCTGTAAATGAGAAAAACTGCTTCTGCATCTTTTAAGTGAAAATGTGATTTTAGTGAAAAACAAGAAAAAATTCCCGGTTTTTTTAACTCTCGCTTATCCAATTTGTATATAGAAGTGGTGTGAAGATTTCAAATCAGATAATTAATTATAATTCACATATCTCACAATAATAATGTGTTTTTTTTTTATTATTTAATTTATAATCGAAAACAGTGTGAGATTTATAATCGAAACCAGATGATGAGACCCAGAAAATTACTATGTCGCCTACACGCAAATTATTGTTATTTTAGACAAATATAAAGACTATAATTAGAAATTTTGTGTGTGTGAATTTTTTTTATTAATACTTTAATTTTTTTTTAAATAAATTTTACTTTCTTTTCACACATCGGAAGTATAGGATCTCTGCGTTTGTATTTATTTGTTTTTTTATTTTTTTGTTTTAACTTTGGGAAAAATTCCCTTTTAATAAAAATTAAACCGGCCAAATGCGAATCTCGCTTGCACAATTAGGGTACCGTACCAATACAATAGTGACACCGGTCAATAGACCTAAATAAACTATTATTTTTATTTATGTATATTTAAATCTTTGCCAAAAATTACACAAAGTTTTTTTACAATTCCTTAGCTGTTTTAAACAGTATCTCACCCGATATATTTATTAAAATTTTTGGTTTTTCTCTCGACCAAATTGACCCATTATATTATTTTGTTCAGTAACTATACTGCCGAAAAATTCGATAGTTTTTCGGTAACCTTTGATACAATTTAACGAACAATATAAAATTATAAATTTTGACTGTAGAAATCTAGGCGATCAGGGGGAAGGCGGTCATAATATATACATATATATTATGACCGATATTATAATATATACATATATTAGTAACCATTGAACCAAAAATTATTTAAAATCATTTTTAAAGAACTCTTAGAGGGTCACTTTTAAATGATACTTCACACGATATATTAAGATAGTCCAGCAAGAAATCTCTTTTCGACAGATTTTGCTCATCTTATCACTGGCTAAAAATTTTCTAATAAATCCCGAAGTTTCAGAATTTTTGACCATTTAGAACGCTAAATAATTAATAACATTCTCTCTCAATAGAAGGCTGTAAAACTTCATGCCCTACCAATTATTATCTGTTGTATTAAAAAAATACTCGACAGAATTAAAAAAAAAACTAGGATAGTAAAGATAAATATTTCTTAAAAATTTTTTATTTAAATAATCCCGTTTTACCAGTTTGTTTTCGAAATATAATAGTTTAAAATTTTTTTTTCTTTCAAAATTACATTAATTAGTGTATAAATATATGTATGTTAGTATGTATATATGTATTTGTTCTATAATAAAAACAAACCGGTATTTTGTCCTGATTATACAAGACAATGCTGAAACTACCTTAATGAAAACCTTTTTTTTCATTATACCAAACTAACCCCGTTATTTTAATCTAAAATAATTTTTTTTCTAACTTCTTCGTTTACTAGTGATATATGTGTGCGTCATTAAGATCTAATATTATGGCAAAGTTTAAATTCCTACGTTACATAGTTTCGAGTAAAACCCGGCGGACATAAGTAAGTGATCTGATAAAAGTTTCGTTTTTCCTTTAAAGTTACGGAACCTTCAAAATGATAATTTCAACTGCTAAAGTGGCGTTCTTTTTTAAATATCTTTATTTTTTTCAAGGCCTTTACTAGGTTTTCAGATTTGTAGTCCCTAAGATTAGCGCGTTCAAACATACAAACTCTCTTCAGACATTGAGTTTAATGTCTGCAAATTCTTCAGAAAAATGACTTTGGGAGTGAAATAACTACCTCAAGTAAAAAAGTGTCTTTTTAATCCCCGACGAAAAAAGATACGTGTTATAAGTTTAAACCGTCTGTTTGTCTGACTGTCTATCTGTCTGTAGCATCGTAGCTCTAAAACGTGTGGACCGATTTGAATGCGTTTTAATAATACTTGCGGTTGACAGTGAAATCGCCAGAAGAATAAACTTTTTTTCATAAATTGAATAGTTTTGCCGCATTTTTAGCTCAAAAACTAAAATAAAAAGTTCACCCATTGATAATGAACTCAGTATATACCGGGTGTTTAAACAATCAACTCAGTTAATTATTATTTTCACTTGATATTGCTAAATTCATTTCAGTAGTTTCAAAATTATAATCCAGAAAATAACCGATTATATTTTATTAATTAACCCCCGACGCAAAATGAGGTATGCTATAAGTTGGAAGCCAATCTGTCTGTGGCAATGTAGCTCTCAAACGCGTGGACCGATTTAAATGCGGGTTTTTATTAGATAGGTAAAGTATAGGTTTTTTATTAGGTTCTCAGGTATGTTTGATAAAAATCGGTTCAGTCGTTTGAAAATTATCAGCTCGTTACCAAGATGATGTATAGGCATTAGACATATTATAAACATTATCATTTTACATATAAATTTGGTGGAGGTAACGGGAAGTTAATAATTAAGTTTCGTATTATTGCGTTAGAGGATTTTTTTTTAAATTTTTGTTTTTATTATAAATTTAAAACAAAAACTTTTACCAAAATTTTAAAAAATATTCCATTATATATACAAAAAAGAAAATTTACCGATTATATTTACGCCATTCTTGTACAAAACTCCAATCCGATTCACTTTCAACCGGAAACAAATCATTTGCATCAAAATATTGTTCTTTAGCTTGTTCATTAAATGCACACGCATGATTATTTAAACTATCAATAATTTCCATAGCATTTTTATAACTATTCTGATACAAAACACTGACCACTAATTGTCCATTTGCCGCCGCATGGGCACTATTCGATTCGCATTTCGTTAACACAGTCACTGAATCAATTGTATCCGTTGAAATGTTTGCGGTTAAATTCACCTGTGTCCCAGCATCAATCACATTATTATTATTATTATTTAACTCAATCGTATAAAATTGTTCTTTTTGTTTTTCAAAACTATCGCCATTTCCATTTAACGTTTCCATTTTCGTATGGTCGTTTGTCACATCCGTAGTAGTGGTATTACGTCGCCATGAATCCGATACATAAATCACTGATTTATGCTTTAATTGTGGCGATTTAACATCTAAGGTAGCATCCGATAATGTACGATCTAATTTCTGTATTAAACGCATTTCATTGAAACATGCCGCTAAATTAGCTTCAACTTTTTGTGACGATGGATCGTTTAAATTCTCATGACTTAGAAATAATTTCTTCTGGCGTGATTTTATCGAACGTATTGATTCGTATATGTTATTCTCAAAATTTTGTTTTAATTTATTTGGTATCGCATAAATATCGGTAATGATTGTACGATGATCACTTTTTGTCCGATTTGTTGTTGTTTCTTCGGGTGGTGCTCGTTGACGGAATGCAGCTGTACGTCGTAATATAAAGTTTGATTTCACTTTGTGTGTATCACTGTTTTTTAATTGGAAATTTTGACTTAGTTCCTTGCATAAAATACAATTACAATTTTTACGCTTATCACAATGCATTTTCTTAATTGTTCACTTTGTTCTTTTATGAATCGATTTTGTTTGGGACACTTATCGTTGCACTTGATTAATTCGTATGAAGGCACTTTGTTTACAAGCAAACATTTTTTTTTTGTGTGGATTGTTGGAATATTGTGATGAACTGATTTTTGTGTATGGAGTAAATGAAATTGACTTAGATATTATGTGTGTGAGTAGATAGATTTAACTTACCTCTTCTTGGTGGTAATAATCATTTGTTTATACGGTGTTTTTTTTTTTCCCACTCAAGAGTGGAAGTAAGTGACGTTTGTTTTTGTGTTTCATGTATGGGTGAACAAGCACTCTCTAACTAATCTAAGCATATTATAATACATATAGTATGTGTGTGTGTATTTGTGCAATGATGATCGGCGAATGTATTATGATTATTGTTGATATGTTTCTTGCGTGAATTCAAATAACCCAGATTAGGTTTTAATCAAAACAATTATTTCAAAACGATTATAATAATAAAATAGGGAATATGCTCATTTTTTATAACCGACTTCAAAAAAGAGGATGGTTCTCAATTCGACTGTATTTTTTTTTTTTGTGTGTCACCTCAGAACTCCGTTATTTATGAACCGATTTTGAATTTTTTGTTTTTGTTTTAAAGGGTTTGGTTTCCCATTGATCCCATTGGCACCAAATCGTATTCTGATGAGGGGATCCCCGGGAAATCGAGGAAAATCCTCATTTTATATGTGATAACCGATTTCTGCGAAATTTCAT
The DNA here is from genome assembly GCA_963920215.1 of Nineta flava. NCBI lineage: Eukaryota > Metazoa > Arthropoda > Insecta > Neuroptera > Chrysopidae > Nineta > Nineta flava. Next base: position 104,677,306 of record OY986042.1, read on the forward strand.
TTTTTTTTTTGAAAGGGTATACTCATTCATAATGGGAAAATAAGAAGATTTTTTTAAAAACTGACTTCAAAAAAATTTTTTACAAAAAAAAAACCGACTCCCAAAAAAAAAATTTTTACAAAAAAAAAAACAAAATGTATGTAAAAAAAACTGAAAATCTGTTAAGAAAAAATGCACTAAAAATTAAAAAAAAAAAAACAACGGATAAAAAAAAATGTGTTATAAAGAAATGCACTAAAAGTTAGTAGGTCGTTTAGTTGGTCTACCCGTATTTAGACAAATAAAATAAGTTATAGAACTTCAAAGTCACTAAAAAGCGAGAAATAATACCTATTTTGACAAAATGGAAACCCGACTTCAAAAATCAAATATTCTATAAAAAAAAATGCACTAAAAAGTAAAAAATAATTGCATATTCTTGTGCCAATTTTAGTTCACCTAAGCAACAATTTTTAAATATATATGTAAAATTATTGTTATTTTTGGAGGCGGTGTCCAAAAGTTATGTGAATTTCTCTATGCTGACTTCTCTAAACTGGCTACCAGCTGCCAAGTAATGGAAGCCGGTACTGTCCTCGTGTTTAAAAGGTGCTTAAGTCACCACACTAATCTGAAATAAATTTTGTACGTTATGTCCACCTTAGGAAAACTTTCAATATCATTCAATTGTGTTAGGACACGATTATTTCAGCTAGTCTACGTATAAAACAAGAGAGACTTGGGTGTTCTTTAGGTCATGATCCATCGACATTTGTGTAAAGTAGAAGTTTAATACTCTTGTAATATCTACGGGAAGGGGATTATAAAATAGTATTTAGTATTTGCAAATCGTATAAGTGACTCAAATAAATATAATTTCTATCACTGATTGATTTAAATATAAATAAACTGATAATAATAAAAAACAGAACGCCTTTTTACCTTTCACCAAAAACAACAACATTTACATTCGATTAAGACTGCACATGATATTTGTGTTAGGGGTTTCGTTTGTAAACTGTTCCTTTACAATATTACCAAATTTTAGATACTTTGAGGTTATACTTCTTTTGTTGCGTTTGGAGAATTAAGTTTTTCTGGAGTTTGAGACGTTCAATCGATTTTAAATTTTTAAGTGTGAGTGTTGAATAATATCCTTAATAAGTGTGCAAAAGTTTAGAACATTCAATAAATATGCCCATTAGCACGACTAGTTTATATGTATAAAGAAATACAAATTATAAAGTCACTGAGTCGGCGCATAAATACCTACTCATGTCAGTATACTCACAAAATCCGCACACGTTGTGGTCAGTGTAGAATATCATCCAAAGAGTATGGGCATAAATTCTGGAAGTGTTTTTTAATTGCAGCTACAAAACTCGGATCGTTTTCATACTATTAAGGTTGTTGTGAAACTGGAAAAGGAAAGTAGGGGTGGTGAGTTTGTCCTATACTAAATATATTGATATCTCATCCATTGCCAACACTAAATAAGTAACAATTTTGCAATTAAATCGTTTCAAATAATTTAATTTAAAAAAATATATATATATATATTTGTAAAAGAAAAAAATATTATTCAAAAATTAAATCCTAAATTTCATTTTTTCGAACAGTTTTAATAATTAAAAATATGTTTTTATGTATTTCAAAAAAGTTGCATGGTGATAAAACTAGATAAAACTAAATAAAACTAGATAAAAATAAATATAATTAAAAATAAAACTAGATAAAAATAAATAAAAATAAATAAAACTAAAAATAAAACTAGATTTAGAACATTTTTCGATCTACAAATTTAATCTCAGAAACAAAAAACAGGATTAATTTGAAATTTGGTCCAGGTATTTATAAGACTTTGATAATTATTATGACAGTTTTTCATAACATTGGCATATCTGGTTGTCGAGATATAGATTTTTGTATTCATGTTTTTACCGATGAGTCCATTTAACCTATGTAAAAATCTCTTAAAAATCGTAACTTTAACATTTTTTTTACTCAAAAACTAAAAACAGGATCAACTTCAAATTTTGACAGGATATTCTTTATTATTGAAATAATAAGCTGTAAAATTTTGAAGAACCTGTTGATTAAATTGAATTTTCTTCGCAGCAACCTTAATTGTTTTACAATTTATTAGAACCTTGTCGTCGAAATACGTATTTATAAAATACAAATAATAGGGAATATGCATGAAATTTTTTTTTTACTTGAATTGAAGCATGTTTACTTGACAAATATCAAGGTAAAATCACTTTTTAAATAACTTTAAAAATAAGCGAGATATGAATTATTGAAATTCTCGATTAGACAAAGAGGATGATAGCCCTCTTGATATGTTATGTGACGTCATATTACACTTTCACCATTTAAAATACACGTAAAACTCCGTTTTTAGTATTTTTGCAAGAAAGAGACAGATAATAATCTTTAAAAGCTTATAGCTTCCTTGATATTTGTCGGATTTTAATTTCGTTTTTAAATATTATTACAGTATTAACAGTATTTTCATATTCTGAAAATAAATGTGAAAAAAAATTTTCATGCATATTTCCTATTGTCTGGTTTTGAGGCTCAAGGGCAACACACTTTTGTAACTGCAATATGAAGCTCTATAACTGTGCTTTTGTCTGAACGATTCGTATTAGTATTTTTATTTATATTGAAATAATAAGACTTTTTTTTGGTACGGTTTTTTGGTACGGTATACATATTTACATTAAGACCTACATAGTAACATGTGGATGATAAATTTTTGTATAAAAAAAAAAATATTCAAATACATATGAATGGATTCGGCGAACCCGTAGGTACAGGTATATAGTATATGTGAATTGTGTGGTTGTTATATATAATGGCCAGGCCAGTTACGTGCATTGATCAAATAATAATAATATATTCTCGTATATCAATTATTAAAATGTTTATTTGTTTATAAAATATAGATAGTAAATCAATGACATATTATATGTTTATTTGTTTTACATAATATTTTTAATATATTTTATATTCTATAATCAAATACAAAGTGTCTCAAAATTGGGAACTCAATCTATCTCGATTTGAGTCAATTGAATTTTAGGCAGTTCACTCGTGACAGCAAAAGCAAAAACGAATATAGAATGATATTTTAATTTTTATTTTAAATGAACTAAAAAGTAGAAAATAAAAATTTACTTCATGTCATCAATAAGTGACTATAAATTAGAGCTATAGATAAGTGACTATAAATAATTAGTTTTTAAACGATCGCCAGCTCTTTCATTAGAACATTTCAATTTGACTATACAGTTGAAATTAGGTACAGGAATGTATTCATCATTATTACTCCTTGTTTCTGATAAAAGAAGAATATTTAGAATTATCAGCCATAATATAAATGATATCATTTTTATGAGCTCGTAAACTTTGTATATTAAATATATATATTGATAAACATGGCCTGGTCTTGATAAATTTCACTAACTCTGATTCTAATGTAAATAATGTATTAAATGACAGTCTTTCAAACTCTAATTTGAACAGAAGAAGTGACGCTAGTTCACTTCTACCATGATAAAATGTAGAATGATTTATTTTAAATACAATGTATTATTTTTCGATTGTAGTTTTTCAATAATAAATCATTTTATTAAACTTTTTTGTCTTAATAGTAGTGTTGTTGACCTTATTTAGTATTATTTAAATAAATTATTTAAAAATAAGTATAACTTCTGTCGTGCGTACTTAAGAACACACACTCTTTTTTTATGTATACTCCCGTTCAATAAAATTAAATGGAAGTATAGTAAATGTTGTTTATTATACTTCCATTTCTTTTTTCACACTTAAAATATATACTAGTTATCTTTGTTTATAAATGAATCATTATACAGAGAGTTACAAAAGTGAGGAGTGTTATGAAATGTAAGAAAATTAACATTTCAGGTCTGTTCAATTTTATTGAACGGGTGTGTATATTATGTATTTATAAATCTAGCAATCATTTCTATACGTTTCTTTCAAAAACTAATATTTTTCAAACACTCTTTAAATACCCGGTATACATTGATTATAAAATATAAACAAACAAACAAAAAACAAACATTCATTATAATGAATTATTTGATTGTTTAGACATATTTTGACTAATAAATATTTAAAAAATATTTGGCATATATCTTTTATACAATTTATTAATATTATTAAAAAAAATATATAAAATTAATATTCAAATTATAATTATTGGTTTTTAACGTTTCTTTGCTAAATGTTATGTAATTGGATACATTATGGGAGTACAAAGTACGATGGTAATAACTCATTATTTTATTACTACCAGGCAAATACAGTATAACCTCGTTAAATCTAAATCCACTATAAATCGAAAACAAAATCCTCGGTCCCTTCTATACATGCCTCAAAACCTTCATTAACTCGCTTTAGGGTAGTTGTTGTGATACAATATTATCAAAAAGTGCGTTTAGTGAGAATGAAGGAGGGACGTATAGTATAATAAGCCATATTGCTTGTCCAAGACTGTACCGGTAGACACGTTACACATACGATACTTCTCTATACGTATACTTAAATACTATCTAACACGTATATATCAAATTCTTGATATGAATATTGGTCTAGACTGCCAGAGGCCGTGGATTCGATTCCCATCTTAGATATGTATTTGATTTTTCATATCAAGCTTTTGATGACAAAGAATTTTATAAATCAATTGTTATTTAGTTAATATTTTAGAAGATTTTAAATGATGAGACTTAATAAAGTAATAAAGTTTTTGAGATCATATGAAAATGAAATGATGTTGAAAAAAAACGAAGATAAGAAGCGTTAGATGTACGTTACAACCAATTAGACGTTAAATTTATAATTAAAGTACATAAATAAATAAAGATGGAAGATTCATCACCGTTGATATCCGCACACGCCTCTAATTATTATAAAATATAATATACTAATTTTTAATAACAAAGACAACTATATATATATATATATATATATATATATATATATATATATATATATATATATATATATATATAATTATAATAATATATAATTTTATATTCATTCTATTTAAAAAGTGATTTTCTCTATTTTGATCAACGCTCAAATGTTAAAGCACACATACATACATACATACTTAATATTCAAATAATATAGAATCAAATATAATATAGTGATTTTCAAGTAAAATGAACATCAACATTGAATTGAATCATTAAGGAATCATTTTAAAGCTCGGACAAATGTCAAACATATTTAATTTTCTGTCATATATACTGAAGTTTCTCGAAGACTCAACTACATCGAATATATTATATACAAAAAAGAATATGTGTAGTTATGTACGCACGTAAGAAATTATACTTCTTTTGAAATAATGTATTAAAATAATATTAAATAAGGTCAACACTACTATTAGGACACAAATGTTTAATAAAATGATATAGTAGTGAAAATGATATACAATAGAAAAATTATATATTGTACATAAAATCAAAAATTCTACAGTTGATCATGTTAGAACGGAACCAGCTTCACTTCTTTCGTTAAAATTAGAGTTTGAAAGATTGGTATTAAATTTGGCTTAAGCATATGATGTATGTATATGTAAATTTTGACCAAATTAGATCAAACTAAACCAAAATAGACTATGCTCAGTTTGAATGTTTTTTCTCTCAGTTATTCGAATCTGTAAAAAAAATCACAACAAAATGCCTCTTTCGTACAAAACAACTTTTATATCGATCAAATTTTTCCAGAAACGCTTCTTCGAAGAAATATTAGACCAATTGTTTAAACTGAGCACTTTGTACAACGTAATTTGTATAATTTGGATCATTACTTTATGGAATTAGGAAAATATTAAAAAAACAGTATATTTTTGCCAAATTCCACCAAATTTTCCGTAATTTATTAAGCACATACTTATTTATTAAGAACAAAAGCAATCTAAATCTCAACTATTATAAAATTTTATAAGTCTGTTTATTTGTTTGTTTGTTGTCAGTATCACACAAATCTCCTGGACCGATTTTGATGAAATTTTTGTTTGTTTAAAAGCTTTTGTTCGACTTAAAAATTGATATGTTTTTAATCTCGCTATGAGAAATAGAATTTGAAAATATTCGCTGAAATAGAAATTTGGTGGGAGCGTCGATAAATATTTTAAGTAGTGGAAGCGGTGGTAAATTACATTGAGATTTTTTTATTTAAATACATTGAGATTTTAGTCTTAAAATGACGGGAGCCAGAGAATAAAACGCGGTGAAGCCGCGGGTATAAGCTAGTTAGATATAATATTGAGTTCAAATGAATGGTAATACACAATAAAAATATGGTTTAGTGTAAGTTAACTCAAAAGGTGTGTTTTCAACGATACATCGAGCAGACATTAAGTCAACCATACTATACAACTTCCCAGCATTGTTTTTTTTTTAATATTTGTATTGCGTTTCCTTTTTAAATGAAGAGAAATATTTTTGAATAACAATATATTTATTATATGTACTCGTATGTATGCAATTATTAATTATTTTATTAGTCATACCATTTATGTATATTTTGTTAGGGGTTTCAAACCCACTAACCAGTTAATTAATACCGGGAGGATTTAAACATTGTTATTTATTTAAATTGGGACGATTTTTTAACAAACAAAACAAATAAAACAAGTAGGTATACTTAAAATAAGTTTCTATTAAAAAAACATTTTTTAAGACAAGCTTTTTATAGTAAAACTAATTTTCTACAACTTTATTTAAGAGAGATATACCAAATTTTGTGTTTTCCCTTCCCTCTAAACCCCCTTTTCCCCTTGTCGAATCTTGTCATGCGTACTATAAAAATGCATTGACATCGAAACTGAACGAGCATGTAAAAATTCAACTCGAATCCAAAACGAATGCAGGAGCTGCGTAAAGTAAACTAATTTTCTTAGAGGAAGGAATTATAATAAATATAAAATTTAGTTACCCTGATGACGGCTGTAATATTAATCAGACAATAAATAAAAAAGTTTTACTTGGATATCAATACTTTTTGTATGGGAAATATTCGGTCCTCTCATATTTTTGTTTTTTGGTCGGATATCATTACTTTTTTCTTAAAGTTATATTACTTAAGATTTATTTGTATCTATAAAAACATGACATTCTATAAAATTTAGCTCAAACTTATGCATATTTAGCAGCATTATATATTCAATTATTAAACAATTTTTAAATATTAATATTATTTTTTCTCAAGATAAATTAAGGTTGACCGGACAGTACAGTATATTTCATAATAAACAGAAACAATCTTTTTAACAGAAATTAAAATTTTTAATCTGTAAATTAATTATTTAAATTTAGATAGCTAAACATCACTAATAATCGGATTTATGTAATTATTTAATTACTAAAAATAATAAATAATCGTCTTTTGACGATTTGATGAAAATTTTCGTGAATTTTTTATCTTTTTAATTAAGATATTTACAAAACTCTTCGTCGGACTATTTTTTTTTAAATTTTAACGTAATGTACGAGATTTAATTTATAAAAGTAGAAGTTTTGTACATTTTAATCTATCTAGAAGGTGGAGCAACATTATCGAAAATGTATGAGTTCATTCAATATTGAGTTAGCAATTAATAACATATCAAAAATTCAGATTTTTTTGTCTATACATTGCCGATTTTATATGTGTCCGATCAACCTTAAAGATAGTTTTAATACTTATCGGTAAGCATCCCATGGATAGTGATTTGATTACCTAATTACTTTTAAAGAAAATCTTTAACATATTATTATTTGTGTATACTTAAACAACACAATACAATACGAATGGCAATTTCCATTAAGGTTACGTAAGACGTAGTATGAAAGAACTGACGTATACTATATAGACAAAGATGCCATTAAATTTTTCAATTAAATATTGATTTGAAAAAATTAACTCATCCACTAGGTATCGAACCCTGGACCTCCGAATGTCTAGCCCGGTGTGCTACCGTTACATCATGGATGAAACTGATTAATGAGACAATTATTTCATATCATTGACAGTATTACTTAAAAGTCAACATCAACTTATTATTCTAACCGATTATCATTCATGTATACTTAACCGCCACAATACAATACTAATGACGATTTCCGTTAAGGTTACGAAGACATAGTATGAAAGAACTAGAGTATAACCCGCTGTCATAATATGTTGTGGTCTGTAATGGTAAAAATTAATGCAAATACTATCTATAGAAATTATTTGTTTTAATAATTCGGAAGTTGGGTACCTCGGAAGTATATTTAATTAATAAATTGAATAGAAATGTCAATTTAAATATTATATATTATTCTTAAACTAAAGCAATAAAAACATGCAACGTTCCAATAGCCGCATTAATCATAATTGCACTTACTTTGTTCCGTTTGTCGCATGAATTCTATTTAAATCGCTTCATTTCTTTTTAAATTTTAAAATAATTTTTGTTCACACATTAAAAAATAAATCTAATTTTAAAACAATTTCCATATAGACAATGAACTTTCAAGTGTAAATTAAAGAATCGAAAGTAGTTTTTTTTTTGTAAATATAAAATTTTCTATTGAAAGTGACACGAAATATGCAAAAAAAAAACTTGGAAATTACACAACATTGATTGTTGTCAAATGAATGAAAATAATGATGTCATTGTTTTTTTTTTTAAAAGGCTTACTAATTATAACAATCCAAAATTACCTAAAAAACACTATCCAAAAAGTTACTTAACAGAGAAATTGACAAAGTTTCATGATCGGCAATTTTTAAACTCAGACTAATCCAACCTATCTTTAAGCAAAGTTCAGGAAAATATTTATTATCCTTTTGAAATTTTTGAAAAACATCCTAACTTTTAGAATGGACAGCAAAAAAAGCCTTGTTTTTTTCAAAATTTTACAGCTGATTTATGTCGAATCAGAAAACAATTTTGTAAAACATTTTGAATATATATTTTCTATTTTGCATTTGAAATAAACCATTTCCGTTAAGCATTTTAAATATATATTAAAAAGCATTTTACCATTTCCATTTTAAATATGTTCCAAAAGGCATTTTACCTACCCCTGTACAGGGTGTACCTGGACGCTGACGGTCTAGATCGCCATCCTGATAGATCTGATGCTACATTCTAATAATTTAATAGGCATCGATTTAAATACACCTTTATAAGTTTTATTTATTAACAGTTTTAAATTCTCATTTCAGTTATTTATTTTTTAAATTATATAAACAGTGTCTAATCGAATTAAAACTATAAGATTTATGATCCAAATCGAATGGAATATATTACTCACGATATGTTTTTTTTAAAAAATTGGTGTAATCTTTTTACCTCCGTGAATATTTTTAAGATTTACATGGGGTTTTATGATTAATAAAAAACAAATATTCGACTTAAGGATACTACCCAGCATACTACCACTTTTCCAGCATACTACCACTTTTCGACAGATTTTGCTCATTTTTTTTCACAGGCTAAAAATAATGTTTTCTAATAAATCCCGAAGTTTTAGAATTTTGGACCGTTTAGAACGCGAGATAATTAATATCAAAGTTATAATTCTCTCTCACTCTCTCTCATTAGAAACATGTAAAACTTCATGCCAACCCAACCATTATCTGTTGTATTAGAAAAAATACTCGACAGATATAGAATATAAAAAAAAAATAGGAGAGTAAAGCTAAATATTTATTATATAAATTTTAAAAAACAAAATCGTGTGTTACCGTTTTGTTTTCGAAATATAAAGGTTTAAATTTATTTATTTTCTGCAAAATAACATTATTTTGTATATGTGAACAGTGTTTTTGTCTATGTGTTGTATATGTGCGTTTATGGTGCTATAATAAAATCAAACCGGTTTGTTCTGCTAATTGCATATAACACAGTGCTGGAGAACGTCCTTAACGAATATTATACATCTGAAAATCCGTTTTACGTGAATGTTTTCCTCTCTCGTTCTGAAGGTTCTTCGAGTAATACAAAATTAATTACTAAGTATCGAATCATTAGCAAAAATAAATATTAAAACGTACGGTAAACAATTTTAAAAATGTAATTTTATACATTTTTTTTTTGTAAACTAGCGTCTATTTATATCCATTGTTAGTATTATTGCCTTTCGGTTATATTTTACCAACGGAAGTGACTAGCATTTACTTAATTTGACATTTAAGAAATATCTCTGAATAAAAATTACAGTAATATGTCTGATATAAAAAATCATCCACATCTAAGATAGGAATCAAATACACGACTTCTGGCATTCAAGATCAACGCTGTGCTTCTGAGCTATCTGAGATGATGTGTGCTCCATGGATTACACCACGTATGATTCTGAGGAATGTGTTAATTGTTTCATATCTTTGAATGTATTACTTTGTAAAGACTAGCAGCTTACTTTGTAGTCAAAATTTGATTATACTTGCATATAGACGTCATCAGAGTATTTCACATTAGATTGCTAGATTTTTATTGGTACACTTGGCCACAAAAGTTGATGTAATTTTTTTTAAATTTTATAGTTGCTTTGTGCTTTATTCATTCAGTTTTCGAAAAAAGTTTTTTAAATAAAAGTTGTTCATTATAAAAATAGTAATAGCTTGTATTCGAAAACTTTTTTGGAAAACCGAATAAATAAGGTATAAATCAACTATAAAATTTCAAAAATTGACATTAACTTTTATGGTCCATAGTAAGTTTTTATATGTCCACGATATATACATATACTGTCTGTTTTGGAATGCTTTGCAAATAGAGAATCAATGTTAAATATCATTTACTATAGTAACTACACAATGCTTCATAAAGAAATAAAAATAGTGAGGGTACTCTGTAGTGTGTGTGTGCATACGTAATGAATAATAATATTATAAGTTAAGTGGGTATCACTAAATCCCCACTCTTGAATGATATCAATCAAACATCATACCACAAGTAAGTAGTATAAGTCATAGGTGGGCAGACCTTGACTGCACTGAGCTCTGAATGAGAGGTAGGAAGAGAGATAGAGTAAATATAGGGTATTCTAGCGATTATTATTTTTTTTTTTTCTCAATTAAAACATTTTCTGAAAAAAATATAATAATACCAACTATTTTTTATGGTCACTATTATTCAAAGTATACAATACATACAATACATTGAATACATACTCTGGAATTTTGGGCTGGTAATTTGGGGATGGTGATTTATCGCTTGTAAATTTTTTGATGATTTAGCTTTAGTTTAGATTTTAGAATTATATTTTAGGAAATTCCGAATAATTTGCCTAAACTATTCATATCGGAGAACTAATAAACAATTATTTACTTGATTTAATTATTTTTTCTTAGTAGGGGGTATAGTGTCATGGGAATTTGATGACACTGGATACAAAAAAGATGCCAATGATAAAGCTGGGTGGCGGGGAGGGTTGGTAATTTGTTACTAATTTTTAAATGGTTAAATTTTACATAAAGTGGGAATACATATAGTTGTTGTTATAATTATTGTTATTGCTATCATCATTATTGTTATTATTATTATGTTTTTTGGTGTATCTCTCCATATTGTAAAAGATATTTTTCAAACAATAAATATTTTATAAAACTAATTCTAAATTGATTGAATAAATTATTGGGCAATAATCGGTAGATTACGGTATTTAATCTGTATTGAAATATCGTTCCGTCTTACTTCAAAACATACCTTTATTACTTACTCTCACCCAGCTTATGGAGAGTCCGTTCGACTCCGGCGAGCCGTCTGCGCCCACCTCTGGACTATAAGTATAATAAATAAGTATGTGTAGGTATGTATGGTTTTATAGTAAATATTTTATTTATTTATTTAACATTGATTCCCTATTAGAAATGCTTTTGAAAACAGACTGTATACATATAACTATAATGTTGAGTACCTCATCTATGCGCACGTATTTACTACTATCGATTGGTAAATAAAACTAAAATTGTATTCAGGGTATCATAAATTAATTTGATTCAAATTTAAGATCTAAATGTAGATTAATAAATGTAGAATTAAGTCATGATCTCATTTAATTCTTAAGGGAATTAAAAAGTGAACTTAATTCTTTAGATATAATATCTTTTGTTATATAATATTAAATTTTGAACATCGACACATCGACGCTTATCGTAAATTTCGAAAAGGCGAAAAACAAATAGAAACATAAATTTGGTGAAGACGTTGGGTAAAATGGGAGGAAGTTTTTTCTATTAAGTTTTTTTAGACAAAAACACAGAAAAAAAACAATGGTTTTCTTTTAAACTCAAATTGCACTAAAACGTAGAAAATCATTGTTGTTTTTCAGTGCTTATAAGGTGATTAAAATAATTTTCAACATTTGTAAAAAAAGTATCATTGGACGCTCTTAAAATATTACTACTGCTCTTAGGTTAAAATATGGGCGTCCAGTGGTTTTCTTTTTACAAATGTAGAAAATTATTCTGATCATGTTTATAACCATTGAAAAAAAATTATTTTCTACTTTTAAATGCAATTTGATTTTATACGAAAGTCACGGTTTTGGAATAGTTTTTTTTCTATTTAAAAATTCAAAAAATTTAATTTAATTTCCCAACGCTTCAAATACTTTCTAATATTTATTAACGCTTCCGCCAAATTTCTATTTTAAGAAATATTATCAAATTCCACTATGAGTTGATACCAAAAATCAAGTATGGTATCATCTAGATGATACCAATCTATTTTAGTATCAGAAACTTCCAAATCGATACAGCAATATTAGTCATAGTAACTTTATTTCATATTTTTTATGATTCCCTCCTTGGAGAAAATTGGCTTAATTTGTAAAGGTAGATGAGAGTTATATTAAATTATTATTATTTAAATAAATAATAAAAATGTATAAAAGATATAATTGATCTTTATTGATTTGATTTATGAAATGTTATTATTTTAAATATGTAAATTACCATGGTTGTTAACATTCAAAGCAACCGTGATAATAGAGGGAAGTTATAGTTGTTATGCAACAGATAAAAATGATGAACAAAATTATAATAATAATTTAATGAAGAAGCGATACCGCTACAAGCTCATAAATTCATAGCTATTCGCATAGCTCTTTATTTTTAACATTTACAGCTAATTTTCATAGAACAAAGAATTGTAATGACTACCAAATCAAGTTACCATGGTGACATAGTTGTAATTCTATGTAAATTGCAAATATTTCGGTAAATATTAGAGTTACAGAAAATATGATCAGATTATTAATTGTAGTGAAATTAATTTACTACAAATTTATTTCGGTTAAATTTTTTCATTTTACTAATATTAAAACAGAAATTCAAGATTTTATGTTCGATGAACATTTGAAGAAGAATTTTTCCAAAATATCTTCATCAGTATAAAAGTAATAGTTGAATTTTCTTAAGAAAATTTGCTAAACTAAAAATCCGAAGATTATGTTTATAAATTAGAGATCGGAAACAACTTTTTTTTGTATAAAGATTATTAGGATAATCAAAGAGAACCTTGTTGTCGAAATACGTATTTATAAAATACAAATAATTGTTCTAGGAATGTGGACAAAATGGGAAATTTAACAATTTTGTTTTGGTTTAAACAGTGATGGCAACTCCCAGTTGAAGAAAATGAATGTAAATATTTGTATGTAAATTTTTGCAATGGATGGTAAAATTATTTAATGCTAAAAACTATTATACCATTACAAATTACATCGTCAGCATAATCTAATAATATTCTTTTATTAATCAAGTTTTGTTTAAAATAAAAAATAGTGTATCCAAAAAAAAAAAACAACAAAAAAATCAATTAAACCGTGACATATGTGAAAATAATTTTTATAGGAACATGATTTCACAAAAAAATTTCACTTTCAATTTTGAACAAACATTTACTTATATTTATGATTGTAAATTAAATCTTATCAAATCCATATCAGATTTGAAATAATTAATTATTTCATTTAAAATAATTAAATACGTTTTTATTTTTTTTGTTTTAGTTTACAAATACGTTCATAAATTATAAATATTTTCAGTGAAATTTTTAAATGAATATTTAAAATTTTAAATAAATGTTATAAATTATTTTATTTGATATATATATATATATATATATATATATATATATATATATATATATATATATATCAAATAAAATGTATATATATATATATATATATATATATATATAGGTTGTGTTGAAATGCTTTTCCAATAGAGAATCAATGTTAAATATTATTTAATATTGGCAGGCCACATGTAATGAGAGTCATCTCATATGCGTATGGTAGTTTATTTGTCATTTAAGAGTGTGTAATGACTCATTGACTGTGTGTACTGACTCATTTAAGAGTGTGTACTCATTACATGTGTACTGACTGACTCCGCACAGTAACCACACGGCCTGCCAGTAATAAATAATATTTAACATTGATTCTCTATTGGAAAAGCATTCCAACACAACCTATATATATATATATATATAGAGCTGAATTAATTTGTTTTGACTATTATATGCGCGTAAGGGGAACTTATTTAAAAGTAGAAGGGCAACTTATTTAAACCATATTTTAATCATATATTTAATACTTAGTATTAAATATATGTTTCTTCCCCTTCATTTTGAAAATAGACTAATCCACTCAAACTGTGACGATATTCGAGGCTTCTTTACAAATTAATATACTTCTATATATATATATATATATATATATATATATATATATATATATATATATATATATATATAATTGAACAATAAAATTGAACAGACCTGAAATGTTAATTTTAATTTCATAAAACTTCTCACTTTTGTAACTCGCTGTATAATGATTTATTTATAAACAATAGGGAATATGCATGAAAATTTTTTTTCACATTTATTTTCAGAATATGAAAATACTGTTAATACTGTAATAATATTTATAAACGAAATTAAAATCCGACAAATATCAAGGAAGCTATAAGCTTTTAAATATTATTATCTGTCTCTTTCTTGCAAAAATACTAAAAACGGAGTTTTACGTGTATTTTAAATGGTGAAAGTGTAATATGACGTCACATAACATATCAAGACGGCTATCACCCTCTTTGTCTAATCGGGAATTTCAATCATTCATATCTCGCTTATTTTTAAAGTTATTTAAAAAGTAATTATACCTTGATATTTGTCAAGTAAACATGCTTCAATTCAAGTGAAAAAAAATTTTCATGCATATTCCCTATTATAAGTAGTATATATTTTAAGTGTGAAAAAATAATTGGAAGTATAGTAAAATACATTTACTACAAGAATAATCAAAATTGATATTCATTATGAATAATATTAATAATTAATCATTATTATTAATATTAATTCAATAACTATTCATTATTACCTCTTCCAATTATAGTTAATTAAATTATAAATATGAAGTGAAAATTTTCTCCTTGAGAGAAATTAAGAAAATTACAACTCAAGGTAAAAAGTTTTTTTCTTTTTAATAAAACATATTATTATGTATATATATATATATAAAATTATGTGGCTAGTTGGTAGATGAGAAGCAATAGAAAAAAAGTATAAAATGAAATCAGTTTGAGAATCTTTACACAAATTTAAATAAAATATATAGCTACGGAAACAATAGAAAAAGTAATATGAACAATTTTTCATTTAACTTTCTTACAAATTTCTTGTTTAATTCACATTATATGCAGTGGTGTTTTTTTTATTCTGCTCATTATAGATAGAATTTTGTTTCTCTCTTTATGATTCATCTAAACATCATGTGTGAAAATATTTCAAGTGTATTCAGTTTTTTTTTTAAACCTATTCTGTACATAATTGAATAATAATAAACCTTTACCCAGACCTTTCAATCTTACAGATTATATATGCACTTAAAAATATTTAATGTAATTCAATCAAGGACGTTCATACGCTAAAGTCAAATGAGTACTATCTTTAATAAAATTTATTTAGGATTTTAAAAGAGTTATAAAGTTTATCAATAATCTTACAACGATTTTTAACCTTTTTTTATTTGTCCTAAATATATTTAAGTATTTATTGTAAAATGTCAGTAAATGTAAATTAGAAATTGTTTTGACTTAATTTGTCAGATATGACAATAAACTATGTTTTGTTATGTCATTCAAAGTGTGTATATGTATATTTTTTTACTGTGCGCTGTCGTCAATTTTCAAAATATGCTAGCAAAAACAAACCTAACAAAATAGTTTTAATTTTATTAAATAATTAATTCAAACGTTCGTCAACACCATTTTTTTAATCCAATGATGTAAACTGCATATTTCACAGAATAAACATTATTTATTATGGTGGCTACTTTAATAATATAGTTATAATTTTAAGTACAAAAAATTTCTGTTCTCCATAAGACGCTGTGTTAAAAGTTTGATTTTTAATCAATAAGTACTCTTTGAAATGATCGACGACAAGTTTTAAAATTTTGAGGGAGGATAACTACATAATTGACCTATTCTATTCAATTCAGTATAAACAATTTTTTTTATCTACTATCAAGCCTCATACATGAAGGTCCTTAAGGCGGTTCGATAGGAACTAAATTATTTTTTACTTAATTCTTAATTTATAATAATATAATAAGCTTAGAAATTGATAATTTTAACTGATTTCATAAAATAAAGTAATGAAATGACTTCGTTATTTTTGACCCTCGACGGTTTGATAAAAGATGGTGGCAAAAAATTTTAAATATATTTTTGATTTATTCTTAAATCTTGTTACCTTGAAAAAATCGTCAACAAATAACCTCTTACTGAATTTTATTCGATCAATGAATTGATTTGCGATTCGAATTTCTTTAGTACAAATCATATTTCGATTTAAGTTTAGATTATCTCTCACTAAAAAGTTGCAGATTATATACAGAATATTTTCTGTATTATATTATATAGAAAACGATAGAATTTACTAGAAACAAAAAATAGTAATATTTATAATAAAAACAATGTAAATTAGAAATAATTGAAAGAAAAAAGTTTATTTAAAACAACAAACACAGAAAACTGACTGCACTTCAGGAGAGAGTGATGTGAACTTGAGTGATTCTTTTATAATTTAAATAATAGGAAATTATTACTATTTTATTTTGAAAATCTTCTGATGTAAAGGTATAGGTAGGTATATGAGTTATAATTACACCACATTGACTAAGGTAATAATACATATATCATAAACAATTAACAATTAGTATATTTACGAGAATCTATGAAGATGTACATTGTTTAATGATATTTTTTTTATTAAAATCATATTTATCTACTGACCTCTATATAAACTGGACAGATTACGCCATTAGTTCGCTATTTACCCCAATTGAACCGCTACCAAACTAGTCATAGAACTAACTTTTGCTTCAGCGCGCCTACGTGTAATATTATTAAATTATAACAAAACAAAAAAAAAACAAGAAAATTTGTTACGTAGGAGCTGCGACAACTTAGCGAATTTCCTTAGAATACATAAATTACTCTCTAGCGGCCACAATTGTAGTCTAATCAAAATTTTGGTATTTGTAAGGCCAATTTTACTAATAAATTGCGTAGGTCAAGGGGAAAAAGTG
Organism: Nineta flava; assembly: GCA_963920215.1. Classification (NCBI taxonomy): domain Eukaryota; kingdom Metazoa; phylum Arthropoda; class Insecta; order Neuroptera; family Chrysopidae; genus Nineta; species Nineta flava. The sequence continues at coordinate 104,694,909 of OY986042.1, forward strand.
GGGGCGTAGAGAAAGATGAACACAAAATATATAATATCTCTCTTAATATTAGAACAATCGAAAAATGAATAAGGAGTAAAGTTGTAGAAAATCATGTTTGCTACAATTCATTACCTCATCATTTTTCTCAAACTCTAATGTGTACAGAGATATTTAAGATATTAATTTTCAATTTTTAATTGTATATATTTCTGTAAATATTAGTGTAACAGAAAAAATGATATGAACAGAATTATAGTAAAATTAAATTTCTACAACTTTAGTTCGTATAAAATTTTCGATTCTCCCCATATTAAGGGAGATATGCCAAATTTTGTTTTCACCCCTCCCTCTAAAACTCGTTGTCCGATTTTACCCGTTAACGAACTTGATGTTTCGAATGCCAAAAGCGCTTTATGTTCCAAATATCATTCCAATCGGATTAAAATTATGCGCACTAGAGAATCCATAGACACAAATTTTAACGATGGTCATTTTTAATATCTATTAGATAGGATCGATGGACATTTGAAGAAGTTTTTACGAAATTCTATCATCGGTACAAGAACAATAGCAGTATTTCCTTCGGAAATTCGCTACATACGAATACTTATTTTTCAATTTCATAATTTAGTACTATAAAAATTTTCCATTATCGATATATTTACGATTTAAAAAATTTATATTTATGACAACGCGAGTATCATAAAATTATCCGTCCAAGTGGCCAAGCGGTCTAAGGCGTTATGTCTGCATAGAAGTCTACTTGGAAACTGAGCGGTTATGGGTTCGAATTCCAACATCAGCAGTTTGTCAAATATTAAGAAAAAAAAAAGGGGCGGTTAATTGACTAAACTGTCGGCGTATGGACAAGAACGAAGTAACCAGCTACGCTTGAGAAGGTTTTCTGCAGTTTCCTGCATGAGCTCCAGATGAATATCGGCATAGTTCCTAATAATAGTCGGCTGCAACGGCATATCCTACCAATTCCTAGTCTATACACAAAGGTTCCTTCCACTCCACTCACATCCTTAGGCATCACAATGGACCTTATGGTCGAAGTGTAGCCCGTCCAGGGCAGCCTCTACAATCTATCTATCTATCATAGAATTAATATCATTAAATTGTAACAAAACCAAGAAAAAAACCAACAATTATTTATATTTATATTGTTGACGCTTAAGTATACACAAAATAAATATATATGAATAATAACTTCGACAGAAGTAATACTGTCTAAATAAATAAAAATAAGAATGATATGAAAAGGTTGGCTGTTACGTCACAGTCATCTTTGGTGTAGCGGAAGCATACTGGACTAGATATCCAGAGGCCCGAGCTTCGATTCCTGGTTGACCAGTTAATTTTTTCATATCAATATTTAATTAAAATTCAATGACAATGACATTTGTCTAAATAGTATACGCTAAAGTCTTCTACAGTTTGTCATACGTAACCGAAAGGAATTTGGACAAACATCGTATTGTTGACGCTTAAGTATACACAAAATAAATATATATGAATTTAAATAAGATTTCAGAATTTAGTACCATGCGGCTACCTGAGGCGTATGATGTATGTGTGATAAGAATATGTGTTATTGTATGAGTGGCTGTCGCATCTTTTTGCACTACACCCATAAAGTTGTAGTACCATGGGTAGTTTTCACAACGCTATCATTAAGTTGGAGCCGTTATTTCACGTTTAGACCCATACACATAAGCTGTCCAATTTATACAGAGGTCAGTATATTTATCATTCATATAAATTTTTTTTTTAATATTCTTTATAATCTTATATACTTTGACCTTGTTCACACATCTATTTAGAGACCATATGTGTGGATGCACTCTCAGTGTTGGTTGGTTGGTTCTTATCAAAAAATTTCATCTACATCTAATTTTTAAATGTCCATAATTATATTATTTAAGAGTAACGATATCTAAATATTTAAATTACATGCTGTGGTGAGTATAGGAAAAGTTTTTATAGTGTTCAATAATTAATAGTTTTTTTTTTTAAAATAAATACGCTAAACTATTTTTTAACAGAATATAAATTAATTAAAGATTGATATGAAAAAATTTACTCATCAACCAGGATTCGTACCTCGGACCTCGGGATTTCTAGTCCAGCGTGTTTACCGCTACAGCAAAGATGATCAGACTTATGCGTTTTTTATTTTTACAGATAATCTTTGGTGTAGCGATAAGCACGCTAAGCTAGAAATCCAGAGGTCCGAGGTTCGATTCTTGGTTGATGAGTTAATTTTTCCATATAAATATTTTATTAAAAAATTCAATTACATGTTTGTCTATATAGTATACGCCAGTTCTTTCATAATATGTTTTAAGTAACCATAATGGAAATTGAGCTAAGTATTTTATTGTTAAGTATACACAAAGAATAATATGAGAATACAAATTATTTGTGATCCGGTTTTATAGCCTGTTAATGGGAGTAATATCCGGAAACTGCCCTTAATTAATTGTAATTAATTTAAAATTGAATTTGGATACCTTATTGTCACCCAAACAACTATATATATGATATTTAAATTATTAGCCAATCAAAATAGATATTCGACTTCGCATAAAACTGAAAATTGGTATAAACCTTATCATTACAAATTAACTGTCAAAAGGTCGGTTCTTTTTTAAATTTTGACAAAAAAATCGACACTAATATAGGCTACTTACGGTAAAAAATTTTCCCTTTTACTAATATTAAGGGAGCTATTCAAATTATTGTGTTTTCCCCTCTGTTTAAAACCCTCTTTTGCTGATTTTATGTATGTATATATATATATATATATATACCCATTTGAAATTTGTGAAAAAGATCTTCGAAGGCCACCCCGGGGATCAAGGGGGTTGAGCTCCATTCCATTTCTTTTTTCACACTTAAAATATATACTACTTATCTTTGTTTATAAATGAATAATTATACAGAGAGTTGCAAAAGTGAGGAATTTTATGAAATTAACATTAAGAAAATTAACATTTCAGGTCCAAAGATTATTAAAATAATCAAAGAGAACTCTAGGTTTTTTTGAAATTATATTTCAAATTTTGCCCCTATTCCTAGAACATTTGTTTGTATTTTATAAATACGTATTTCGACTACAATGTAGTCATCATCAGTATGAATTAGCTAATCGTAACTATCTCTGGGATATGGATTCAGAGATATGTTGCTTGTTGCTAATTTGGTGCCTGTGTCACCAAATGTTCTAGGAATAGGGGCAAAATTTGAAATATAATTTCAGGCCTGTTCAATTTTATTGAACGGGAGTGTACATACATTTAGACATAGGGTATTAGTCCGGGAGACCAAAGGGTTTTTTCAGGATCTCATCATCCTGAAAAAATCTTTGCTCTCCCGGACTATGTACTAAATACTAATTATGATAAAATTTATGAATTTAAATTCAGTGTTAGTTAAGTGAATAATTTTGAAAGCAATCACAATTTTCGTGAACACATAAAAAGGTGTTTATTCAATGCCACAATATTCGTTACAATAAGTAATTGATTATAACAAATTTAAATACCTCTTAAAATTGTATATATGTATAACCAACTTAACCAACTTAACCATCTGTTGACAGTGAAACGTTGACAAATGATTGATGATGAACTCTGCACGAAGCGAGCCGAGATTGATGAATAATGAAGCAGATAAGCATAGGAAAAGTTAAAATTTGAAGAGCTCACCAAAAAAATAAGAATAATAATTTTGGTAATAAATCGTTCCTTTCATCAGTTAATTTTTGACAGCAACCAAACAAGCTTATAGGAAGCTATATTATATTGGGAATTTGTGATTTAGTTAACATTAAGATTTTATTATATTATAAAACCTATTTTGACAAAATGGAAACCCGACTTCTAAAATCAAATATTTTATAACAAAAGATGCACTAAAAAGTAAAAAAATAATTGCATATTCTTGTGCCAATTTTAGTTCACCAAAGCAAAAATTTTTAAATATTATTGTTATTTTTGGAGGCGGTGTCCAAAAGTTATGTGAATTTCTCTATGCTGACACCGCCTCCAAAAATAACAATAATTGTACATATATATTTAAAAATTTTTGCTTTGGTGAACTAAAATTGGCACAAGAATATGCAATTATTTTTTTACTTTTTAGTGCATCTTTTGTTATAAAATATTTGATTTTAGAAGTCGGGTTTCCATTTTGTCAAAATAGATTTTATTTCTCGCTTTTTAGTGACTTTGAAGTTCTATAACTGATTTTATTTGTCTAAATAGGGTAGACCTACTAAACCTACCCACTAAATGGGTAGACCTACTAAACGACCAACTAATTTTTAGTGAATTTTTTTATAACACTTTTTTTTTACCCGTTTTTTTTATTTTTATAATTTTGCATTTTTTTATAACAGATTTTCAGTTTTTTTTACAAGGAATTTGGTTTTTTTTTGTAAAATTTTTTTTTTTTGGGGTCGGTTTTTTTTTTTTTAGAAAAATTTTTTTTGAAGTCGGTTTTTAAAAAAATTTTCTTATTTTCCCATTATGAATGAGTATACCCTTTCAAAAAAAAAAAAATTTCGCAGAAATCGGTTATCACATATAAAATGAGGATTTTCCTCGATTTCCCGGAGATCCCCTCATCAGAATGCGATTTGGTGACAATAGGACCAATCGGGAATCAAACCCTTTAAAACAAAAAAAAAAAATTGGTTCATAAATGACGGAGTTCTGAGGTAACAAACATAAAAAAAAAAAAAAAATACAGACGAATTGAGAACCATTCTCCTTTTTTGAAGTCGGGTTAAAAATTCAAGCGACTAGGCTTAAGGCGGCGCCACACGATGTGACGAACACCTTCCAACGTTGGACGAATGATGATTGGACGCATCGTGTGGCCGATGTTCGAACTTCGGGTGTCCAACGTCATGCGTCCACCGTTGGCATTGGAAGACGTTCCGCCTGTTGTCTGTAAAGGCGCCCCCCACTTCAAATGATTTTCTCTTCCTGCTCGGCTGTACGTTGGAAGGCATTGGACACATTACCACACGACCTGCGATTTGTCATTTGTCCTTTTGGCGATTTGATTTTAAATTGTATTTGTCCTTTGGTAGGTAATTATAAATCAATTACTTAATATCTTTCAAATGATTATTATTAAAGGAATAGTATTAATTTATTGTACACTTAAAATCGCCCTTAAAATCGTCATTTAGAATTTTGCAACAAGCCATTAAAACTATTATTGCACCCGTAGCGATTATCGCATCATCCAACGCATGAAGAATAGATATATTAGGAGAGCGAACGTAATGTTAAAAAAACGGTCAAGAATTGGTGTAACTATCTTTTATCAGTAGGGGTCACTGGTCTCAGTGCCGTACGGAATTTAAATGTTTAAATGTAGGCGCCAAGAAATCACTTTCATTCAGTTAATAAGAAGTCTTAGTTTTATAGATAATAAAAAATTGTTTTCGATTATCAAGTAATAATTAAATAAATATTAATAATAGATAATTCTTAATAATCTGCAATAAATTAAAAGATGAAGAATCATAGTGATAATTGCAATTAATAATTACAAATATATGTTTACAATACTAACATATATTAGATAAAGAAAGATGACAACCGGTAATTACAGACCATATTCCTTTCGTAAATGCAGACACGCATTCCTAACCTTAAACAACCTTCCACTCATAGATATATAACAGTATATCTATGCTTTCCCTGTACAACATCGTCCCATTTTTTCACATTTATAAAATTAAACAATTTTTATACTTACAATTTTTATTTGTAAGATGTGATAACCGTTGATTTTAATATGTAATAATAATAATAATTCCGTACGGGCAGATTCGCACTGCCGCTAGTGGCGAAAATAATAACTATGACCTCTACACGTTTTTGAGGACACAAAAACAGACGAATTGCCTATGTCGTTCAATCTCCTAATATATCTATTCTTCATGATCCAACGTATCCCCCATTTTGATATTGAATTATTGAACCAACATTTGGTTCAAAGGAATGGATGAAACATTCGTACCACCGTGTAGCAGTGCACTTGGCCAATACAAGTTGTCAAATATTTGCTTCAAATGTTGGAGGCAAAATTGGCCAAACGTTTGCTTCAAACGTTGACCGCATCCGAAACTTGAAACACTCTACGAAAAAGGTAAACAAATTTATCTTCACATTTTCTTAACTCCTCGAAAAGAACATTGAATGTCCCTCAACTCATCTCTTTTTATAAGCATTGAATGAGCCCATTGCATCCTATTTTTTAAATCTTGTTTTAAATGTCTATAATACAATATACAAGCTAGTAACTGATCCCGCAAAATTGACAAAGTATGGAGATGGTCGAGTCGTTTCGATATGCCGGACTTCTGCAGGTGGGGTATATGTGAATAGATCTAAGTTTAGCATCGTGGTCTAATAAATGTCATCAGGTTGGTGTGAAATAAGCCTTAGACAACGCAAATCTTCTTAGAGCAAGGAATCATACTGAATATCTAATCAAGCAACAACATTTAACGACATTAGTAATATTAATTACTATAAGTATAAAAACATAAAAAGGAAATTTTTGACTTCCTAATCATAAGGGTGTAAAATAATAAAAAAATTAATTCACACCATATTTCATTGAAAAATTCAATGAAAATAAATCTGATATCGGAAATACAATGAAAAGAAATCATTTCATTTGTATTTAATGGAAGTAAGTTAATTACTGTCTTACTGGTATAGCATTGAAGCACTAATAATAGATCAGGAAGCCATGGTACAAAATGTATGCATCATTTCGTACCGTTATATTATACATTATATACTCTGAGCGTATAAAAGGTATTCCGACTCTCAGCTTTGCTAAGGTACCTGCTTTTTCGTTTCCTTATAGAGGTCCAGGCGTGAAAAACAACTCTCTCATATAGAGAATATTCTGTTTCTCATTAGAGGTTTTCGAGACCATTAGAGGTTAAATTGACCGGACCTGGCAACGACATTCACTTATATCAGCTCATCTGGTGTATTTAATAAACACGCTGATATTTCGGATACGGTACGTATACAGAATTTTCGACCATGAGTAGTTACCGATGAAGACTTCCTAGAATCTAGATGGTCATTTCAAAGGCTGGCCACAAACAGTTTTGACACCCAATCTTCTGTGTTCGAATATACAGCCCGTATTTTAAAATACACCCAATCTGTAAACAATGTATAGTGTATCTATCGCTGGCTATACGTAGTGTATTATGATATGGGTGTCTTTATTGCACTTAAATTGCATTAAAATCAGTATTGTATTACATATAACTATTATACACAATCATTTATATATAGTTGCATCTTACTCGTGTATACATCGTCGTTATTGTTCGTCGTCCGTCGTGTGTCTACATGCATGTGTAACAAAGACACCAAATCATAGCCACTGCATATAGACAGCGATAGATACACTATGCATTGTTTCTAGATTGGGTGTATTATAATTAGACGCTAATTAAAAGCTCTAATTAAAAATTAAATGCTCTTTGTTGTATTGTGTTACCGTATGTTCTGCTAGCTTAACATTAAGCTAGCAGAGCATACGGTAACACGTTACAATAAAGACCATTTAATTTTTAATTAGGACGTTTAATTAGCGTCTAATTATGAGACAATTATAATTGTGTTCTGCTCAGGTTGCTCTGCTAGCTTAATGCACATCTATAATATAGCAGTATGAATTGATGAAAAAAATGGGTAGTATGATCTCCTGTGTATAAGTATACATAATCTTCGCTAGTTATACTTAAAATTAATGACTTATTTAATTTAATTTTTTTTTATCATTATTATTTAAAAAAAAAAAAAAACAATGCAATATTTAATAATAATAAATAATAATAAATAATGTAATTTTCTCTTCTCTATGTTGTTCATATTGTAATAAACTTACTAACTTTAAGTATGAATGAATCTTATTGTCATTGGATACTTATGCACAATACTAAATACCTTTCTTTTTTTTTAGGTCCGTAGCTGTAAATTTAATCATTTGAAAATAATAAAATAGATAACGATAAATAGCAAAGTGTTGTTGTCCATAAATAAATACCGTACGTTTAGTTTACATCTTCCCATAGTAGATCTCTCACGAGTATGAGAGAATACATATGTATACATTAAGCAATGTGTATGAGAAGGAGGTCTTATAGGTTTGATAAACAAACATATTTTTCAAAACAGTGAATAATATTCATAACTGTTCGAGTGGTTGGTGAAGTTATTTTATATTTAATTTTAAGGGTTCCACATCCGAACGGTACAAGGACGGAACACTGCACGACCGACAGACGAGCATACTCCCTGACTCGGAAGACAGGCGGACCCTTCGGACATCGCATTTACTGACGGACGTACAGACTACACGACCATAGGGTAGTGAACCTTCTTCAAAGGCCGTAGCTACCTTGTGAGGATTTATGTTTGTTGAAGCGGTGGGTGGACCTGATGTGCAAAAAAAGGTAAAGGGATTCGTCTAGCAAAGAATTGAGCGACCACGCATTTCAATCTTTGTCGGACGTATTCGTTAACCTTTTTTTGACTCTGAAATGAGTTTATACGCAATTCTACTTGAATTGGCTACTTTTTCTGCTCTATAGGACATATTTCAATTATTTAACACGAAATTAATTTATAATCGATCGATTTTCTCGTTTTTTGACCATCGGCCCACCTGGAATTCTCCCAAACTCCCATATGGCCAGTCCACCCCTGATATTTTCCGCTTTTTAACTTCAAACAAGATCTCTCTATGTTTGTTTATTCTATTGAGCACTTCTTCGATAGTGACTCTATCAGTTCACAGAATGCTGTATACGGTCCATCAAAATTTTTCTTTGTATCTTAACAAAGATAATTCAACAATGATCAGCTCTAAGGTTGCTACTCGATTTGCTTTACTCCTAAACTGTATTGTTTGATCGAAAGAACTAAGTTTCGAAGAATTAATCAATTACATTTGTGCCCAGTTCTACTAAAGGTCAAATTTTTCCCAGTTTTTAATAGAATATATTTCAACAGACATAAATACGTTAAATTTTAAACAATAATAATATAATATCTCTACCTAAACACAAGTGTCTTATGCAGTTCATTACACGCTTGTTAGTGTTTTTTTTCACATCAAACCTAATGAAAAAAAAAAACACTTTCAAGTCCAAATACATACATACATACATCACAAAATAGTACATGACTATGGTCTGTGTGGTGTTGGCATGCATAATGCAATTACAAAAGTAAATTACGAAAAGTGTACAGGAACTGTAAAAAAAAATGTATATATAGATATGTGTAATTAGAAAATTGTTATAATTTATCAATTTACACATTTCCTATCGTAATAATTATAAGAAAAAGTTATTGTCATTAACAATCATACAAAACTTGTAGAATAATTATTAACAATGATCATAATATCCAATAAGAATTAAAACACGTAACGAAGTAGCAGTAGAGAGACCGAAATCTGGCAAGTAGGCATTGCAATGCCTTTTTTACCGACGCCTAAGAAACGCATTCTCTTATTGTCTTCTATACTCCACCACATCTAGTTAATTTCCTGTAGCCCTGTGTTCGCTGTCGAACCTATCCGTCTTCTTTGCGAATAACAGTACAGTTGAGTCGAAGTCCCCCATTTCAGTTGAGTCGAAGGCTAGTTACCTTACTCTGGCTCCGTAAGGATACTCTGCCAGAAGTCTGAAGCCAGAATCGCTCTGTCTTCTAACCTCATGAGAAATAGATGTCTCTTGAGCAATGACCGGTAAGTACCCCAACCAGGAAGTTTATCTCTTTCCGGTTTTTGCCAAAAGGTTGACCTCGCGGCATTGTACCCAGATATCATTTGTTTGGCTTCTCTGCAACCTGCTGTATATTTCCATTTCATGTTCATAGACATTCCATCCATTCAAGGCAGAGGTGGTCCGTCTCCTAGTTATTCCGAGATATGATTCCGGTCCCTGACATTGGAGTACGATTCAACCCTGTAATGTCCTGGTGCATTCTTTATTCCTTGCCAAGCTCTCCAGTGATTCTGCGCCTTCGAGAATCAGAAGTGATGTTTTTTTAGCGGAGCAGATTGCTTTGAGCAAATTCTGAGCATCTGAGGAGATATAAAAACACCGCACAGTGCACCCACTTCTTCCTCTATATTTCCACCGCTGAGATAATGGCATAAACCTCAAAAACAGTACCATAATCCTAGTGCAAAGCTGATTAACCCTCTTTCTAACTTTGAACCATCCGTATAACATACTAGAGAGTCTTGCGAGAAGCTCATTGTTTACTTGTTTAAATAAATTATATAATTTAAAATTTTGTTTGTGGTCTAAGTTTTATTATTTGAATAACAAGATTATATTATTACTCTTTAAGTATGGAATAGACGCAGAACATTGTTGCAGCAACATTGAACTCCGCCTACAAAATATTTTCTATACAGACGTGCAACCAAAATTATGGAATATTATATTATTATTATATTATTTTATGACGCTAGTCATAAAAATTCAATCATTTGTCATCTTGTCTCTATCTATCTCATTTAATTTGTATAGTTTATTTATATGTATGTATCTCTAGTAAAACTAGTGTTGGGATAATATCTATATTCTATACAAATAATAAAGTATATATATATATATTATTATATATACTGTAAATTGAAACCAATAGAGGTAATAAAACATAATAAAATATTAGAAAAACATAACATTTCAGATAATATGGCCAATTTGTATATGAACATTTAACTCCTCCTACAAAATATCAAATAGTTTTGATTTTTACAGCAAACGTTCAAGGACATGTTTTTTGTTGCTGCAACAGCTATACACACACAGCAACATCCTAGATTGCTGCACAATGATGCTGTTCAATATTCCCAGTTTGTAGGCCCTATTAGAGTTTAGAATGCCAAAACCACTTTCATTCCGTGGTTCACCCTCTATTTCATTAAATTTGATGGGGTTATATATTATAATCTTTATCATTATATTTCAATTAGAATTATATTGAACGTATGGCAATTCTTTTGTAAAACATAACGTTAAAAATTAAAGGGAAAAGTAAATATTCTGTTGTTTTTCACTAATGCAGTTCATGAAAGTAAAACTTCGTCCCGTAGGATCTATGTAGATCCCGTAGGATCTAATTGAGTTTTTCTAGAGGACGCACCAATCATAATGCGATTTGAGCTGAATCCGTTTGATTTTCGAAAAAAAATGTTTTGAATAAAAGTTCTCCATTAGAAATAAATACTAAGTATTTGGGCCAAAGAAAATAATACAAATTTTGTAACATTTAATATATTTTTGTTTGAATTGGAGAACTACTTTCTATAAAAATGACACAATTTTAACTGTCAGGATGGCCGAGCGGTCTAAGGCGCCAGACTCAAGGTATACCTTGACTGTGTTAAACAGTTACATGAGCAATTCTGGTCCTCTCTGAGGGCGTGGGTTCGAATCCCACTTCTGACAGATAAATTTTTTTTTCTTTTTATTATAATCACTCGAGCCATAAAAATATTCAAATCTTTTAACAGACATAAAAAGTTCGTTGAGTCTTGGTGAAATTTAAATATAATAAAATTGATAAGCAATTAAGTAAATGTAAAAATGACAAATTAATAAAAACAAAACTCGTCTTTAATTATAGAATAAGAGTTAAATCATATTTTGACATTGTATTAGTCTAGGAGAAAACAGCGCTTCAGTACTGAAAATTTAATCTACATTTTTTTTAAATATTAAAGCAAATGTTCGAAGACCGACATTGACAACACTGCACTGCTCTAGTCAGTGGCCATGGACTGATCAAACTCTCGAACCATGGAGACTATATAAAGGAGATCTAACTCGAAATGGTAGAAGTTATATTTACTTTTTATGCCGCTAGGGTCGCTAGTTGTTGATAGGAACTCATCCGTACCGAAGTGAAATACCGTACGTTTATTTTTAATTAAATTAAATACTGATATGAAAAAATTAACTCGTCAACCAGGAATCGAACCTCGGGCCTCTGGATATCTAGTCCAGTATGCTTCCGCTACACCAAAGACGACTGTGACGTAATAGCCAACTTTTTCATATTATTCTTATTTTTTATTTATTTAGACAGTATTACTTCTGTCGAAGTTATTTATTTAATATTTGTTTATTTGTGTATACTTTCGCGTCAGTTTACATTTTCGCATAGCAGATCTCCCATGAGTATGAGAGAATACATATGTATACATTAAGCAATGTGTATGAGAAGGAGGTCTTAATGTATACATATGTACTCTCTCATACGCTTGGGAGATCTGCTATGCGAAGATGTAAACTAAACGTACGGTATAGTATAATAAATAGAAATGAAGTAGCCAAAAGTAACTAGTTTTATTTCGAAGTGATTATTTTGAAGTATGAAATTTGTTTTAAAAAATTTATTAAATAAAAAACTGTTTAAAAATATTTAAAATGGGAAGAGTATGTGCAGTAGACAATTGTAAAAGTGGTAGTGCTTGTGACAACAAGCAACGGGATCAATTAAGTTTAAAAAACCAGTACTTTTAAAAGTACCAAAAGCGAGTATAAATATTCCAAAATTAATTAAATTGTATGACATTATATTAAATATTAATTTTCAGCATTATTATTAATAAATAAAAGTTTAATTTAATATCTGATTCAATAATTTATTTTCATTTTTACAATTCTAACATTACAGGTTAGTATTTAATTATTTGATGTTTTTTATTTATTTTTATGTAATTATTTTGCGAATTTTAACTATCACTTCAACTTCAACTAATTCCTTATTGAAAAATTGAAATTACTTATCTTTTATTTAAAAAAATATTTTATTGGAAAAATACTTGGGCTGGAAATAAATTTTATAATACTATAAATGCGTAATGTTTTTCAATTAAAACTCGCGCCTTATACTCTCTGTTCTGTTTCCGGTGCCGAAGAAACCCTACTGACATCTTATTTTTGCCAATTATTTGTTTACATGGAGTTATGTATCCTTGTTTAGTGTCTATGTGTCGAACACTCCAGGCATATCTCTGATCTTTCGCACCTATTCTTCATCCGTTCTCTCCATAGAGATAATATATACATAGAGTAGACAAGCCGAGTTAAAGTTGTCCTGCAGATAGAAAGAGAATCGATGAGGTATTGCTATCTCATAAGCTAATAAGCTAAAAAAGACAAGTAAACCTGATCGATGTTCTCTCTCTTTCTATTTGACGGGACGTTTCCACTTTCGCACGCGCCTATGACTTGCTTACTCTATATATATTATCTCTATGGTTCTCTCAGCCGGGCAACATTGTTTACAGATGTGGAATAAACAATAAATTTCAAATAATATTGCACAGTTGAAAGAACGGATTGATATTAGATGTCTCAGAAGATATACCCGTAGTGTTCGAGACGGAGAGGCAGCTCATGATCACCGACCGGAGCAGTTTATTGTCGTCAATGGCAGTCTACGTGAATTTAAATCTCAGCTGATTAAAATAAACAATTGGATACTTCCATAGAGTAAAATTATTAAATAACTGTAATTTCGTTATTTTTTAACCGATTTTGATGAGTAAGATGTCGATTTGTAATTCAAAATGCTAAAAAGCTTTTCATCGTAACAATTCTTGTTAAAGTTGCTGATTTCCTGGATATTTCCTGGAAATTAGGAAACTTTTTTGGAAAAATATTTTTGGATATTCTTGAAATATCTATATACTTAAGATATTTGCCGAGTTTCAAAAGAATACCTTCAATGGTTTTTGAAATATTAATAAAAGAAAAAAACACTCAAAATGGCAGATTGCAGGTAAATCGGAACGACCTCGAACTTAATTTTGGTGTGTAGAATAAGCTCATGTATAGCGAGTCACACATTTATGCAACACCCTTGTATATACTGGGTATAAAAATATGACAGCAAGTTCCCTCATGGCGACATACAATCTAATATTTATACAATACTATACATTGAAAAGGATTGCGGAAACAAATTTTGGCCGAATATTTTTCTGTTCTTGTACGCCAATTCCTCCTAGACTATATATGTAATTTCTTTATATATAGAATAATTATACTAGTCTCAAATATATATTAAAATAAATTATCATCTCAATCAAATTATTACATATCATTATTATTATACTTTGTTTAATATGTTTAATCGCTCTGGGCATCAAATTAACACAACAAGTGAAAAGAACATAACAAGTGAAAATAACTACTATAATTGAGTTAGTTACTTAAATACCCTGTATATACTGAGTTTATGAACAAAAGTTGTTTATTTTTTAAAAAAAGGAACATTTTCTGCCTTTAAATTTCTAAATGGGTTATTTAATTGTTTAATTTTGTAAACTATGCTTGATATGGAAAATCTATCATACACATCTAGGAAGAGAATCGAACCCACGACCTCTGACATTCTAAACCAACTGGTCTGCCTATAAGCTTACTGAGATACTATGAAAGTGGTATGCATATGATTTCACACTATTTTTGATGTCAATGTATTATTAATTTGTTTATTTATTTACATTTAACTATTTTTTTAATTGGACCAAAAAAAATTACATGAATTCCAGATTTGTGACCATCCTGTATTAGTGTACACTTTAGTAGTACCACCACTTATGACCACTGACTGTATATATAAATTCACGTGGTAAAACAGGGGAAACACAGCTAATTTAAAATAACAATCAGTTTAGAATATCAAAACAAACTACTTAGTATATTACAAAATTTAAAACGACGTCAGAGACAAATAATTTCAAACAAACTATAAAAATATTTATTTACTTTTTTGTTTTTATTAAACTAATTAATATTCGTTTTTTTGTGAAGATCGTATAATCACAAAAAAATAAAATATTAACAACTAAAAAAAATCAAAGTATCTAAACTTTCGCCTAAAAATTTTTAACGCTATCGGCATAACCAGCGTGCAACTATTTTTATGTAGATTCAAGAGTAACATCAATTACTTGATGAAACAAATGTATAATCAAATCAAACGACATAACAATATAATTACAGTAATAATCATTTTTATAGAAAAAAAAAAAACAACAAAATATTTAATTTAATTTAATAATAACGATTTCTAAACTTACAAACAAACAAAAATCAAATTTTATTTACCTTCTTGGTTTTGGTCGGACAATTTCATGGCCAGCATCAGTAATACACAATGGACTAAGGGGTGCTACACCAGCCCATGGGCATCCTAACGGTACACCAGCAGGGGGTGGCGTGCCGCTGCATGGCTGACTCATATCGACGAACACTCACGCATCTAGTATTCACATCTGAAAAAAAATTTTAAAAAAATATTTCAAATATTACAAAATATGTTTTTAGTGTTTACATCCGGCCAAACAGTTAGGAATTTTATTTATCATTGGAATGTAGATCGTTTATATTGATTATCAATTATTTTCATAATGAATAGGGAATATGCAAGAAAATTTTTTTTTACATTTATTTTCAGAATATGAAAATAATGTTAATACTGTAATAATATTTAAAAACGAAATTAAAATCCGACAAATATCAAGGAAGCTATAAGCTTTTAAAGATTATTATCTGTCTCTTTCTTGCAAAAATACTAAAAACGGAGTTTTACGTGTATTTTAAATGCTGAAAGTGTAATATGACGTCACATAACATATCAAGAGGGCTATCACCCTCTTTGTCTAATCGGGAATTTCAATCATTGATATCTCGCTTATTTTTAAAGTTATTTAAAAAGTAATTTTACCTTGATATTTGTCAAGTAAACATGCTTCAATTGAAGTGAAAAAAAATTTTCATGCATATTCCCTATTATGTAAAATTTAAATAGAATCTGATTTAAAGTAAAATATATTCGGAATGAACTGTCAGGATGGCCGAACGGTCTAAGGCACTAGACTCAAGGTATACCGTGACTGTGTTAAACAGACCTCCCTTACCCCAGGTCCGATTTTGCCCAATAACGAAATTTTTGTTTGAATTGGAGAACTAGTTGAAATGACACAATTTCAACTGTCAGGATGGCCGAGCGGTCTAAGGCGCCAGACTCAAGGTATACCTTGACTGTGTTAAACAGTTACATGAGCAATTCTGGTCCTCTTTGAGGGCGTGGGTTCGAATCCCACTTCTGACAGATAGTTTTTTTATATTATAAAATAACTTCCCATGCTTGGTGGATAAAAAGGAAAGTGGATTAATCATTAGATTTAAATTCGAATCAGGAGTAAGTCTTATAAAAAGCTTTTGTAGCGCGATCAATTTGATCTTTTGTACGTTCTTTCCTTCAAAGATGTTCCAGAAGTCCTACGATCCTATCCTCATTGATTTCATCTGGCTGGAGATCTGTTCATCAGATCTCCAGAAGTTGTGGAGATCTTGAATTTTAGAAAGTGGATTTTTACAAATTGAGACTCAATCCTTTACCTAACAAATTCAAATTTTAAGCTAGTTTTTGCGATACAATATTGTAAAAAAGTTGTGGAGCGTATGCGCATAGTAAGAGTAAAGGAACGTACAGCATACTAAGCCATAATTTTAGTCCAAGACTGTACCGGTAGACACGTTACACATACGATCCTTGTCTATACGTATATATAAATACTACCTAACATTTTTATAAGTTGCAATCCGGCAACATCGCTTATATTCCGCCAATTGATATACTGTTTGTTTACATACATGTACTCGAATAGTACAACGTATAGTGACGTACAGTGTTGTCATGTTGTATCTGTTCAGCATGCCGACACGTATATTTATTTATAAAATGCTTCACTTTGCGTTGTTATAACTAAACAATGAGACGGTCAATAATTCTCGTTTTTTTTAATACGCAGAACAAATCCATTATTTTATAGCTAATTTTTATTAAAGACTCCTAAGTGTCGTTTTTTTTTTATTGAAAATAAAAAACTGATACAAATACTGCTTAAATTGGATAGTCTCCCCATGTTAATTATTCGAACTTCAATTAAGTTTTTCTCGCATTCGAGATGGACAATACCCTTAATAAGTGTGCAAAAATTTGGAACATCCTATAATTATGCCTATTAGCACGACAACTGCCTTAAATTATCCAACGACTAAACGGTAAAATTTCCAATTAATAAAAAAAAATCTATTATTAATATTCAAACACAATAGATGATACTGTTTGATAATAAATCGAATCAGCATGATATATTCAAATCTATCTATGAGATATGCAAAATAAATGAAAAAAATCGATCACAATAACTTTTAAATAAATTATTAATTATTTTTAATTAATTTTGTTTATAATATGTATATTTAAAAAAAATTTAATTATTAATCAGTTTTAAAATAAGTTAATGCATTGTATGTATAGGCAACATTTATTACATTTAAGTTTTGCATACTGCATAAACACATTAATAAATGGAAGAAAATAAAGAAGGCAAATTCATATTTATAATCATATTTTAGGATCAACTTTACTGGAGAGTATTTTTTCAAACTAGAGTAATATATATTCGTTTTAACAATACTAAGAGTTTGTTTTCTAAACCATATTTCGCAAGCCGAATGGATTCAGTACAAACAGTAAGAGCCAGTACAAACCAGTAAACAAAGTTGAGCGATTTTGAATATATAAATACAATATTTAGCGATTATACATAGACAATTGGATAAGACCGAGTGGTCGAGCTATTCCAGAACTGGACCAGTTCGAATGGTCGAAGCACTCTGCTAGAAACTGGGAAGTTGGTGGTCCGATTCCCAACGGTGGCAGTTTGTTTAATAAATTTTAAAAATAAATAATAGGGAGTTAATTGACTAAACTGTCGAGGTATGAACAAGAATGAAAGTTACCGGCTGTGCTTGTGAAGGTTTTCTGAAATTTGTTGTAAAAATATAATATATATGAGACATCATTAAATTGATTTCCAGCACAATGCTAAATATTTTTCCAGGCGTTATGTGCGCTTAATTGTTACCACAAGGAAAGAAACAATATTTTACTATGTTTTTTCGTTGGCACTTGTGTCAGCACATTGACTGACAGCTAACTGGTTAATGACGTCACACGCCTTATGGCATTATCAAATTGCAAAATTGGGTTGACAAAATATTCACCCCAAAAGTTCTAGACTCGTTTCTTTTTTACATATACTTTTTTATGAATTAAACTGTACTTCCAAAGATACATAAAATATGTGATATTAATTAAAAATAATCATTAGATGCCTTCTAGCGTTTCAAAAAAAATTCATTTGACTTGGAGTATAGACTGTTGAGGAGTATGTGCGTGGTATGTAGCTATATTATATTTTTTTTTCATTTACTTTATTAAAAAGTGACTAGAAAAAATAATACAACCAAAGATTGTATATGAATAATGTCATGGACAAATCTTATAATATTTCTAAATAATAGAAGTATATGTTACGGTTAAAGTGAACAATTGGTTTATATTTATAATAACCTGTCATGATTACGATTCTAAACAAATTATAAACAAATTTCAACTTGAATCACAATATTACAATATCAAACATAAGAAACTGCTGTAATGCAGTCACGTATGACAAAGGGTATGTTCCAAAATTTGCTGCGAACGCTGGCGGTGTTCACCGCGCGTTCCCGAATTCATGACAGCACGCTGCAACAGTACTGTGAAAAAAAAGGACGTCATGAATTTTGTGCTGTGACTGCTGCCGCTGAAAAGGTGAAGCAGTGAAAGCAATGAACATGGTGGCGTGCTGTAAGTGCTGTGAACCGCGTTCCAATTTTCACGGCTGCAGTAGCAGTAGCAGTGCGCTTGCAATTTTGGAACGCTGTTCGCAGCGTGATTCATGGCGTTAACACTCACAGCGCTGGCAGCAAATTTTGGAACATACCCAAAGTATGAACTATTAATTTACGCACTACATCCACTATACGCAAAAATTGCTAAGCGTAACCGTCTCTGGTGGTCATATGATGTAACTAACAAAAAAAACCAAAAACTAGCTTTTTCATTGAGAATCTTGGAATTGCGCGAAACTTGCTAAGTTACTCATTACACCTATGGTATCCAAAATAAGAAATAAATTTGCATGGTAACTAGACCATCCAAGTGGCCGAGTGGTCTAAGGCGTTATGTCTGCGCAATATACCTACATGGAAACTGGGAGGTTATGGGTTCGAATCCCGACATCGGCAGTTTGTCAATTATTAAGAAGAATAATTAACTACAACCGACTATGATAGGAACTATGCCGATATTCATCTGGAGTTCGTGAAGGAAACTGTAGAAAACCTTCTCAAGCATAGCCGGTTACTTCGTTCTTGTCCATACACCGACAGTTTAATCAATTATCCGCCCCTTTTTTTTCTTAATAGTTGACAAACTGCCGATGTCGGGATTCAAACCCATCACCTCCCAGTATCCAAGTAGGCATACTTGGACAGGTAACATTGGCTATAGATTTAGTTTGCTTATTGATCACGCGGCGCTAGCATCTTACAAAGTTTCACGTATACAAGCTTAATAACCAATGCCCGTCGTAATAGAGTGAGAGAATTCGTGTAATTATCTAAATCATTTTAAAATGGCTAAGTGCATCAATACTTGTATTAAAATATATAAAATGGAAAATACCATTTACATATTAAATACCTATTTAAAATCATTTCAAACATTACCCATCTCTCTGACTATTACAGAAATAGTTCTTGTACTATAAACCACAAAAGTTGATGTCTGTTTTTAAAATTTTATAATTGATTTGTGCCTTATTAATTAGGTTTTCGAAAAAATGCTTCGGATAATAGTTGTTTATTAGAAATATAGTAACAACTTTTATTCGAAATTTGTTTTCGAAAACCGAATGAATAAGGCACAAATCAACTATAAAAAATTTTTAAAATGACATCAACTTTTATGGTCAAGTGTACTTGTATATAAAATCTTGGATTATTTTTTAAAAAAAATATAGAAAACAGGATTGAAGCTACGCTAATGCTCTTCAGATTGTATATAGCACTACAAGTTATAAAAAAATAATAATTTTCTAAGAATTAAAATATTGAAATATTTTTTGTTTTAAATATTATACAAGAAGTTAGTTAGTTGTTACATAGTTGAAATAAACCAATCATATTTAAAAGATTGATATTATTATATTATGAATATTATTATAATAGTGTGAATGATCCAGATATTTAAGGATTGTAGATAAAAACAAACACCTTTAAATTTAGCATACCAGTGTAGTGTATAGTATCCGTGTGTGTTGGAAAGCATTTCCAATAGAGAATCAATGTTAAATATTATTTATTACTGGCTGGCCGTGTGGTTAATGTGTGAAGTCAGTCAGTACACATGTAATGAGAGTGGGTTAAATATGCTCATTGAATTGTTAACTTTAGTATGTGCATCACAAAATCCCCACTCTTTAATGACAAACAAACAACCATACGCATACAGTATACCTATAGACTATCCAGATGTTTGTATGTATGTGTATTGTATAGGTGTACTGTATAGTTTTATAGTTAATATTTTATTTATTTATTAAACATTGATTCTCTATTAGAAATGCTTTTGAAAACGGTCTGTATATGCCAATGGGTGTATTTGTTTTGGGCGCTTACACGTTTCCAGCGGCATTTAAGCGTTGTTTTTAGCTGACAAAGCACTCTAATGCTTCATAGACACCACGCTCTCAGACGCTTAATCCATCGAGGAAGGGAAGTAAAAGCGTGAGCGATATATATATATATATATATATATATATATATATTTTTTTTTTTTTTTTTTTTTTTTCTTTAAGAGCTTTCATAAAGTACTTATATAAAATTGGCCAAGAACTTAATCCAACAATTCTCAAATACTTTTTATTTCAAACACCTGTGCAAATGATGACAAATTCAGCAAATATTTATAGGTATAAATTTTGTTTGCCAAATTATTCTATTTATATATTTGTTAGGTATTATTCTAAACTAAATGACGTGGCCTTTTTTCATGCTTAATATAGTTTTTTGTTTGTTTTTATATTTACAGTTAACATTTATGTTCAAATACATACAGTAGAGTAGTAGAAACATGAAAATACGAATACAAGCGTACACCATAAATCTATGTGCGAAAAGTTAGCAAGGTGATTTCAAATCTTTATATATAAACATGAATGTTTGTCTGTCTGTCTGTGGCGTATAGCGTTCTCTTTCGAAAATGGTAAGAGTTAAAAGAAATGTTTAAAGATAGTTGCTTAAAGCACGAAGCGTTGCAACACACGCCGGAAATTTCTCTCTCGAAATAAGAAAAGTTTAAAAACAAAAATTTTTCCAATTCTAAAAAGAGACAACTTTCAATTTAAACTTTTTTTCATAAAATTATCATAAACGTTAGTCAACGCAAAGCATATCTTTTGTTTGTCCGAAATCGAAAATCACCCTGCTAACTTTTCAGACATCATGAAACTATACAGAACTCGCATATGTATTACCTCATTATACAGAGGCATTCGTAACCAATTTAAGGCGTTTCGATATCATTTTCTAAATGTTACTGATGTTTTGTAATTAACCCAGTCAAATTTTTAGCTGTGTTATAAGCATTATGATCAATAATTATTCTTAGTAATTTTGCTTACTTCAATTTCATAAATTAATACTAAAAAGCATTTCGTCTTCGTCTACTTGTTTTACAATGTTTTGAATGCATTTAAGCAGCTTTTGAGATATTGCATTTCATTAAAATATCGCATTTAACAAATTTTCTAACCACTCTTAACCTCACATTGAGATGAAATTAGCACCTATATAAGATCTATAGCACCTATAATCATCTATACATGATTCAATGAACCCTCAGAAAGACTATTTTAGGGATGAAGAGATTTTGGAAAAATTTAATAAGGTCAACAGTATCATTAAGACCCAAAAGTTTAATAAAATGATGATATAGTAGTGAATAACTCTCGTACAATCGAAAATTTATATATTGTATCTAAAACCAATGATTCTACATTCGATCATGGTAGAACAGAACCAGCGTCACTTCTACCGTTCAAATTAGAGTTTGAAACACTTGCATTCAATTCATTATTTACATTAGAATCAGAATTAGTGAAATTTATCAAGACTAGGCTAGATTTGTCAATATACATTTAATATACAAAGTTTACGAGTCCATCAAAATGATATCATTGATAATGTGGCTCGTAATTCGAATTTTTTTTAAATCAGAAACATGGAGTAATAATGATGAATACATTCCTGTTCCTAATGCAGTCACTTATGTGGCAGATTACCTTTTTGTCTGTTTCGCTAAGAATCTAATGTATGTATACCGTCTATTTTGGACAGCTTTGCCAATAGATAATCAATGTTAAATATTATTTACTATATAACTACACAATGCTTCATAAAGAAATAAAAATAGTGGGGGTACTATGTAGTTGGTAGTGTGTGGGTGTGCATATGTAATGAATAATAATATTATAAATTAAGTCCCCACTCTTAAATGACATCAAACCATCATAACACAAGCAGTCCAGAAGTTTTTAAGTATGTGTTTGGATGTATGGTTTTATAGTAAATATTTTATTTATTTATTTAACATTGATTCCCTATTAGAAATGCATTTGAAAACAGACTGTATATAAATTTAGTCTTTCTACAGTATGACACACACTAAATGTCTCCCAAGCGCTATGCAATAGAGCAGAATAGTAAACTGTGTAACATGCTAAAAATGCACTCTAATCGGATTCTCATAACGCGCCAAACGAAGTATAACTTAAAAAACAAATACACACATAAAAAAAAGCTACGTAAAAATTATTGAATAACCCTATACATTCATTGTAGTAAAATAATAATATGTTGTTGTTGTTGTTGCTGCTGCTTTTACAATGTAACGAAACAATCATCGCCACTGGACACTGAATTTTTAATTATGTATATAAATATATACCAATCATAATTATTTATTAAAATGACCAATCATACACCTATTATCATCCAACTTCTTTCTAACATATATCAGATACCAAATATGTAAGTACTTCAATTTTTCCATTCCATCATTCCAAAAAACCTGAGCAACCTATACTAGTTTCAACATTATAATATTATCGTTTTATTCTCCGTGTCTAGTTACATGCTAGCATTAAAATAATTTTTTAGAAAATGACTTAAACACGAGCTGCAAGAAATATCACTTAAGAATCTACGAACACTGGAGTTTCAAAAAGATTAAGGTCTGATTTTTTTACATGTAGTTGAAGTACATATAAATCAATTATAAAAGTTTCAGGAGGCGGGGGAGGGTTAAGGGGGTCTTGAATTAATTATTTAATGTTAAAGTTCGAGTTTTAATGCATTGCTCTTATTTTGATAATTTTCACTTGGAATGAAATAAGACGAATAAAAAAAAAACTACGCAATAGAAAATAGAAATATTAATAAAGAGATTAATCCAAGAAAATTCCGGTATGACGGGTCTAGAAAAAAAAGATATTTAAGAAAAAAAATGAGATTTCGGGTAAATTTTATTTCTGTCGGCGGTAGCTTAATTACCCGAAATCTCAGGTTTTTTTCTTAAATATCTTTTTTTTAGGCCCGGTATGACTGGCCTAAATTTAATTTTAATTTTAATTTACGACAAAAAATAATAAACTTAATTGTGGACTTGAAGAATATTGAATATTGGATATTGAAGAATTTTATAAACGGACTATATTTAGTGCTCGTACATCCTTAAAACTATTTATTTAGCTTAAGTACTATTCATTTGCCTGTAGGTAGAGCATCAACCTACTACCTGGCGTAGTTGAGTCCACTATTTTATTTATTAGTGAGTGTTTGGAGTACAAAACCTCTTGTTTCAAAATAATGCAAAATCTCATTTAGTAATTGTTTCACTTTTATTTTTGACATGAGCCATAAAGCTAAAAGCAATTCTATAGTAATAATAATTAGAAAGAGGGATACCGCAAACGGGTCCCTAGCACCTAGACCAAGAGGTCGTCTGTGCCCTCCTTGAGAACAACCTGTCACCCGAAGGGGGAGCCGAAGTCGAAATGTCTCCGGGCAAGAGGTGCTATTTTAAGCAGAAGAAGCTATAGGATTTTGTCGAGGCCAGATGCCAGACAGAAGGCCCACAAAACCCCACGAGGCCAGATGTCACACAGTTCTCCACCGGAATTGCTCCCAGGATTGATGAATCTAAAGTTTCGGATCCAAACATTCTATATCTGACACCCTGCAGGCTTCTGCAGCTGCATATAACATGTATGGAGGTTTCATCGTCCTCCATACAGGCCCTACAAGTGGGATCATCAGAGATCCCCAAGTTATGAAGGTGGTAGTTCAATCGACAGTGTCCTGTCAAGATCCCCACCACCCTTCACAACTGCATTCTATTGAGCCTCAACCGAGCACAGACGAATGGCCTAGCTGTGCTTATGCACAACTTGGCATGCCCTGCGCAAAGTGCATTCCCTGTGCTATGGGAATGATAGGCTCAGATGAAAGGGTCGCTTGAGATGACACCTCCAGTGCCAACGAGTCCGCTACTTCGCCAGAAAAGTAGCGGATTTATCTAAGCCAGAAAAAGCATCGATAAAGAATGAATATCGCTAGCATATGAGTAAATTAATTATAAGTAGAATAATAAAAAGGATGCCTTTAGCATGAATGAATATTATGACGTAGTAGATAAATAAATACTTTTCATCATGTAATTATATATTTTTAATTATTCTAATTATTATAATTTTTTTCTGTATATTTACAAACAAATTACATAATTTATTATAATCAAGATATAATTTAAGCATATAACTTCCTGAATTTATTACATCCCTAGTTGATTCAAATTATCTCCGTTACTGAATGAAATAGAAATCGTTTAAATTTATTTTCTACAACTTTGCATTTGATCAGTTTTTTTTATTTTACTAATTTATTTATTTATTTAAGAGATATTCATAATTACGAGTTGTTTCCCTTTCCCTGTGTGTCCTCTTTCCCCTTGATTGACTTTGCCCATTAACGAACTATCAAATAGTGAAAGCACGTTTCACACCAAATTTAATCCCGATTAAAATATAATTGTGACTTGTAAAACAAAGATCTATCTCGAAAGGTCACTGGGCATTTAAAGAAACTTTTGTGAGATCTATCTATTGGTATAACATCACCCTCCAATGGGCCCCAAGACATGTTGGTATTGAGGGGAATGAGATAATGATAGTCTGGCGAGGAAGGGAGTATCGACATCCCTTATGGAGTCATTTTAGACTGGGTTATCACTTTTATCGAGAGTACATCAGAAAGGAAGAAGACAGTAAGAGAGATACACTCTGGAGGAACTTTCTTGGGCGCAAAAGATACATAACCTGCATTGGCCTAAGCAAAAATAGACTGTGGATATTGGCGAGGTTTTTTACGGGGCAATGTAGACTCAGGAGACACCTAAGGAAGAGGGCATCTAAGAGGAAACTCCGGATAAAGAATAAAAGGTCTAGGTTAATCTACCAGATACGTTCAGAGGAGCAACTATCTTTAGACCCAATCCTAATCCAGTACTCCCTGAAACAATCAGGACTGGATGAGTTGTTTTAAGACGTGACCATTCCTCGTCAGGCACCAGATTGGGAAGCACAATAGATCTTATAGGTCGCAGTGCACCAAATTCGCCCCATTATCATTCATTCATTGGTACAACACCAAAAGTTGAGTTTTCTTAAGAAAGAAAATTCGCTAAAAATACATAAATTTTATATTACGCGGGGAAGATAGCCCGTATCAAAATTATATAAAACTTTTTATAAACGGTATATATGCTTAGTCTCGACTTTATAACGATTGAAAATATTGACCGTAGAAAAAATTTTTTGGATAACTTCAGATAAAAATTGTATGTCATGTGTATAACGGCTCGCGTAACCTACGCAAACAAAGGCTTATACATTCTTTTCCAAATTCTACAAAGTGAAAGTCGATGGATAATATAATAAGTTTATACAATGTGAAAGTCTAGGGACAACAAATAATCTCTAATGATATCTTTAGATACGGTATCCTAAAAATTATCAATAACATAAAAATCATTCCAAAACATTGAGAATAAAAGAGTTTTTTTTTTAAATGGCAAAGAGATATTTGGTATAATAAATTTTAAAAATTCAATGATGTCACTATTGAAATATTTCAAAAATATGCAAACTATTTTTTTTTGAATGTTGTAACTAATTGAAAAAAAATAATAAAAAACCGAATACGAACACAAAGAAACGGTTTACAAAAAAAAAAGTGGAAAGAAACTTTTTTTAAATTGTTTTTGGTTGTCTTTTACAAAATCATTTCAATTATTTATTCATGTGTCATTAAATTGTTATTTCAAAAATATTTAATTCTGTATCCTAACCTTTTTAACCGACTTCAAAAAGGAGGATGGTTCTCAATTTGTCTGTATTTTTTTTTTTATACCCAGCATATGTAAATATACAAGGTATATTAAGTTTGATCAGGACTTTGTAACGCTTAAAAATATTGATCGTAGGCATTAATGTTTGGCATAAGTGTTCATAAAATGGCATAAGTGTTCATAAAATGGCCTAATTCGGCCATTTCCGCATGTCCGTCCGTCTATCTGTGAACCGATAACCCAAGAACGAAAAAAGATAACGAGCTGAATTTTTTTGTGTGTTCTAGAGCAAAAAAGTAAGGTGAAGTTGACCCGTCAAGTAGCCGCGCTTGTTAAGGCGTTGTGTGTACTTGGAATTGGGAGGTTATGGGTTCGAATCCTGACATCGGCAGATTGTCAATTATTTTTAAAAAAATAGGGGGGGGCGGTTAATTGACTAAACTGTCGGCGTATGGACAAGAACGAAGTAACCGGCTATACTTGTGAAGGTTTTCTGCAGTTTCCTTCACGAACTCCAGATGAATATCGGCATAGTTCCTATCATAGTCGGTTGCAGACGCATATCCTAGCAATTCCTAGTCTATACACAAAAATTCCTTCCACTTCACTCACTTCCTCACATTCTTAGGCATCTATCTATCTCTATATAATTATTTGTAGAGTAGATTTTAGGTTTTCTTTTATTTTATTATTATATATATCTTTTATATATTTCTATATTTCTTTTATTATATATTATATATTTCTTTTATTTGGACGGCCTTTTCTCCACGTACGATTATAACCGTACCATGATAAATCGACTTGATTTTTAAAGCAAACGAGTAGGCTTGCAAATAAATATCGATAAAACCAAGACTATGACGAATGTAAATTGGGGCACAAACATCAAGCTTAACGGAATACCGATAGAAAACGTCACAAATTTTAATTTTTATCTTTCGAAAATGCGGCAAATGAAAAAATTCGAAATGCGAAAATTCGATAACTGTAATATTATACATATATTTAGTAATACATACGTTTCAAATGTGACATACCGATTCAAATATATTGAATAGGATTGTACTTAATTTTTAATACATCAAGAAATGTTTATTGAAAAAATAAATGATAAGAACCTTTTTAAATAGTATTAGAAGCACATTATATTGACATGGTTATTCGTAACCGACAACGCCGCGAGTATTTCAACTAGAAGTATTATAAAATCCTTTAGATTAACTTAATAAAATTGCGTCCTCAAGTTACAAACCATCCACCCATCATACTATATTACATTCATTTGACCCTTTTACTGGGTAAGTATAAGTAAAAAAGAAATAATAAAAACAAAACGTTGTTGAAAACTAATAAAATAAATACTTTAACAACTTGTCGAATTTATCATTTGCCTCACATGTCTTTTAAGGATGTACCAGCATACTATCACTTTTCGACAGATTTTGCTCATTTTTTTTTCACAGGCTAAACATAACGTTTTCTAATAGATCCCGAAGTTTCAGAATTTTTGACCGTTTAGAACGCGAGATAATTAATATCAAAGTTATCATTCTCTGTCACTCTGTCTCTCATTAGAAGCATGTAAAACTTCATGCCCGCCCAACTATTACCAGTTGTATTAGAAAAAATAATCGACAGAATTAAAAAAAAAAAACTAGGAGAGGATTCCTTAATATTTCTTATATAAATGTTTAGCGAATTTCCTGAAAGGAAATAGAGCTATTGGTCTCGTACCGACTTCAAAATTTTGCAAATATTTCTTCAAATGTCCATCGATCCCACCTAATAGATGTCGAAAAACATCATCTGTAAAATTTATATATATCTATGGACATATATATATATATATATATATATATATGTCTGTAATCGCTCTAGCGGTCACAATTCTAATCTGATTGGAATGAAGTTTGGTATTTGAGGCGCTTTTGGTATTCAAAAAGTCAAGTTCGTTAATGGGTAAAATCGGACAAGAGGAAAGGGGGGTTTAGAGAGAGGGGGAAACAACACAAAATTTGACATATCTCCCTTAATATTCGAAAAATCAAAAAATTTATAAGAAGTAAAGTTGTAGGTACTAAGTTTTACTATAATTTTGTTTCTTTTAATTTTTTCTGTTATCCTAATATTTACAGAAATATTGATGGTTTAAGATTGAAAATTAAATTCCTCAATATCTCTGTACACATTAGAGTTTGAGCAAAAATGATAAGGTGATGAATTGTAGAAAATTTGATTCTCTACAACTTTGTTCCTTACGCATTTTTCGATTGTTCTAATATTAAGAGAGATATTTTATATTTTGTGATTTCTTCTTTCTTTATGCCCCCATTCCCCTTGACGTATGTCATTTATTAATTAAATTAACCTTGCAAATACTAAAATCATATACGATATTTCAGTTTGATCAGACTAAAATTGTGACCGCTAGAGAGTGATTTATGTATTCTAACGAAATTCGCTAAGTTGAAGCAGCTCCTGTGTAACGAATTTTTTTTTAAATCGTGTGTTACCGTTTTGTTTTCGAAATATAATAATTTAAAATATTATTTTTGACCAATTATAACACATTCCGTTTATGTGGTAAATAGTGGTCTGACAACGTTGTGCGCCAATCTCTTTCAAGTTGCATCAAGTAAAGAGTAGGAATATATGCTGTTAACATATGCAATAATAATAAATAGGTATATACACAGAGCAACGTTGCCAGGTCACTGTACCAGAAATATTTGATAGTATGTGTAAGTAGAGTTGAATTTTTTTGTTTTGAGTATTATATGCGCGTAAGGGGAACTTATTTAAAAGTAGAAGGGCAACTTATTTAAACCATATTTTAATCATATGTTTAATACTTAGTATTAAATATATGTTTCCTCCCATTCATTTTGAAAATAGACTGATCCACTCAAGCTGTGACGATATTCGAGGCTTCTTTACAAATTAATATACTTCTACCTGTGTGCAGATAATATGTGTATGAATGTGTGCACTATGCTGGTACATCCTTAAAAGTAAATATACTAGCTAACGCTGCAGCATAGTGTTTAGTAGCTTCTTAAAATAAAATATGCTAATTGATTTACGTTGCTTATCTCTTTTGTTTAATGTATATTTAAGTTATTTTTTTAAATTTTATTTTACATTAAAATTATTACTTATATACTCTCTAGAAGAGCTGCTTGCCTGCTACTCTACTTCAGAGTGGAGAGCGACATTGTAATAAGCACTTTAAGAGTACAATATGTTTGAGAAAAAATATTTATTGTTTGTCATTTAAGTATAGAAATGCGGAGCTTGTAAAAATTCCAATCGCGTGACAAATTTATACTAGCTAATAGAGTTTGTTGATGTACAGAGGCCTAGAAACCATCTTTAATCTTTCGTGTAAAATATAGTACGGTAGGCGTCTATGCTTAAACTTTGCCAGACGCACTACCATGTGATTTTCAACACTAAAAAATTATTGATTGTGGATTTTGTACAGTTTTATGAATGTACTATATTCAATTTTATAGAACTTAATGAATGTACTATATTTAGCAGATTGACGTCTTGAAAGGATATAAATCATCAAACATCCTAGGAATTCACTAAGTCCTTGAAATTTTTCTTATAAATGTTTAAAATCATCCGGTTTAATATTGACCAAAAGTTGAGGCTTCAATTTTGATAAAAAGTACGTATCAAATATATAATTATATAGACGTTAATTCAAGGTCTAATTGTAACAAAGGTAGTGGTTATAATATTACTTAAGGTAGTACACTCGTGACAGTCATAAGTATGAAGAACTGTATGATCTTGTTAGGTAAATATTTGATATATTAAATAATTATTATTTAAATAAATAATAAATATATGTGAAAGATATAATTGATCTTTATTGATTTGATTTATGAAATGTTATTATATTTAATATGTAAATTACCATGGTTGTTAACATTAAAGCAACCGTGATAGTAGAGGGAAGTTATAGTTGTTATGCAACAGATAAAAATGATGAACAAAATTATAATAATAATTTAATGAAGAAGCGATACCGCTACAATCTTTTGAACCTTACTTTCAGCTATGCTAACTCAACCTTTCAGTATAACATATGTAGTGTTTTAACATTATTTATGTGTGCAATGAATTTTTTTCTACTAGAACTTAGTTCAAATATCCAATACGATTTCTTCTTCTATGAAAATTCGCTAATCTACGTAACCCCTGTAACAAGTTTAAATCTTTGTAATTTTCCAACAAAAGATTAAAGTTTAGTTGAACGTCATGCTATAAATATCAATGAAAGGTAAAATCTACGTTTTATTAGAAAACTATTAAAAAGGCATTAAAAGGCATTACTAAAAATTTCATAAAAATTATTAACAATAAAAATATTATTCACTACATTAAATACAAGACTTTTTATAGCCACATATATAATGATAAAATCAGTGGTTTTTAACCTCTACACGACATAACAATTAAATACAAGTAATATTATCACTGACCTCCATATAACTGGACACAGAGTATTCTTATTGGACCTAAACGTGAAATAACGTACAAATTTGAAGCGCTGTCTAGCCTACTCAACTAGCCAAGGTACTAAATTTTGCATCAGTGCGCTTGCGTATAACTGAAACGTTTATGTGTGTAGTGGAAATACATGTGACAGCCACACATATATTAACACACATACTTGGCTTCTTGAAGAGCGCTTCATTTCTGGCTAATGGCGTAACATGGCATAATCTGTTCAATTATATAGAGGTTATTACTTAGACCTTGAATTAAGGTAGTTCATTCGTTAAGTCATTTTTCTAAAGAATTTGATGAAATTGAAATATAACATAAAATACAGTTCTTTAGCTCTTTTATTACTATGTCTTACGTAACCTTAATGGAAAATGACGCTGGGCTCGAAAGAGGGCTCCACAGGTCCGAAATTCGATTTCTGGTTGATGAGTTAATTTTTTCATATCAATATTTAAATAAAATATAGTTCATTATTTAATTTAAAAAAATCAAATTTTTTTGTCCGATTGTCCGAAGTAAGATATTCACAATCAAAATTGAGATTCTTAACATGTACACAATTAGCACAGTTACTCATGACGTCATATTTCAAAATGGCGGGCTTTAATTAGGCTACATTTAAACAATTAGTTATATTATATTTATAAAAGCAGATGAGTTTCCATTGAAAAAAAACTTTTTGGTTATTTTATGAACGTAACCATAGCAACGCAAATGTAACTATCACAGTTGAGCCTCACTACTATGTTTCTAGTTCGCTCATAGCCTCATACCCTATTTTTTATAAAACTTTTCTAAACATTTCTTTAATTGTACATTATATAAAAAGTGTTAAAACACTACATATGTTATACTTAATACGTTGAGTTGGCATAGCAGTACTATGTAAGGTTATTATACTGTACTTCATACGTTTTACTTTAACTGTCACGAGTGTACTACCTTAATATGTAATATTATTCCCACTACCATTGTTACTTAGACCTTGAATTAACGTCTACATAATTACATATTTGAAACGTTCTATTTATCAAAATTAAAGCCTCAACTTTTGGACAATATATTAAACCGGATGTTTGTAAACATTTTTAAGAAAAATTTCAAGGACTGAATGAGTTCCTTGGAGGTCTGATTCAAGTCGTTAATGTGATGAATATAGTACATTCATTATTTCTACAAAATTGAATATAGTGCATTCATAAAACTCTACAAAATCCACAAACAATAATTTTTTTTTGTCGAAAATCACGCGGTAGTACGGTCGGGCTTCTGTATCCCAGGAACCAAAAGCTATGAACCCCAAATTTAAGTGACTCACTCACTCATCATCATCAATATTCTAGGGTACTCCCGATTGTCCTATCAAGTTGATTTTTGGTAGAAAAATAGGTCTTTGGCTGTGAAATCACCCAGAAAAGTCTGAAAACCGGAAATTTTCTTTCCTCCAACAGGTGATACTGAGAAAATTCGTTGAGTCCAAATTATTATAAATGTGAAAGTTTGAAAAGATGTTTGTATGAACGTCTAAACTGATTTTTATGCCCTTTTCATCGCCTAAAATATTGACTATATGAATATTTCATTTCATGCATCATATAGTGAGCAAAATAACTTAGCAAAAAGTAATGATATCCCACCAAAGTTAAAAATATAAAGGGGTCCAAGTTTTCGCATAAAAAACTATTGATATCCCAGCAAAAACAAAAATGTTCGCCTAAAAAATACGAAATTTAGCCATCACCCTTTTTATTCTAAGTAAACAGTGCACTTCTCTCCAGTTAAAAATATATTTATAGAATATACTAAACCCTTGTATGACTCGATTCATCTCACACATGACCGCAGGTTTTGTACTTTTTTTTATATGATGACCACATAAACGTGTGACGTGTGTCATAAGACAAAACGTTATTAAATTCATAAATTTTCACTCACATGCATAATAAATATTATGTCCATAACTCCATGCCATAGCCAAAGTCTCTTCAGATAAAAATACAATAAGCTGTTAGATAATAATTTAAATAAATATGTTTTTGTGGTTTTCAATATGAATATTAATAATTAACATTACTTTAAGGTGGTTGGTGTAATCGACCAATGTAAACATTGATTGTTAATGATATTTGGATCTTATTATTATAGTAGTAGTAGACCCGAAGACATCTCGCCTTCGAGTGACAGGTTGTTCTCTAGGAGGGCACAGAGGATCCTAGGTGCTAGTAACCCATTTGCGGTACCCCTCTATCTAATTATTATTATAAGGCCGAAGTCAAGCACGTAGGCCTTTCTAATCGTTTTTTATCGACCCCTAAGAAACCCATCCCCTCAATCTCTTCTATCCTCTACTACATCTTGTTCGTTTCCTCTAGCCCTGTGTCCGTTTTCGAACCTACCCATCTTCTTTGCGAAAGACAGGACAAAGCTCACTCCACTTTAGTGGTTTCAGCTCATATTCCTTCATTTTGATTGAGCCGAAGGGTAGATACCCCATTCTGGCTCTGAAAGAACATTCTACCAGCAGATGGAAGGGCGTCTTATCCACCCTGTCACAGTCGTAACAGGTCGCACTGTCTTCTAACCTCATGAGAGATAGATGCCTCTTGTACGTAAGAGCTAGAAGAACTTTTTTCTAAACAAACAAGTTTTGTTTGACACTTCTAAAATGACTACTGTGTACGGCCACAATATCAGCTCAAACATCTATGGAATTAATTATTAATCTACTATATTTTTACACCAACTGCCTTGAATATCTTATTTGATACCTTATGAGGATGAAACTAAGCTCTATTGGTTTTGGAATTCCGTTATGAAAGTTACTCTTTTTTTTGTTTAATTTCTTATTTATTTATTTATGAGGTTCCGTAGTAGTTTGCGTCAAAATGAAGAAAATATTTTAATACATGCCTAAAGTTGCACTTACGAACGTTTGTTAGCTATTTATATAAAGCGTCAATCAACATCATATATTATAATGATGTTCAAATAATAATTATACAATGTTTGCCGTATTTAAAATAATGTGAAATAGATTTAAGGACACTATCAGTCATTATTGATAGCGACTAAATGGACAAGTTAGTCAAGTGCATAAAATATCTTATATCCAAGTAAAAATGTCCGGTTTTCAGACTTTTCTGGGTGGTTTCATTCGAATATCCATCTTCTTACAAAATATCAACTTTTGAGAACAGCTGGAAGTACCCTCGAATATTGATGATGAATGAGTCAGTCCCCAAAATCCATAAAAAGCTACATCGAATAAAATTATTGAAAAATTTGGAACTAAATAAAACGTTTTCTCTGGCGAACAAAGTTGTAAGTACCTATCTCCGAAACTATGATCATCTATACTTATAATAATGAGTCAATTCAGTAAATGGAAAATAATATTCAAAATAATACTGAATTTGGCTGAAATGTACTTTCGATAGCAAAAATAGGTTTTTTTTCCCAAAACTTCATATTAAATTTATGCCGAATCCATTTATTTTTCGAAAAAATGTTTAGAACAAAAGTTGATTGTATGTATATGATGAACAACTTTTATTCGAAGCATTTTTTCAAAAGCCAAATGGTTTCAACACAAATCGACTGCAAAAAAAAAAGAACAAAAACGAACGTCACTTTATCTGTTGATAGTAAAACGCTCATTGTTAGTTTGTTCCCACATCAAGTTAACTCGGCTGAATCGAGTTTGATGAGGTTTCCACCGGATGGTGGATAATTTAACAAGTTATTCGACCATGTACGGATGTCCAAAACCCATCGAAAAGGAAGCGATATAAAGATAATCTTTAAACGCAAAAAAAAAACTCTTTGAACACACAACTATTATTTTCATACACCCAATAGTTCTGGCTTATATATGAAGCCGCTAATAATTTTTAAAAAAATTATAAAAATCTCATTTAATTCACTTTAATTTTTCCCGAAGTACCCATTCCATATATTGAATGATACCTCATCATTCGACAACAGATAAAACCAAAACAAAAAAATCAATTCAATTTACCTTAAAAATTTCTCACATAAATCACAATCAAGAAACAGATGCAAAAAAAATCGAACATAAATTTATTCACATAACAATACTCGAGTCTCTAATCACATAATAAATAATAAAAAGAATTTTATTCAAATTAATAACAAATCATAATAATACGATTAAAAAAAAAAAACAGAAGTTCCACACATTTTTTTATATATTAAAAACCACAATAATAAAAATTCCTTTACACTTTTATTATGAAAATAAATCAATTCTAAGAAAAATCAAAGCACATACACTTTCACACACACACACCACCAGTAATTAAATTATATAATAATTTATTTATATTAATTAATTAATTTTCTCCTAGATTACACGCACAAAATTTATATTAAATAACTTCACTGTTTGTTTCATAAATATTTGTATACACATCGCGTATTGTTTTGAAATTGAAAAGAAAAATCCAACAATTAGGTTAAGTTTTTCGAAAAGATTTCAATTTGTGGTTGTAGAATGTAGTGGATGGACACTCACTCACTCACTTACGAAGATTATAAATACGATGAAATAAATAAAAATATTATTATGGCCAAGAAGAAGACAGACAGACAGACCCCAGGTACCTAAATAATATTATGTGGTATGTTATGTTATGTGAGTGTGTACTTCCACAACTCGTGTCTTAGTTGACTTAAGTTCTTCTTGGATTCGTCAATAATAATTACTTACCTACATACATACGTAAAGGTTTGTATGTGTGTTTATATATATATATATTGTAAGACCTATATAGAGACCCCAACAAATACAACAACCCGGCCGGTATATACAGTCATCATAGTTGCTACTACTACCTACTACTATTATGTTTGGGTCTCTTTTGATGGATCCATTGTATTACATTAATATTTAGTGGACGCATTTTTCAGACATACATTACTATACATTTTTTTTTTCCTTTAAATAGTTTGTATACAATATGTTTTTTGAATATTTGGCTATAGAAACTGTCATTAGAAATGATCTATGCGGGGTCAGTCACCGGTCCGAGTGGTCCAGTTGTTTAGGGTACTCTAGGGAACTGGCAGGTTGTTGGTTCGATTCCCAACGGTAGGATTACCAAATCAAGCTTTTAGAAAATCCGGAGATTGATTTCATCAGTCCGGACATATTTACTGACGTACGTAATTACTATATAAAAAATTCGTTACGCAGGAGCTGCTTCAACTTAGCGAATTTCCTTAAAATACATAAATCAATTTCTAGCGGTCACAATTTTAGTCTGATCAAAATGAAATGTCGTATATGATTTTAGAATTTGCAAGGCCAATTTTATTAATAAATGTCATACGTGAAGGGGAAATGAGGGCATAATGAAAGAAGAAAACACAAAATACAAAATATCTCTTTTAATATTAGAACAATCAAAAAATGCGTAAGGAATAAAGTTGTAGAAAATCATGTTTGCTACAATTCATCACCTCATCATTTTTGCTCAAACTCTAATGTGTACAGAGATAGTGAGGAATTTAGTTTTCAATCTTAAACCGTCAATATTTCTATAAATATAAGTGTAACAGAAAAAATGATAAGAAACAAAACTACAATAAAATTTAATACCTAAAACTTTACTTCTTATAAATTTTTCGATTTTTCGAATATTAAGGGAGATATGTCAAATTTTGTGTTTCCCCCTTCCTCTAAACCCCCCTTTCCCCTCGTCCGATTTTACCCATTAACGAACTTGATCTTTTGAATACCAAAAGCGCCTCAAATACCAAATTTCATTCCGAAAAAAAAACGCCCTCTATCGAGAGAACAAAGCTCTTTTAACAAAAACTTTTCCTACAAAAGACACGAATTTTTTTCCGTAGAATACGAATATGTAATTAAATCCATGTTTCCGTTTAAAATTTCAATGTTAGACCCTGTTTCGGCCTTTTGGGGCCATCAGACTCAAAATCTGATTAGCGTATTCGATTTCTGGGAAAAAATTACTAGGGGTTACCGTTTGAAAATTTTTAGTTAGAGCCACCTTAAACGATTTATTAAGTCGTGTCCAAACTTTTTGGCCATCCTGTATGCAGTTGATCAGGCAAGTATCTCAAACTAAATATTTTTTTATTACTACTGAAGTAACGAAAGTCGCATCAAAAAAGTTCAGAAAATA
Source organism: Nineta flava (assembly GCA_963920215.1). Taxonomy (NCBI): domain Eukaryota; kingdom Metazoa; phylum Arthropoda; class Insecta; order Neuroptera; family Chrysopidae; genus Nineta; species Nineta flava. Next base: position 104,732,056 of record OY986042.1, read on the forward strand.
CTACCGCTCGCAACGATTTATAAATTCGTCCCACTATCCGTTTTTAAAGTAGTTTAAAAAATCATTTATAACTCGGGCTGAAATGGATTTTACGTTATTAATTAATCATATAATGTGCCTAAAGTCACTTAGTTTGATACGCCATTATATGTAATAAATCACCCCACCCCGTGTAATAAATAACTGACTCACTGGTAGTGGATGAAGTGACATCACTTAATAAATCGTTCAGGCACGTATATTAAACTTAAAGGGTAATATGATATGACTTATGATTCAACTTAAGGTAAAAAAGGACTCAAAGATAATATGATATATTTGAGTTTATTGAGTTTTATTGATTTTTTAATAATGCAATAATTAAATTTTTCATATAAAATAATTTTATTAATGCACTTTTGAGAAATCTTTATAATCTAACGAATTTAATTTGCGCATTTTTTTAAAAATTTATAATTAAAAAAATTTATTTATTACATTTTTCAAAAAATAAAAAAAAATTAATTAATGCACTTTTCAAGGAATTAATAATTTGAAAAATTTAAGCAATACATTTTTCCAAAAATTGATAATTAAATCAAAAATGAATTATCAAAAAAATGCACTTTTTGCAACTCTGGTTTCAACCTAGTTTCCTTAATTAATTAATAATTAATTAACGGTGCGTCTAATAAAAAAATGTCTCAAGACTTTTCGTTCCAAAATCGTATCAGTGTGACATTAAAATTGGATAATTACATCAACTGTCAGGATGGCCGAGCGGTCTAAGGCGCCAGACTCAAGGTATACCTTGACTGTGTTAAACAGTTACATGAGCAATTCTGGTCCTCCCTGAGGGCGTGGGTTCGAATCCCACTTCTGACAGATAATTTTTTTTAAATTCTAACAACTAATTTATTTTAATAAACTTTTCTGAATAATTTTTTTACTCTAGCCAGAAGTTAATTTAGTTTTTGGAAAATATTTTAAGTGTCTATTCAATGTCTATCAAGAAAATGATATGTCATGCCACCCCACACAATACCTCCATATGTAGAATATAGAGAGAGGCATTGTTTTCTTTGCTGAAAATCGATAATGAGATTTAGCCAAATCTTTACGTTTTGAGAGGTACCCTGATACCAAAAAACCCATTTTTTGCCCATTGGTGAGTCTGTATGTCTGGATGAATGTGAGATAGTGAGAGGTATGATACTCTAAACTTAAGTTTGATATTTAGATCAGAGATTTTCAGCAAAGAAAACAATATCTCTCTCTATAGTCTACATATAGAGGTATAGTGTGAGGTGGCATGACATATCATTTTCTTCATAGACATTGAATAGATACTTAATATATTTTCCAAAAACTAAATTAACTTCTGGCTAGAGTAAAAAAATTATTCAGAAAAGTTTATTAAAATAAATTAGTTGTTAGAATTTAAAAAAAAAATATCTGTCAGAAGTGGGATTCGAACCCACGCCCTCAGAGAGGACCAGAATTGCTCATGTAACTGTTTAACACAGTCAAGGTATACCTTGAGTCTGGCGCCTTAGACCGCTCGGCCATCCTGACAGTTGGTATACTATTCCTATTTTAATATCACACTGTTACCATGTTTCGCAATACGGCTGATTTTAAGTAAATTGAGTTATTAATAAGTGCTAAATATAAGCGTTATAAATATTTCAAAAAACATTTATAATTTAAAAAAAAACTAATTAAATGACTAAAAAATGTCTATATGACATTATATTGTCGAGGAACTGATCAGGGGATCACAGGAATTTTGATGAAACTTGCCCATCTTTTAACAAATGTTTGAACTAAATTTTCCTAGTAAAATTATTAAATTGTCCTAAATCATTCCTTGTCAAATCCGATAATATCTTCGAATTCTTTTTTATTTCTTATTTGTTTTTGGTCCCACAATAATTACAAAAACAAAAAAAACTATATGCAGACTATAACTGATACAACGTCCTTTATATACAGTAAAATGAAAAAAATCTATACAATATCTTGAATTTGAATAACGCCAAGCAAAATATGCAAATACATATAATCCATCTCTAGGGCACAGAGGACCCCTTGGCCTAGGTGCTAGGGATACGTTTGCGGTACCCCTCTTTTTAATTATTATTAATCCATCTCTAACCAGCACAGTTATACAAAAACAAACCCTCAAATTTTGTTCCAAATAGACCAAGTCTGTAGGTCTGTATTGCATTGGCTCCTCTATTGGGAGAAATTGTATTGACAATAGGGCCGGGCCGGTTGACACAAGCCGCTCGAGGAAATTTTTACGTTACACACAGGGCGGACAAACTTTTACAATACAATACAAGAGACATGCTACTCTCCTGTCTCGTTTCACGGCATTACAAAAGCCTCGATTACATTGAGCGAGTTTACAAGCTGCTAATTGGCGAATTAATTCACTGGCGGCCAATAAACTCGCCCAGTGTAATTATATTCACTAGTCAACTAGCAGATTGTAAACTATTTGCGAGTAAAGTTGAATATCGGGCTACTTTACTCACTACTCTCTGGCATGTGGGATTGTTAGCTAGTAAACTAGCCGTGTGTCATCATAGTTTCATAGTGAACTAGCTACGAGTAACTCGGTGGTTCCTGGTTTCAGTGTCTACAAAATGAAATTTCACAAGATAATTAACGTTTCACTTCATTTTAACACCCAGAAATGTTCTGGAAATGAAAGAAAAACAACAACAACGTATTCACAACACGTGGTTCACTAATTAGCTAGTTGGCTACTGTGCGAGTGGACAGTTTTATGTGTCATCATCACTATCCACCTACCCGACTCGCCCCCGCTTCTAAACTCGCCAACTAGTAGCTTGTAAGCTCGCTGAATGTAATCGAGGCTTAAATGCAATGTGTAAATGAGCGAATGAAATGTAACCATACTGTATATTTGTATATAAAGTACCTATTGAATAAAAAAAAACTGGTTTTGTTAAGAGGGATACCTTTAGGCCGTATCAAAATTACGTACATAAGTTTTAACTTTTTTTTATATATATTATTATTATTGTTGTGTTGTGTGTTGTGTAATGTAAGAAGTTGTGTAGTATTGGTGTGCACACATTCAAGATAAGATACTGTGTAACATGATTTGATCCAAATAAATTAGTTAACTTTTGTCATTTTTTTAGGATTCCGTATCAAAACATATTGAAACATAATTCGATCCACATGACCTCAAAAGGAGAAATCTTCTTTCAAAATATTGATTTGAGGATAGTTTAAAATGCAGTGAAGTTTTTATAAAACTATGTAAATTGTTGTTAAATAAACCAGGATTTATTTGAGCCAAAAATGAAGGTATGTTCAAAATCATTTTGGAAAGTAATAATGAATTATATAAGTAATTTTATCATTTTAGAGAAGCAAAACACAAGATTTTACTATTTTATTTAAAATAAAAGAAACATTACGAGTCACGGATCACGAGTGTTATTATTTACCAAATAACCATAGAATATTTAAATCTAGTTTCAGCGTATACATTAAATTTGTAACGCTGCGGACATGCGCAGTCGCCCACCTTACGTCGTTCCTCGCAAAATGACTTTTTCGAACCCTGTATCGAACCCTGGACCTCTGGATTTGTATGAATGAAAAGATTGACTCTTTCATCGGTATCATCTGTGGTGTAATGGTAGCACACTGGGCTAGACATCCAGAAGTCCAGGGTTCGGTACCTGGTAGATAAGTTAATTTTTTCATATCAATATTTAATTGAAAATTCATTGACATGTTTGTCTATATAGTGTACGCTAGTTCTTTCATATTATGTCTTACGTATCCTTAATGGAAATTGACATTAGTATAGTTTTGTGAGGACTGAGTATACACAAATAATAATATGTGGAATAATAACAGTTCGGTAATTAATTGCTCACTGATTATTGTTAAATGAATGACTACTGATTGACTTTTGTGTATGAATGCAGCCAGCCACTGATTGTTTACAATCTTAAATTCTTGTCAAGTAAAAGAGAAATATGTACACTCTCGTTCAATAAAATTGAACAGATCTGAACCAAATCAGTCTCTCACAATTTTGATTATTCTTGTAGTAAATGTTTTTTACTATACTTTCATTTCTTTTTCACACTTAAAATATATACTACTTATCTTTGTTTATAAATAAATCATTATACAGAGAGTTACAAAAGTGAGAATTTTTATGAAATGTAAGAAAATTAACATTTCAGGTCTGTTCAATTTTATTGAACGGGAGTGTATGTGTTAGTCTATATAGGTACTATGACCGACACAAGTGACGTCAATTTAAAAAATATTATATTTGATTTGTGCCATATTGATTCGATTTTCGAAAAAATGCTTCGGATAAAAGTTGTTCATTAAAAATATAGTAACAAGTTTTATTCGAAATTTTTTTTCGAAAACCGAATCAATAAGGCATAAATCAATTTAAAAAATTTTCAAAAACTAACATCAACTTTTTACGCCCAGTGTACAATTTTAATTGGTACAGATTGTAATGTCGGATACATTTAAAAAAAAAAAAGAAGATATTTTTAATGTGCACTTCTAGAACTAGTATGGTGTTCAATGATGATGATGATGATGGCTGATACTGAAAGATCAAAATTAAAAAGAATGTCGCTTAAGTCGCAACTCGACTTTGCAAGATGATCACCTTCTTTCTCAATGCGACGACGATTATACCAATATTTTATTATTATACTTAAATCCTATTTTATACACTGATAGAAGTAATTCTTAAACCAAGAATTTTGATTCTCATATATAGGGAAGATCATATATTTATTGCACAAGTAAATAAGTATCTTGACATCAGTAATTCAACCGTCCAAGTAGCCGAGTGGTCTAAGGCATTACGCCATGAGACGTTATGTATGAGGCGTTATGTCTACTTGGAACTGAGAGGTTATGGGTTCGAACCCCGACATCAGCAGTTTGTCAAATATTAAGAAAAAAAAGGGGGCGGTTAATTTACTAAACTGTCGGCGTATGGACAAGAACGAAGTAACCGGCTATGCTTGTGAAGGTTTTCTGTGAAATTCCTAGTCTATACACAAAAATTCCTCATCCTCCACTCACATCCTCACATTCTTAGGCATCACAATGGACCTTATGGGTCGAAGTGTAGCCCGACCAGGGTAGCCGCTACAACCTATCTATCTAACAGTAATTTAAATATTTTCAAGTAAGCAAATTCTTGAATGAAAGCAAGGATTTCTTTCTCAGAGTAAATATTTTGAAGAAAACATATTTACTTGGTCCAAGAAATTCCCTTCTATCAGTGTATAATATGTGCTGCAAAAGAGTATGATCTTGTTAACGAGCAACTCTTCGGCATTCATTTGTTTTTTTTTTGTTTAAATTCAATAAATTTTCGATTAACCACTAGGTTTAAATAAATGATTATATCGCACAAAAGGTCTGGTATACAACTGTTAGCGAATTTTAGAAGAAGCCCACACGAAACTTATTAAAGTATAATCCCGACTTACGCTATCCCGTAGCCAAACCAATGATAGCTGGGAATAAAGCCACAAAGTCAATCTGGCTTATTGGCAAAAACTGGAAAGAGATAAACCTTCTGATTGGGGTGCTTACCGGGCACTCGAGGCTTAAAAGGCATTTATCCCTTATGAGGTTGGAGGACAATGTGATCTGTCCTGACTGTAACGAGGCGGATAACACGACCTTCCACCTCCTGGCAAAATGTTCCTACAGAGCCAGAATGAAGTACCTAACCGTCGGCTCGACCGAAATGGGGAAAGCTGAGGTAAAACAACTGAACTTCGACAACACAGGGCTAGCGGAAACGAACCAGATGTGCTAGACTAGAGGATAGAAGAGATTGAGGGGATGGTTTTCTTAGGGGTCGGTAAAACAGGCCTAGAAAGGTCTACTTTCCAGGCTTCGGCCTCCCCTCTACTAATACTACTTTGAATGTTAGATACTTATTATTTTTAAAACAAAGACGCACTTCCCATACAAACTTTCGTCTCTTATTTTACCCCCTTAAGTGATGAATTTCCTGAAAATGCTGATACAACTGACTTTTATTTACAAAACAGAAGCCTAAACACCAATTTCCATATTTCTAACTTCAAAAATGACGAACTTCCATACAAAATTTCCCCTTAGGAGATGAATTTAGTGCTCACCTTGGTTATATAAGGAACTCCCGTGCAAAATTGCATACTTCTAGACCCACCGGTTTAGGCAATGCGTTGTGTCTGTCAGTCAGTCTGTAGATTTTTATTAAGTAGAAGATTTTTACAAAAACATCTTTTGTAAAATGATCTATAGATATTTTTCGTGTCTATATCACAAATATGTATCGACTGACTGTGAATTGTGATGAGTTTAATGGTATAAACTGTTCTTCATAAAACCAGATGACAATTTAGCCTAAAGAATGTTTTTTTTTTTTGGACTAATATCTCAAATAATTATATTATAAGTAAGTTATATTAAGTATCAACTAGTTATTAAAGCCCTGTTCACATCATTATTAAGAAATACTGTTTAAGGCGTGTTGTAACACGCAATGGTCCATAATATGAACCAGACTATTGTACAACAAATCATGATCAATTTTTGGGTGATTCATGAAAAGTAATGATCCTAAATCTAAAAACAATTTTTGTATGGACGTAAATTTTCTTAAGTTTGGTTGAATATCGTTAATAAATGTGGTGTGGTTTACTAATGTAATTATCCAATCACAGTTCATAGAATTTATTATATATCAAACTATATTAAATAAAAACTACCATGTAGAAAACATTTTTTTATTTAATTCTCATTTTCCACGTAAAAATATCCGGTTTTCAGACTTTTCTGGGTGGTTTCAGCCGAAGACTTTCAACTTTCCTGCCAAATATCAACTTTCTAGGACAACTGAAAGTACCCTAGAATATTGATGATGTTAGTCAGTGACTGAACAAAATTTTTAAGGTTAAATTACTTAGAAACTATTAAAGCTGTAATGTTGAAACTTTGTACGTAGATGGTGGATCTCACGCTACGTTTCAAATTTGAGCTTCAAAGTTTTGTTGGTTCCTGAGATACAGAGGCCTAAAAATCGTCTCTAATCCTTCCTGTATATAAAATATATACGGTAGGCGTCTATGCTTAAACTTGATCAGACGCGCTACCGTGCCATATGATTCTCTACTCAGGGATCAAATAAAACCACTTTTTCTAAACGCTTTGCCAACAAAAGTATTCAGATGGTCAAGTTATTCTGTAAGTTTTTCTTTAGTAGATATTTCATATTTTACTTGGCAAGTAACCATACGTTATATATACAGGATCACGTAAAATATTAAATACAAACTCACAATAAATTGGCCGATATAGATCTTAATATTCTTTTTTGCGAAACTTATTTCCCCTTTGATATAAGATAGGTCTTGTTGAAAAATTTTTACAATCACTCATACCTTCAGAATAATAATTTGCGTGAATAAAATGTAATTAGCTACCCTTTATGTACAAAAGAGAATTATTTGGTGAAAAACCAACTTTTATGGCGCCAGATTTGGATTCGTACAGTAATTTAATATACATGTGACTTTAGAAGTTCATTCACAGAACATAACTAAAAAAATTTAAAAGTTGATTGGCTAAATATCGAATGCCTAGCGTGATGGATGCTCTATTTACTAAAAAATATAAATTTTTTTTTGTTTTGTTTTGAAATTTTTATGAATATACCCCATAGGCTTGAATGACGTCATATTTAGTTATAAATAATAAACAAAAAATGTTAATTAATATGTTTCAATAGATAAAATTATATGAAACATTAATTTTAATCTATTTTGAAAAATTCCAACGGGTAAAATAAAATTAATGAAAAAATTCTCATACAACAATTAACTTTAGGAACATTTTTAAATTTTTTTTCCGCATATTTAAGAAATTTGCGAAACACAGGCAGGCAAAAATAAATCACCAGATAAATTAAACAAATAGAAGCAAAAAATTTAAATCAAATTTAAAAATAATTTTGTAATAGTTGAAGAAACTTAAAGTAGTAACAATTATCAAATTAAAAAGAAAAAAATACAAAAACATTTTTCAAAAACAAAATCATTTACTTTTTTCGTCTGAATGAATATAAATTCCATTTATAATTAATTTGAGGGTGCATTTTTGAAATTTTTCACATTCCATTCTGAGTAATGCGGCGATAGGTAAGTTATTCGGGTCAATGACACATTCACCAAAATATTGTTAAAAAAAATTTCTTTTAAGCAACAACATAAATAAAAATTTAAATTTTTAACTGCGAACAAACTTTAGATATATAAATTAAAAAGACTAAAAAAAACGTCGTAATGAATATTGTAACTTTTTATCTTTTTTTTTTTTGAAAATACTTTTAAAAAAAGTTATGCCATTACAAAGGCGGTTTTAATTTGCGTGAAGGTATTTTTAGCCCGCGGCGTGTTTTTCAAGCACCTGAAATATTATTCAAATAGCAAACATATTTACAACATAAATACTTACTTTTCAGCTGGCTTTTAATTTGTTTACACTTAATCATTTAATTAACACAAGTATCAATTAAGTATTTATATTCATTTTATTGAAAAAAACCGTGAGAATATTCAGAATTCAATTAAAAACACAAATTATCAAAACAATACGTCAACTACTAACATATTTTAGTGTGAATTGAAAAATCCCTATATTTAACAATTTTTTTAAATGAATAAATAGTTTTATTCGATAATAATTTATTGAAAATGTAAGTAATTTAACTAGTTATTGTTTTTAATGTTTATTTTTCGAAGAATATATTAATATTCCTGAAAAATGACTTCAAACGTTTTAAGAAAAACATTGAAAAACTTTCTTAAGGTTGGTATTCAAAATGATAACAATGGAGAATTAAGAGACTTGCATTTTCATACTTTTAAAACTTTTTTTCAACTTTAATTAATAATCGATTTATTCATAAATATCTTCTATTTTTTTAAATTACTTAATTTGTCGGGAAATTTTATTATTTCAAGCAAGATGAAGACTGTTAAACAAACGTATATTTGTTTCAAATCTTGAATATTTTACTCAAAATATTTTTATATATAAATATCAAGATTATTAAATTTCTTTGATTAATTTTTGTCGAAAAATAAGATTTTCATAGAAGTTTTCCATTTTTTTAAATAATCGTTGAATTACGACGTGTATTGTTTTGTAAGTCAATGGGCAACGCATATAGGCAAGCGCAGATCTTGAATTTAAACCATACGCTACACGTCATTGTCAAAAACTTTGTATGCAAATAAAAATACGGACCAAAAAAATTATATGATTCGAATTTAAAAACATTGAAAATGGGTAAATTTATATAAAATTCTATATTCAAATCATAAATATATCAAATTTTCAACAATAAAATCAGTCTGTTTGTAATTTGTTCAAATTCAGAGGTTATAATGTGTTGTCATCTAATTTTCAGGTGGTCTATTCAGTTATTTCAAAGGTTTGTTGGGTGCAAGAGAGATGCGAATTTTAATATTAGGTTTAGATGGGGCTGGCAAAACAACTATCCTATATAGATTACAAGTAGGTGAAGTAGTTACCACAATACCAACAATCGGCTTTAACGTTGAACAAGTCACATATAAAAACCTCAAATTTCAAGTGTGGGATTTAGGTGGACAAACGAGTATAAGGTAATATTACTTCACAAATTTATTTCGATAATAATGTAACATAGAACATGTTTCTTGGTACCTAGATACAAACATAAATAGTCTAGATACCGATATTTGGTAAAATTGCAGTTTAGCGGCTTTTGCCAATTTAAGAGCTAAATAAATTGTTACATAAAAGAGGTATATCTGGGCCTCTGGATTAATAAAATCAGAGGGAAGAGCGACATTTTTAATTGTTTATAAAAAAATTAGATTCGTTTAAATCCCGTAGCTTCTATCGCTAGGTTGATTCATATTGTGTAGGACCAACGACATGTTAATTACAAAAACATGGCGATGCTCCTATACTTCATTCACTAAACCAAAGGGTATCTTAGATTCAATTTAAGCACATCGTCCCGATAAGACGGAGGCCTAGGTTCAAGTCCTAGTGGTTACATTATCTTTTTCACATTTTTAATAATAGTTTTATTTTTTAGGCCTTATTGGAGATGTTATTACAGTAATACAGATGCAATTATATACGTTGTGGATTCAGCAGATAGAGACCGGATAGGAATATCAAAAGATGAATTATTATATATGTTAAGGGTAAGTTTTTATATGAATTTATGATAAGTATGTGAAACCTATTCGTTCGATATAAACTCTGAAATAGCTGAATGTAGAAAAAAAAGTGTGTGTGTGTACTTATGTACGCACGTAAGAAGTTTTACTTCTTTTTAAATAATTTATTAAAATAATATTAAATAAGGTCAACACTTCTTCGCCAAGACAACACAAGACACTTCTTCGTATATATTGTATCTAAAATCAATGATTCTACATTTTATCATGGTAGAACAGAACCAACGCCACTTCTTCCGTTCAAATTAGTGTTTGAAAGACTGGGATCAAATCCATTATTTACATTAGAATCAGAGTTAGTGAAATTTGTCAAGACCAGGCCAGATTTATCAATATATACATTTAATTACAAAGTTTACAAGCCCAGAAAAATGATCATTGATAATGTGGCTCGTAATTCTAATATTCTTTTATCAGAATCATGAAGTAATAATGGTGAGGACATTCCTGTACCTAATATCCATTGTACAGTCAAATTTAAATGTTCTAATGTAGGAGCTGGTGGTGTAGCTATTTACCAAAATAATAACGATCATTCATATTTCTATAATATATAATATTGTCTGGTGTTTCAATTTCCTTATGTGACTGTATTTGCCGCTCCCTTGAAAGTGCCGCCTGTGTGTGGTGCACACTCGATGCCAGCGGGCCTGGGTCTCAATATGTCAAAAAGAGGAAAACCTAGTTAAGAAAACGATTTTTTACCGATACTAATACTAATTTCATACGAGCAAAGATGATTAAAATAATGAATTTAAACGAAAAAAATTGGATAAAAATGGTTGTATCAATTGACAGGAAGAAGAATTAGCTGGTGCAATATTGGTAGTATTGGCAAATAAACAAGATATGCAAGGTTGTATGTCGGTAGCAGAAGTACATCAAGCATTAGGATTGGATGCATTAAAAAATCGTACATTTCAAATATTTAAAACGTCAGCAACAAAAGGTGAAGGTTTGGATCAAGCAATGGATTGGCTTTCAAATACATTACAATCTAGAAAATAGCAGCAACACCACTGACTTCTTAAATACATCTTAATTAATTAAAAATTTATATTATATTTTAAGTAATCGCCTCCTCGTTTGTTAAAAACAATTCCAAACAACAAAACAACACATTCATTTTATATATACCAAATTCGAGATCCACAACACAGATCTCTATATAGAGAATGTTAAATCTTATCTTCCTGGTACGGTTTCTAGCGGTATAGATTTAGAATTATTATTACGTAATCATCATCATCATTTAAAATTTTACACACTTTCGAAAATGTTTTTGTTTTTAGATAAATACCCTACCATGGAAATAATTTTTATTGTTCATTCTAAGATGTGTATGCTTGAGATAACATGTTGTATTCATTAACAATGCTGTTTAACAGATTTATTTGAATGCAATAATATGATTGTTTAAGGGGTTATCCTACTGTAACATCGGGGAAAAAACTGGGATTTAAAAAAATCGTCGATGGCGCTTTGTGCTCATATGGATGCATTAAGTATAAAAAATCATTGTTCTGAATTGTATATTGTAATATACGAAATTTCTAACCATAATACTCGAAATTACATTTATATAATACGAACAAAGTGCGTATTATCTGTGCTAGGCAGGCCACAAGCGCAATTGTTATTTTGTACATTGCATTTACAACAATACAATGATTTTACGCTTAACACGTGTGTACACTAACCCATCCGAATCCGAACGGACGGAGTTTAATATTTAATTTTACTAGCTGTATTTACTAAATTGTTCACCAGAGTTCGACCACGAAACTTGTTGACCGAAGGATATATAACGGGGGTTGGAAAAGAAATATCATCCTACTAGCTCTAGTTTATAATTTATCTACTAAAGAGCATATGATTTCTACATTCCTCGATATGGTCGTGTTCAGAACAACTGAGTAAACTAGATAAACTAGTAAGTTACTAGATTATATCTAACTTAGTTTTTTGTCAAGACATTTGACAGATGCTAAGGTCTTAGATTGTGCCGTCTTTTGGTTTAGTAAGTGCTATCAAATTGGGGAATTTTCCCCTAAATTTAATGTATTTAATAAAGTCTAGTCGAAAATCTAAGTGATTTATTCTTGGGATTGTCAAAAATAAATCAAGTTGAGTATAGCAAATTTGGCATGCATTATTTCATATAATTAAATCCACTAAATTAATGGGAAATCCCGCAATTTAGCAACACTGTTGACTTGTTAGTAAGTTTGCCCTGAGAAAAAACACCCTAAACGTAGATGCCCAGAGACTACGATAAAAAGGAACGCAGATTATGCTATAAACACTGTCGAAGTATGATGGGGTGTTTACAAAACGTCTAGACATTACATATATACACAATACGCTTACGTTTCGTGAAACGCCTAGCATCTTCGTAAAAATGCAGATTTCACAATGAGTGTGTAAGTTCTCTTCGAGGGCGCATATCTCGTAAATGGCTTTAGATTTTAATCAATTGCTTTATACATCATTTTTGTAAGTTTAAAGAATTTTTTTTTGAAAAAAAATTACAGTAGGATGCATAACTCCTTAAATTAAAGGTTCATTGAGCGTTTTTATTCTGACGTAATGACGTAATATCACTCGATGCACCTTTAATAATATTAATAACGTCATAAGTTCAATTATTCAGTTAAATTTACAATTTTATAAATCAGTTATAAATACAATTTTCTTTGTAATCTTGAATATGTACTCCAAACGGAAAAATTGAACTCTCTGTGGTGAAAAAATGACGTTCTAACAGAATTTAAAAAAAAAAAATCTTGTATTTATATTTTTGCAATCATAGTATTATTATTTAATCATTTTTTCTGAAACAGATCAAATCATTAAACAAAACATTATGTATAGAATAGACTTTTTCTACGCGATAACTTCTCACAAAATATTTTTAGAATGAATTCTTCACATACCAAAAACATTTGGACACATTTTATATAGAAAGAAGAAATTTGTTTTCGCCGGAATACATTTTTTTGTTGTATTGATATTATAATAATTGTTCTCTGACGGTTTTCATATATGGTGAATCAACACAGAAACCAAAAAAACTTTAACCGTCAGTATTTGCAGCTTATGGTTTCTAATGGTAGCAAATTTTAGAGCCTAATTCTATCGTTCTGTCGAAGATTGTTCAATTTTCTACAAAAAGAAGCAATTACACCGGATCTCTAGTTATTCTAATAATAATATTCAAAATAAAGTTTTGTTATTAGAATAACTCAATGTCCCAACTCAAAAGTCGACAAAAATTCAATTTATTAAAAACAGATCTTATTTCTTCTGTACACGAATTATCTGATTTTATAATTAAGTTATTTTAAGGGAAGATCCCCACTCTGATGGATTAAAAAAAGAATGTGATATCTATTCGAAATTAAAAGCAATGTGGCTGACATCTGGTGCTCGAATTGGAAGTCAACGTATGTGGGATCTATTCTATATATATATAATTATGGGTGTATTCGCATAAGCACAATTTATTGGCGATTTTACTGGGTTATGAACGCTTACGAAAATGCCATTCGTTTCAGGCATTATAGGTACGACGTGTAAAAGTCAGTTGGCATCAATATTCAATATGGCGGATAAAAACTGTTTAGCTGTTTTTTAAGCAATAGAATGTTTGTTTGAGTGACTTCAAAAGCCTTTAAAATTAAACCAAAACCACCTAAACTGGCACATAACATAAATAAACAAACGCTTATACAGTGTTCGTTTTGGAAGATTTGGCGCTCACGCTTTTGCTAGTCTACATGGATGGATAAAGCGTCTGTAAGCGTCGTGTCTATATCGTTGAACCCAACCATTAGCGGGCTTTTTCAGCATACACAGCGTCAAGATAAACACTAAATGCAACGTTTGATGGCGCTGAAAGCGTGTAAGCGCCAAAACGAATACATCCTATATGTATAGTTATGTCAAACAAACTTTATTGGCAACACTTAAATCTACTATCTTTGTGCAACCATTCAGACTATCATTTATTTTTTCCTTTTCTCACTCATTGTATCGGTTAGACTTCATATAGACATTCTAAGTACTGATATCCACGTTCGTTTTTAATTACGATTACGAAAATTTTTCGTTTTTTATGATTGTTTATAGGCTCCAAACAATTCATTTACCACAGTGGGAACTTCACTTAAAAATTATCAACCCTTAAATGTTTTCGGAAATGATAACTTCATTGCTTGCCAAAAAAATATATGACGAAAAGGCAGAATTACATGGTTTTTATTTATTTTAATAGAATTTTATTTATTTTGTAGTTATGTTTATTTACTTTTGAAAATATTTTCCAAAATTTTTATTTATGGGCTTTTTGTTACAAATATTACGGTAAAAGTGAATACTGTGGTTATTATTAAAAGTATCCGGCCATTATTCATAGTATTCACGTTTTCATAAATTGTATTTACCGGTAAGTATTAATAATTACTTGTGTAACGTAGCACATTTAATTAAAAAAAAACCCTCACCTGTGAAAACCACTTTCGGACAACCACCACATATTTTTATTTCCTTGATATCCCCCCAACCGTTCAGTTCCCCAATCCTCACATTTTTTCATAGCGTCAATAGTTTAGGTAGAAATAGCGAAAAATAAGGCACCACAAAATAACCACTTTTTGTTGGTGCCCTATTCTCTTTATTTTTCGCTATTTTTTTGTTTTCGCAGGTGAGGGTTAACCCATCTTACAATCCCGAAAGAACTGATCGACCTTGTATTATTTCTTAAATACCTTGTATTATCAACCCGAAAAATTTGAAGTAAAGCCGGTATTACACTATTAAATTTTGTTGATGATTTTCTGTAAAATATTTTGTCATTTTTTTTTATATATATTTAGTTCTAATCTCAAATTACTGTCTTGTTATTTAATAATTGTAGAATACGTTTCAGGATATCTTGGTATCTATAGACCCAATAGTCATTGATTTTAAAGCCAATAACAAAGAAGTAAACAAGCAACCCACTTCAAATCTTTTATAAAATGTAATACCAAGCTATTAACTTTGATAAAAGATATTTTACAGTGTAATGCTTCGTTTAAATATAGCCTGACTAAAGCCGCCATTTTGGAATATGACGTCATGAGTGTCATTACCAATAGTTGACCGATCTATTAGTCAGCATTAAACTTGCCTTATTACCAAAAACTATTGGCTGATAAAAAGTCTACAGTATTCAACAACCCTAAAAGTGATACATTTTCAAAATAACTTAGTTCAAAGAAATTTTGATGATTAATTACCCGCACTCTTTCCACAGCATTAATCATTCAAGGTTGACAATAAAGTGGCTTTGAACAGTCATAATGAATTTTTCAATAATCCGACCGATTTGTTATTGTTTTTTAACATTATTGAAAATAGTGCAACTAATAAAATTTTAATGTCACAAAACTATCGTATAATTTATAATTTCCTACATTTTTTTATTAAGGTAGTTAACTCGTGAATGACAAAGCAAAATGTTTAAAATATAGTATGATAAACTCTCTGAGTGTTTTAATATTTATGATACAATATACTATTGGTTGTACTATGCAAGACTTGTGTTGACAGTGATTTGATGTCGCAGTTGAAAATTATCATCTATAAATATGATTAACTTTTTTACAAATTAAAGAAAAAACACTTAGCTTAAGGTAGTTCTCGTGTGAAACCCGTTGTCTGGGCGAAATTAACTGAATTTTTGATAAATTATTCAAAATATAAGTATCTAACTTCGTTTTAAAATTTCAAAATTATTTACCGTTTAGTTTTGATAAAAATCCCGTTCAAAAATTGTAATCTCAGTCTATTCATATAATTGATGCCGTGTTATGAGTTGAAACTATTTAACACGATTAATGCAAAACAACTATGTTAATGTTATACTTCAGTTTCTTAAAGATTAACATCAAATTCTTAAAGATGTTCCCCAGCATGAAACCACTTTTCCACAGATTTTGGTCATTTTTTTCACAGACCAAAAATAACGTTTTCTGGTAAATCTCGAAGTTTCAGAATTTTTGGCCGTTTAGAACGCGAGATAATTAATAGCAAAGTAATCATTCTCTCTCTCATTAGAAGCATGTAAAACTTCATGCCCGCCCAACTATTTATTATCTGTTGTATTAAAAAAGAGATTCGACAGAATTTTAAAAAAAACTAGGATAGTAAAGATAAATATTTATTAATTAAATTTTTTTTTAAATTAGCGTTTTACCATTTTATTTTCGAAATATAAAATTTTAAAATTATTTTTATTTCAAAATAGCATTAATTTGTATATATGAATAGTGAATATATCTATGTGTTGTGTATGTGTGTATATGTATTTGTTCTATAATAAAAGCAAACCGGTTTTTTGTCCTGATTATATTATAAGACAGTGCTGGAACTACCTTAAGCAAAATGAGTAGACGAGTAAACTACCTTAAATAAATTTTTGTTAATTCTATTAATAAAAATAAATACCACAGTCCATAACTTAATTATTTTGTACATTTACTGTTGTGCTAGTCGATCTGTGAAATGAAAAAATCATACATAATAAGTACTAGGATTATTAATTTAATTATAATAAGTATAATTATAAACATGGAAAACAAGAAATTATTGGTATTTCAAATAAAAATTCATTCCATCAACAAACTTCTTTTTATTTAAAAAAAAATATCAAAAAATATAAATTAAACAATGTTAACAATCAAATACCAACGTTTGGCGATAATTTTGGTCAGGTGGAGGAATACGTGGTGAAACGTCAACGTGCAAAAATTGGCGTTAAAGAGATATTCAAATCAAAGTTGATATATGGACATGCAGGCTGTAATCGTCTAGACTCTAGACTAGCCATTGGGTAACGAAAAAGAGACAGACAAACACAAATATTATTGTTTTAGAAATAAGATATCTGCTTGCCTCTTTTTCTTTTTAGAAATAAATGTATGTCTCTGTTCATTAAAACGCAAATTGACTTAAGGTAGTTCACTTGTGACAGTCAAAATAGAAAATATACACCAATACGTTAAGGTATTTCTATCGGAATGAGAGAACGCGATATCTTAGAAAGAGATAAAAGATAGCTTTTTTAAATAGTAGTTGTTTTAGTGCAGTAAATCTGACAACGCTGTAACACACACTCTCATACATTGCTCAGCTGTGCGCAGTTGAATAACTCGTAAAAGAAACGTTGCTGCTTGTACAATTTACTTCTGGAATAGCCTAAATACTTGTCAAAAAGTAATCTTTGTTTATTGTTTTTTCGTAAACGACACGGTAAAGTATATCTTATTTAGGCTCAAAGCCCTTTTTAATTAGGCCCTTATTTATTTATTTACATATATCCAGTTTTGTTTGCAAAGTTGCTTTCTATAGCAAAAACACGACATAAAAATGTTCAAAAATGTTTCCTAAACAGTACCTATGGGTTCCCAGCCTTTATTTGTTAAATATTGATAAATTTGAACAATTATTGCAGCTGACAAAAACGTTTAATACTTCAACAATTTTTTTTACAACTTTATATCGTTGAAAACTACCTTTGTGCAAAATTACTTTTACTTGCATGTCGTTAGAAATACCTTAAACATTCTTTTACGACAATTTCAATTGAACATATAGTTTAAAATATGTAGTGTTTTAACACTTATGATACAATTTACTAAATGTTTTACTATGCAAGACTAGTGTTGACAATGAATATTCAATATCTTTGGGATCGCAGTTGTAAATTAATACTTTTAAATATCAATAGATTTATGTGTTTTTCAAATTATTATGTTAAGTTCAAATTAAGTTATTTGTTTTTGAAAGAAATATATTGAAAATTTTTCCAGTTTTATAAAAATATGGAGCATGCGCGAACCGTTTACGCATACCACGCATGTTCAAAATTTCAACTTCGATTGCAAATGTGAAGTATTTAGATTAATATTACATTTCAATTTCATCAAATTCTTAAGAAGAGTGGGTTTACGAGTGAACTACCTTAACACTTATTTTTCTATACACATATGAATCGCGTTTTGGAAAAAAATTTACAGATTGGACAATGCAGTTTCCAAGCACTTAAAAATAGTCATTACTTGCTTTATAATCTTGTAATAATTAATTCTGTTAAAAGCTTGAATGTCAATATTGATATTTTTTAATAATTGGGAGTACAAAAAAAAAGCTTGAAAGGCATCACAATCCCTGTATCTTCCTTAAATTGAAAATTTTAGCGCACGAAACAATAAATCCTTAAATGATTTTACCAAGATGGATCTCCAAATCGTTCAATACGTTTAGTAGATGCTTGTAAATCAATGGACACTTTTTTACGCATATAAAAGATTGGACAATCTCTGCTTGAACATAATACTTCTTCGTGTAATGAACCTTGACATCGTTGACATTCTGTCCATAAACGAGAGAAATTTTCTTCTAATTGTCGTTGTTTCGATAATTCATTTTGTAGATAAACATGTTTGTTTCCGTCACAATGGTGACATAATGCTTCCGTTTCACAATCTACTGGTAGAACAGTACGACATCCCAAACAAACTTCCCGTTTCTTAGTAAATGAGAAAAGTGCACCTACTTTTGATGTCGCTTTGTTTCTAGAACGTGTATGTTCACCACCTAAAAAATCAAAAGATTCCTTAGTCTTTTCCTGCATATCCCATCATTCTTTAAGGATGTACGAGCACTAGATATATAGTCCATTTATAAAATTCATCAAAATCTTATATAGTACATTCATAAAAGTCCACAATAATGTTTATTATTTTTTGTCGTAAGTTAAAATTAAAATTTAATTTAGGCCCGTCATACCAGGCCTATAAAAAATATTTAAGAAAAAACCCTGAGATTTCGGGTAGTTAAGATACCGCCGACAGAAATAAATTTACCCGAAATCTCAGTTTTTTTCTTAAATATATTTTTTTTGGGCCCGTCATACCGTAATTTTATTGGATCAATCTCTTTATTACTATTTCTATAGCGTAGATTTTTTTATTCGTCTTATTTTATTCCAAGTGAAAATTATCAAATTATATCGACGCTCACGGGTTTCTCCATAAGAGCAATGCAATAAAACTCCAACTTTAACATTAAATAATTAAGTCAAGACCCTCGTAACCTCCTGAAACTTTTATAATTGATTTATATGCACTTCAATTACATGTAAACAAAAAATCAAGCCTTAATCTTTTTGAAGCTCTATTGCTCGTACATCCTTAAGTAAACCATTCTTTAAAACCATCGACGATCTTACGAATTCCAAGTAATTTCTGTATAGTTTTCATAAATTTAGTTTAGTTTTACTTACGTAATAAAATTGATTCAGCCTTATCACCCAATACCGGTTGAAATATTCGTACTAAAGGTTTGGCTAATTGATTTTGTAAATAATAATCCACATCAATTGGAATATTATTTTCTAATACATAAATTGGATCTTCTGCTTTGTCATAAGCACGTGTATTTTTTGTTGCTGATATTATAACAAATGGTACACGATCACCTAATTGTGGTGCTGTTCCAGCATCACGTAATTTCATTTTTTTCGCTAACTCAACGTGCGCTTGTTTAGCGGTATACTCATTTTTTGTTAATTCTTTGGATATAATTAATTGAGATATATCAATACGATTACATAATAGATCAGATATTACTTGTTTTGTATGTTCAATTGCTCCTTCGGGATCTCTGCAAAAGAATGTAAACAAACAATTTATATTTATAACAAGCGTTAGACGACAGTTTGAGCGTTTTTCAAATGGCGTTCAATTCAAAACAACAAACTAAAAAAATGGTTCCATTTTAAATAGACTGTAAATTGCATTTTCCATTTTATATTTTAAATGTATGCTTCGTATGTACACTCCCGTTCAAAAAAAATGAACATAACTGAAATGTTAATTTTCTTACGTTTCATAAAACTCCTCACTTTTGAAACTCTCTGTATAATGTATAATTTTATTTATTAATTAACAAAGATAAGTAGTATATTTTTTAAGTGTGTAAAAAAGAAATGGAAGTATAAACTGAATTTATATTTTTTATTTATATATGCGGTGTCAGTGGCAGAGTAAGCATTAAAAAAATATATGTAATGTTAATAAGTGTTATATCTTTCTCTTACGTATAAAAATAAAACAAAATGTTGTATCTATAAAAAACATTTACTACAAGAATAATCAAAATTGTGAGAGACTGATTCGGTTCAGGTCTGTTCATTTTTTTTGAACGGGAGTGTATGTAACGGAATCTTTGAAGGTGATTTTCACCCACTTCAAAATGTCGGATTAAATTGAAACTTTGCACACTTATCAAGGATCGATGACAATACAATAATTTAATAAGTTTGTCCCATTATCCTGACCAGTTTCTTCAGGATTAGCGATTTTTAATATTATCCGAAGATACGGTGGTAGTGTCTCTTTAGCCTTTCACGGTAGTATCACTTTTTTTAGTCTTTATCAAGACTAAAAAAGCAAAAGTAAATAATAGTTTTAAAAAAACTAAAAAACACCCTTTTATAGCTAACCGAACTAAAAAGTAGAAAATAATTTTTAAATATGGAGAGTTCGTTCTATAGCAATGTAAAGTTCACTGGTTTATTATAATTAAAAAATTTCTAATAATTTAAAATAAGATTTAAGTTATTAAAAATAATGTTTTCTAATAAATCCCGAAGTTTCGGAATTTTTGACCATTTAGAACGCAAGATAATTAATAGCAAAGTAATCATTCTCTCTCACTCTCTCTCATTAGAAGCATGTAAAACTTCATGCCCGTCCAACTATCAGAATTTAAAAAAAAAAACTAGAATAGTAAAGATAAATATTTATTAAATAAATTTATTTAAAAAAACCGCGTTTTACCATTTTGTTTTCGAAATATAAAAGTTTAAAATTATTTTTTATTTCAAAATTACATTAATTTGTATACATGAATAGTGGATATATCTATGTGTTGTGTATGTGTGTATATTTATTTGTTCTATAATAAAAGCAAACCGGTTTTTTGTTCTGATTATACAAGACAGTGCTGGAGGAACTACCTTTAAAAAAAGTTTACTTACTTTTGTATTAATAATTTTTGCAGACATAAATTAATTGTGTTCGCTACCAATGGACTGTTATCACGACGTACGGTTTCAATCCCTTTACAATCCATTTTATCATATTTATCCGGTTTTGTATAGTACAAACCAGCGTAACGTTTTTTATTGATTAACAAATACGGATAATATACTTTTTCAAATTCCAATCTAATTGGATTAATAAATTTTTCACTAACAAATGCAGCAGCTTCCCGTCCTAGTTCCATACAACGTGCTAAATCTTTGACACCAAATTTCACCATAACAGAATCAGTATCACCGTAAATAACTTGAGCATTATGTTCGTAGCCATTAGCAATTGTATATTTCTCTTCAACTTCACTACGAGTTTTTTCTATCATAGTACGACCAAATGACGTTACACTCTGTAAACACAAGTTTAAATTTAATTAGATTAAGGACGTTCATCCATCAGGCTTGATAATTTCAAAAATTTCAAAGCTATTGTCGATCATTTCAAAGAGTAATTATCGATTAAAAATCAAAATTTTAACACAGCGTCTTATGGAGAACATAATTTGTTTGTACTTAAAATTATAATAACTATATTATTAAAGTAGCCACCATAATAAATAATGTTTATAAATATTCTTTAAATATGCAGTTTAAATATTTGCATTAAAAAAATGGTGTTGACGAACGTTTGAATTAATTAATAAAATTAAAACTGTTTTGTTAGGTTTGTTTTTGCCGCCATATTTTGAAAACTGACGACAGCGCACAGTAAAAAACATACACACTGCGAATTTCGCAACAAAACATAGTTTAGGGTCAGATCTGTCACATCAAGTCAAATCAATTTCTAATTTACATTTCCTGATATTTTACAATACTTTTAAAATATTTAGGACAAATAAAAAAAGGTTATAAATCGTCGATTATTGATATACTTTACAACTTTTTTAAAATCCTAAATAAATTATATTAAAGATAATACTCATCTGATTCGAGCGTAGTAAATGAACGGCCTAAAATTAAAAATTGAAATCGAATTTCTTACTCCGGAAATTTCTAAACACGGTAATTTTCCATTTTGTGCTCCAGTAAAACCATATACTGAATTGGCAGATAATTTTAAAGCTAATTGGCGACCATTTAATACAGATTTTTTCACTGGATCCGTTTCAGCTTCTAATTCTTTTTTAGCTTTCTTACGTGCTGCTAATAAATTTTCTAAAATATATGGTAATAAACCACGCCGTACTGTTGGCTTTACAAAATAATGATTTGAAGGAGTTTTTGTGATTTGATCATCGTTTAATCTAAAAAAAAAGGGAATTATTTAAAATTGTGCCATACAAAAAGATGGTATTAGCTTCATTGCGATCGTTACCCCAACTTATCCTTATTACCAGGATGTATTAAAGTTGTATAACATAAATTATGTGCCATCATAATACTTGGATACAGTGAATTAAAATCTAATGTTGCAATTGGATCTGTGTAGTAGCCACGAACAGGTTCAATAACAGTGGCACCTTCGAATTGATCATCCGTTCCTTGACCTTTATAGACAGGCATTAGATATCCAGCAGCTTTTGCCTGAATCAAAAAACAAATATTAAAAAAATACAATTTAAAATTGATTTTGATCAATTATTTAAAAATTCCACAATTGTCATGAGTTAACGGAACGAATATGTGAAAACGTTTCCACCTTTTATGTCGGCAGTACACACTCGGCGAGGCAATGCGAGACATAGCGAGCACGAGAGTGTACTCGTCTCGCCTAGTCAACGCTCCATTAAAAGTCGGTTTTTTGACACGACTCAAAGGAAACGACTGGTGAATTCGAGCACCCTCAGAACACTTTCGTCTACATTCGATTCCGTCTTCATTAAATTTATCCTTCATTACTCATTTGAATAATAATTATTTTTAATAGTTTAATCAAAAAATTACTATTCAGTAATTTTTAATTAAAAAATGTAACTTTTCAGGTATACCAACGTAATTTCCGTTATTTCATTATGCAAGCCACGTTGACTAATTGACGAGAACTGTATTGCCGATCAAATACTCGGCGAGAGTGTACACAGCTACACTCGCGGCTCCTCGAATATGTACTGCCGGCATTACATTTATATTTTTCGTGGGATTTAGATTACGCGTATGGTAAAACATCGAGCTTGCATAACGTCAAACAAAATATATAATCCGATTTCTAAACCACATGAGTAACATAAGAACAAAATGTTAAATTTTGTTCCAAATAGGACGATTCCGTATGCTTATTTTACATAAGTTCCTCTTGTGGAAGAAAGTTTTTTAGACACGAAAATCAATATCCATGTTTCTTCCAATTTAAATATTAAAAATAAATTTTAAACAAATATAACATTTATAATTTTACCTGTGACAATAGCTGCGTAACAACCTTAATTTGTTCACCACGAGTCATCAGGAGATTGATTGTAACGCCAGAGACACGTGCCAATTCCATATCGTTGGTAAAACTATTCAAATGATTTAGTATACGTAATGGTAATTGCGCGTCTTTTATACAATAGACTGCAAGCCTAAACAAACAAACAAAATTCGATTAATGTTGACCCTTTAGCTATCGAGTGGTGTAATTAAATTTTTGGATGTAGATGATAGATATGTAGCTGCAACACCAAAATGTATCCCCCGATTTTGTTACTATCAGTTTTTTGAATTGTCTCCCAAAATGATCACCACTACAAAAATAACCTTGACGTAGTGAATATCTACGGATATGATTTATTAGGACACGTTTTTCTTAGGCTACGGATCTAAGCAGACAAGGAGTAAAGCGGCTTAAGAAAGAAACTTTCTCCGTCGAAAATATCTTATAATTAAAAAGAATAGATACAAATTTATCTCACCTATGACGAGTTTGTTCATCTCCATTAAACAAATCCGAGATTTGTGTATGATGTACATCTTCTTTCTGTTGGCCTAATAATTCCTGAGCAACATTATTCAGTGTATATGAACGTAATCGACAATTACGTCTTGCAACAATTAACATGTCATATGGTAATCGTCCTTCCATGTTAACATACTTATATTCACGACGTCCCAATAATTTCGATTGAGTTACTTTTTCACGGACAACAGATCTATAATAATTGTTTTTTTTTCAATTAGTGATTATTTCTTTTTGTTAAAGATGTTTGGGAGATAAAATCGGAAGCAAAAGTACTGAAAATTGGAAATTCGTGAATATCTACCGTTTTTGTAGCACAAATAGTGTCAATACTAAAAGAAATATATTGAATTTAAAATAAAATAGGATAATTTATCAGTAATATTGAACTACTGATTACCGGTACGGTGAATATACCTTTAATTTAAATCAACAAACACATCTATCCTTTTTCTTTGTATACCATATACGTATAAGTGACAAAGACCGATTTTTGTTTACTCTCTATAATTTTTTTTACTCAACAACCGTTTAGTGAATGTTAATATAATTGTGCAAAATTGTTTCTATAGAGTTCAAGTTATATAATTTGAAATTTTGGAACGTTTCGTAACTTTTTTTAATGGTAATTGAAATGAATTGAATCTATTGAGTGAACAAATCTCCATAAGAACACATGAAAAGTTACAGATTTTAACAATAACTTTGTAACGGCTTTGTAAATCGTTTTAAAATTTCCACAATAAATTTAGCATTAAGTGAGGAACATTCTACTAAATTTTCGTTCGTTTCGTAGCATTTTGAAATACCTCCCAAACATCCTTAAACCGAAAATGGAAATCGGGTATTTAAGCAAATAACTCTAATGTTAAAAATCGGTGCATATTATAATTGTAATAAAAACACTGTACTTACACAACATTCTTTAATCGTCCTAAATATGGAAATTTGTCTAATTTTAATGTTTTGGCACGATTCGTTAAATATGGCAAATCGAAATTATTAATATTATAACCAGTAACAACATCAGGATCTAATTTTCGTACAAATTCAGCCCAAGCATTTAGCATAGCACTTTCTGTGTCATAACTAAAAACCTATGGAATAAAGGATTTGATCAGTAAATTTGGCAATTGTACACCACAATGTTTCTAAATATATACACAAAATATTAATTAGTGATTTCATGACGATTATCTATCTTAATATTTTTCGCCCGATTCACGGGATACTTAAAACTTTGATAATTATTGGAATGTTTGTCAATTTTTAACCAATTGCCATAATTCTCAGAAGCTATTCAAGCAATAAAATTCTGTTTAGTACGATTTATTACGTATTTTTAGCCTAAATTAATTACACCAAATTTATATAGTGTAAAATGACCCGTAGATATTTGGAGTGCAAAGGTATACGTTGCACAAAGGCTGGTTCCTCAAAAATGAAGAGAGTTTGAGTGGCGATGTTGTTTCTCTGCAGTCTTGTTAGAGGTAATGTCACTGTGCAAATTTACACATTCCTGAACCAAGTCCTCTTCGTTGGAATTCAGCTCTCAGCCTATCAAGGATGATCAAAAACGTGTCAATTCTGAAAGAATCTCTGGATGTATCAACTTCGTCATTGGTCAAAAACAAAAAATGAATCCAGATTCGAAAAATATTACAAGAATAAATCGTTATCAAATCACTCAAGTAAAACAATGTGTATAGGGTGTTTCAGGAGTAGTAGTAAATATTTATAATTTTTTGGAAAATAGTGGGAACACATTTTTTTCCCTCGAGTAAAGTGCTTTTAACTTCTTCGACCAAAAGTATTCGCTGACTATACTTTGTAAGATACGGGTTTCTCAGTTCATAAACGTTTCAATACGTGAAATCCTGTACGTGAAATACGCGCTTATTCATGAAAACGAATGTTTTCCCCAATATTCCCGGGATTACATATCTATAAAAAAACGGGTTGTGGCTGTGTCGTGGGCACAGCCGTTTGTTTTACGTGAATACGTGTACGTAACGGGTAATATTTTCTTTGAGCGTATTATATGTACACTGAGAGAAAAATTGTTTATACTAAACGGGCATTATGTGACGCAGCCTCTAAACCTTAAAATGACGGCGCTTCCCCCTCCGACACGTGTGATGCGTTACAGTCCAACGAAACGAGTTCTTTGATCCTTTAGCTATCGAGTGGTGTAATTAATTTTTGGATGTAGATGATAGATATGTAGCTGCAACACTAAACTGTATCCCCCGAGTTTCAGTCAATTCAGTTTTCTGAATTGCCTCCCACTATGGAAGCAAATTTAAAGACTTATTCACGTCAAAACTTTTTAAATTAAAATCGTCCATAATATCTCTTCAAATATTATCATTCCTCCTGAACACCCCCGTATATATAATATTGTTAAATAGTTATACTTCTGCATGTGCGATTGGAGCACACGATTTTAGTGTGTAAACACTACAATAAATTGGTTGTGCATCACCGTGACGTTGTACAACATTTGCAATTTGAATGACAGCATCGTGTTCCGGTTCCGGAAATATTCCTTTTCGATTGTCGCATTCAATATCAAAACTGAGAAAATAAAAAGGTGCTACTTTTGACCACTCTCCTTCGGGTGCATGTGCAATAAAATAATCACAGGACACATCCACTTCAAAATTACATCGAGATTCTTTTTGAAAACCTGGTGATAGTGGCGACGGTCTATGTCGCCATGTACCAACAGGAAGCTCAATCCAACAACAACCTTTAACGTGTTTATCGACCATAAATCTAAATAAAAAATTGTAGTTATTAAAAAAATTTTGAAAATGATTTTATTAGAAAGATTGATGATGTTTTACCGAATATCAAAATCCACATTACTTTCGAATGATTGATAATCATGATACCCAAATTTATCATACACTTTGGCTTCACGTAAAAGTCTAGCACCAGCTGCTACCATTTTAGGTAAAGTGACAAAAATTTGAGCAAATTTTTGCTTATCATCACCCGTATAGCCTTGTAAATTTAATCGTTCCACTAATTTCACATCTTGGACGCAATCTGTAACATTTTCAGGATTCGTTCTCATATCTTGCAGCATTACTGTATTCAACGCTTCCTAATTCGAGAAATTAAAATTTAATAAACGAAGCATAAAAATATTATTCAACTTTTTTTGGGCCGTGCTATTCGGACACAGGCGAGTCTCCAGCGTGAGTTAAAATTTAGATTAAACTAACGTTCAGATATTGTGGCAAAAACTATTGAAATTAAATAAGGTAACTATTTCAACCGAGTACTTTAGTTTTTACCACAATATGTGAAATATATAGAACGCCTTTTAGTGCGGGGGCCCAAGAACACCCAAACCTGACCAACTCGAGGTATGACGCTTCACGCTGAAGGCACGCAAGGGACTCGCATGTGTTTGAATAGCCATATCGTAATTATTAAGCCTTGAAACTTAATCTGCTCGAGCGAGGATTAATAAGCCTCATCTAGATGCCACTCTACGTCATTTTTAACAGATAAACACAATAATCTTTAATAGTTCGAAAAAAATCTGAGATCCTCAACTGCACACAACTGTTTTCTTGGAATTATCTCGGAAAGAACTTGATATTTACTTTAAATGGTTGAATATGTGTATCATCGAATGCGTTTGGAACAAGCACATAAAAATAATGTAAGAATCCATGGACATTACACATAATACTATGGCCATCCATAGTAATACCAAACATACGTATAACAGCAACACCACCTGATTGTGGTCCCGGCATTCCCGGTAAATGTTTTGATGTATAATGCTCGACATCAATTTGTTGAAATGAAATTTTATCATTTTCGGGTTTTAAGGCAGGCACCAGTGGTCGATTGTAAGCATCACTTCGCCTAAAAATATAATATTTGTAAATATTACAAAAGTAAAAATTAATTTATTTAAAATATACCTTTGTATTTTGGATGGTACATTAGGTGAATCACCTGAATTTCGTTTACTCATTTTTTGAAAATTATTTTAACAGTTTGTACATGTTAATACTTTACTTGTTAAAATGGTTTAAAAAGTCCTGAATTGCGCCAAATTTTTAATAATTCATTACTGGCTGTCAGTGTAGCCGTGTAGCGGTACGACTCGGTTTACACCTCTTGTTTACTCACGCAAGTTTTATTATTTTTTTAGGTTGTCCAATTTAGATTAAATTTTAAAATTCAATTTTATTTTCTATTTTCGTCTTATTTTGACGAGTTCTATAAGAATCCATCGTCAGATTGTGGTGCCACGGAAACCGTAGAGCTGGCAATTTTGGAAAAAATGCTACTTTTAGAACCAGAATCTTTGAATGACTTTAGAACTTATAGTATCATTTATAGTTCTATCAGAATAAACTCAGGAAGAAGTAGAATGCCAAACGGGAATGCTCTAGAAGAAACTTCTTGGACTAAAGTGGTTAAAAAAATAAGTAATTAAAAACAAGTAGTTAATAAAAACTAGAATAATTACAAGTAATCCAGACAGCATTCAAACCAGAAAGACTTCTGCACGAAGTCTTTTGAAAGAATTCTTACAAAAGTCTAATAATGACTTCTTAAAGCAGTCATTTTTTAGAACTACAAATTAAGAGCTTAAGCCTGAAAGAATTCTTATTTATAGAGTCAGAAAAAAGAATTCCAGAAAAGTTCTTTTTAAGAAGTCTTAATGTGTTCTTTAAGTGGTACATTGGACTTTTTAAAGAGTTCTTATCTGACGTCTAAATCATAAATAAGAACTCTTTAGGAATTCATGAAGAGTTCATATTAGCTATCTGGGATATGTTGACCTCCTGACTTTCCAGAATTTTGAGGTGACAACCCTGTAAATAATTAATAATTTATGCCTACATGAGTGTATCTAGAATATGAAAGTACTAAAAACTATGAAATATTGCGAATTTTTATTTTCACAAGAATTCCATTAGCATGACTTTTCAAATTCAATAAAATAATAATTTGGTAGACCCTGTGATACAAACATTGACCTATCAAAATCGAAGCTAACCCTACTTTTGACACTGTAGAAGTGTGTAGTAGTTATAAATCCGATCTGTCAATGTCAATCAATTGTAAAGTGAAACCAAAAATTTTTTGAAAATTTGACATACAGGTGATATTTTTTACAGGGCGGTACACAAAATGTACCAAACTGCATGTGGGGCCGCAGCTGCTGCCGCTACAGGTGGTAGTTGCGTCGAACCAGAAAAAGATCCACAGGGATTAGTTTCACGAGAACCTCCTGCACCTCCTGTAAATACCGAACTTGATTGTAGTGATTTTGATATTGTTAAAGCGACACAGGTATTTATTGTAGCTCTGGTTTGGAATTTATTACCCTTTTAAACATAATCTGTATTTACATATTTCGTGAATACTCCTTTTACAGTACGGTGCCTTAGGACGCGTTAAAGAATTAGTTGAAGCCGGTTTTAATGTTAACGAACCAGACAAAGAAACAGTAACTCTACTGCATTGGGCAGCTATAAATAATAGACGTGATATCATTTTGTACCTGATTGATAAAGGAGCCGTGGTTGATGCTATTGGTGGTGAATTAAACGCAACCCCATTACATTGGGCGACACGACAAGGGCATTTAAGTGCTGTGGTTTTATTATTAAATGCTGGAGCTGATCCTACGTTACGTGACGCAGAAGGCTGTTCTTGCATTCATTTAGCCGGACAATTTGGACACACACGATTAGTTGCATATTTTATTGCAAAAGGTAATTTTAATTTAGAAAAAATTATCGATATTCCATTGATTGTTGTCATATTAAAATAGGAGTCAGTGCGGATTTGGGTGATCGCGGTGGTATGACTCCACTTATGTGGTCATGCTGGAAAGTATCTGCAATTGATCCAACACGTTTGTTATTAACGTTGGGAGCAAGTACAAAATTAGCAGATAATGCTCATGGTAATACAGCGTTACATTGGGCGATATTAGCACGTAATGCACTAGCCATATCAACATTAATATTTCATGGAAAAGCAGCAATTGATATACCAAATCATCGTGGAGATACGGCCGTATCAATGTTACAACCATTCTTAGGTCAACCATGGATTCAACCAGAAATTGTTGAAATGGTATTTGAATATCAACAGGGAAAACAAAAACGAAATTTTTGTAAATGGGTTGTTTCGAATAAGGTATGTGTTTTTTATCTTTATTTAATTTCGAATTTACTTACATCGAAGTATTTTTATTTATTATGCAAATTTTGTGATAACTTATGTTGTAATGATGCTGAAACTAGCAGCGGGTCCGAGCAGTCGAGCTGTTGTTCTGAACGTTCAGACGCAGCTGTAAATTAAGAGAATTGTTCTCTTAACATGCTTTACGAAATAGCAATTATAATTTCAGGGGTCAACGAGTCCTTCTGAACTTAAAAAAAATTAATTAATTAATTCATTAATTAGTTTGGGCAAGGGGTTTAAGTGTCTGTATAGTCAGTCTGGACATCCATACGGTGATGTAAATTTGGAGAAATGTTTCTTCAACGTTACCAGATCATCCATTTTCTCCCAACTCAGTACTTAAAAATCCTCTCGATTCAAATAAATCCCTTAAATTAGAGATTTAAAAATTTACATAATCAAGCTCTCCTAAACATTTACATACTGTTGTAGACAATATTAATAAATAACACAGTACCTTTAGTTTAGAGGAAAATGCTCAAAAGGTTTCCTTAAATCAGCATATAAAAATGACAATATTAGGAACTCTAGCACTTGGATATGTTCTCGGGTGGATAAATTATAAACTAGAGTTAGTAGGTCTATGTTTGCAGCCCCAGCTCTCCTGACATACCATTCAGCCAACAAGTTTCGTGGTCGCACTCTGATGAACAACTTAATAATTACTGCTAGTAGGTTGAAATATTAAGCTTCAACTCCTGCCAGAGATCCCAATAAAACCTACTCTAGTCTGCCATCGTTTGTTTGCTCAGGCTCGTTGCTAGTTTCAGCGTCGGCGGAGCTTAATATATCAGCCCATTGTTAGGTTTTTATTGAGATTTTTGGCAGGGGACAAAGCCTGATATTTTAACCTACTTGTAGTTACTAAGTTGTTCATCAGAGTGAGACCATAAAACTTGTTGGCCGAAGTTTAGTTTATAATTTATCAACCCGAGATCATATCTAAGTGCTAGAGTTCCCAATATTGTCATTTTTATATGCTGATTTAAGGACGTTCATGTTCTACGCTAGAGTCAAATGAGTACTATCTTTACTAAAATTTATTTAGGTTTTTAAAAGAGTTGTAAAGTATATTAATAATCTTACAACGATTTATAACCTATTTTTATTTGTCCTAAATATTTTAAAAGTATTTATTGTAAAATATCAGTAAATGTAAATTAGAAATTGATTTGACAGATCTGACAATAAACTATGTTTTGTTATGCCATTCACAGTATGTATGTGTATATTTTTTTACTGTACGCTGTGGCCAGTTTTCAACATATGGTGGCAAAAACAAACCTAACAAAACAGTTTTAATTTTATTAAATAATTAATTCAAACGTTCGTCAACACCATTTTTTTTGTGCAAATATATAAACTGCATATTTCAAAGAATATTTATAAACATTATTTATTATGGTGCCTACTTTAATAATATAGTTATTATACTTTTAAGTACAAACAAATTATGTTCTCCATAAGACGCTGTGTTAAAAGTTTGATTTTTAATCGATAATTACTCTTTGAAATAATCGATGACAGGTTTTAAATTTTTGAGGGAGGATAACTACTGAATTGAGCTATTCAATTCACTAAAAAAATGTTATTTTCTACTATAATGCCTCATGCATGAACGTCCTTAACGACACCTTTTGAGCATTCAAAGTAACTTTTTTTCTAATTATCATTGATTATTAGAAAGCAAACATCGACCTACTAGCTCTAGTTTATAATTTATCCACCCGAGAGTATATCTAAGTGCTAGAGTAAGTTCCCAATAGAGTTTAATAAACAAAGGTCAGGTAATATTATAGCTAATAAATAAAATTGATTTGTTTTGTAGCGTTTTAAATGGTGGTGTATGGTTGGTATGCCATTTGTATCATTCTATATTGCTGGCCTGATAGTATGTTCAAATATGTTAACAATCATCAAAATGTTTATGTTAACATGCATGTATATAGTATTACATTTTACGGGCCATATATTATTTGATAATCGTTTTATGACATTATTACCAATCAGTGTATATTTTGCAACTAAATTTTGGATGTACAGTACATGGATCTTTTATATAATGCCATGGGTATCTTTTTTAACAAGTTTAATATTTTTATCAAGTTCGGGAGCATTGTGGTATTGTTTTATCAAATCATGGTTGGGTGATCCTGGTGTTATAAGAATTACACAAGAACAGCGATACAGAGTAAGTGTTAAAATAATAAAATACTTACACATATTATGTCCTACATTCGGGATAGGGTAGGATTGTGAGCGAAATTTGGATCATTTGCGGTAAGGCACGCTCAAGGATTTCTCTAATTGTGTGACATCACAATTCAAAGGTTTTCAAAATTTATTTAGAAAAATTTATCTGTTAAACTATTTATCCTTTTTATATTTATTGTGTTTATCTCAACATGTTATTATATTATTTAGAAGGTGTGTCTTTTAATAAGAGAGTGAGATAAATACATAATTATATTTAATAAAAAGAGACATATCGGCATGAGACAAATTGTCCCGTTTAATAAATAACATTGCACTTTTGTAATTAGCTTTTTATTCATTATAATATAAAACTGGGAAATACCTGAGATAGGTAGATAGATTGTAGAGACTGCCCTGGACGGGCTAGACATCGACCATAAGGTCCATTGTGATGCCTAAGGTTGTGAGGATGTGAGTGGAGTGGAAGGAATTTTTGTGTATAGACTAGGAATTGGTAGGATATGCGGCTGCAGCCGACTATGATAGGAACTATGCCAATATTCATCTGGAGTTCGTGAAGGAAACTGCAGAAAACCTTCTCAAGCATAGCCGGTTACTTCTTTCTTGTCCATACGCCGACCGTTTAGTCAATTAACCGCCCCTGTTTTTTTTTCTTCATAATTGACAAACTGCTGATGTTGGGATTCGAACCCATAACCTCCCAGTTTCCAAGTAGGCATACTGCACAGATATAACGCCTTAGATCGCTCGGCCTCTTGGACTGGTAAGGAAAGGGGAATAATAATTCTCAATTGTGACATAATATTTATAACAGGGGACAAATGGGGTAGTAAAATATTGTTAAAACATGTGTGGCGTAATATGTGGATAACCGCATATCTGATA
This sequence comes from Nineta flava, assembly GCA_963920215.1. Classification (NCBI taxonomy): domain Eukaryota; kingdom Metazoa; phylum Arthropoda; class Insecta; order Neuroptera; family Chrysopidae; genus Nineta; species Nineta flava. The sequence goes on from OY986042.1 coordinate 104,765,729, forward strand.
GGGAAACTTTCACCCAATTTCAGATGGCACTATCGAATTATGTAACTAATTTAATTGTAATGATGTTTTTAGGCTATTATAGAATTGGCTGAACGTGGCGAAGGAGCATTTGAACCAAGTATATTTTGTCCATCGTGTTTAGTACGACGCCCTCTACGATCCAAACATTGTTCGATGTGCAATGTGTGTGTTGCTAAATTTGATCATCATTGTCCATGGGTCGCAAATTGTATTGGTAAGTTGTATCTATTTTCATAAATAGTAAATAGTTGCGTGGTCCTTTTAATAAATATCAAAAAAGTTATGTTGAAAATATTTTGTGTTTTTTTAGGCGCCAATAATCATAAAGAATTTATTGGATTTTTAACATTTATAACATTATTGTCATTGCAATTTTTACGTGGTGCCATATTAACATGGAGTGAAAAATGTGGCAGCCTGTATCCATTAAATTATGGTACACTATCAATGATTGGATCATGTGATCCATGGTTAGCATATGTTTGTGTGCATGCATTGTTACACGTGCTATGGGTAACAATGTTACTAAGTTGTCAATTATATCAGGTAAATATTCATTCTGTTTAATATACACATATTCTGTTTAATACATCTGGGATGAGAATCGAACTCACGACCTCTGTTAACCGGGCTAACTCGAGTTGAATATAAAATTTCAAAAATACTTCGATTCGCGACAAAATAATCGTGAAAAAATGACGATTACGAATCACGTTTATCGTTTATCAGGGCAATATTTAATCAGTGTACAATCTGCTTTTTTTATTTATCCCTCAAATCACTTACCACTGGATATTTTGCCGAGGAAAATTTTTTCACGGATACTTGGACCAAAAATTAAAAATCGTGATATCGTTAATCACTATACTGAAAAGTTCTCGGCCTACCTCATAGATGGGGCACTGCCACAAATGAAATTACTGCTTTTTCATGTTGGCGCACTTGTTGCAAAAGTAAATACCAAATGTGAATTAGATCAGACAAATGACGGCGTGTTGTGTGTTTTTCACAAAATGAATAAAATTGAATACCGTTTCGTCATAAAATTCTTCGTTTTGGATGGTTTATCGCCAACAGAAATTCATCCAAAGTTGATGAACAGTAAATAAATGGGTAGCTGAGTTTAAACGTGGCCGTATATCGATTGAAGATGATTCAAGTAAAGGGTGTCGCATTTGTTAAATGCTGATCACAAACAAATGAGAAATCGACTTTCTCAGCAATGTTTGTGCCGTTTTAAGAAAAATCCAACAAAAATTGTGTGAGTTGGATGTTTAGTCCGAAGATTAAAAATCGTGCAATCGTTGATCGTTATATTTGTTTAGGATTTAAAGATGTCATATGACAAATTTGTTTAAAATATAACGGGAATAATTTGTTTTGTTTTCTAGATTGCATGTCTAGGCATGACAACAAATGAACGGATGAATCGTAAACGTTATATACATTTTACGAGTGTTGGTGGTCGATCACCATTTTCACGTGGAATTTGCCGTAATTTAGCTGATTTCTTTGGTATAAGTATTTATGGTTTTGTCAAATCGCAACGCATTGATTGGAGCACACGATTTGATTTAGATAAAAATATTGAACATCAACCATTATTACGACATAAGGATAATTTTCAATATGTTTAAATATATATTTCTTATTTGACAATTATCATCACACAATTTGACACAAATTACCAATGTGTTTATTTAAACTATGCAATTATAGTTTATGTTTTATATTCATAACATTCCAATCTGATGATATCATTAAAGTGCGATTAGTCATAATGTTTTTATTTATTCTGATATGTCCTGATGGTTCGGGAGACCAAAGGGTTTTTTTAGGATGATGAGCATCAAGCTGGTACTTCGTTTTGACAAGATGCCCAAGTTTTTTAAGTATAAAATTTTGGAAAACTGTATCGAAATTTTCTGGAAGCCATTGAGGATGGGAGACTCGGAGTCCATTCCATTGAATTTGTTGGATGAAAATTTGTCCTTGTTCTTCACTTGATTATCTTACAATTTAAACTTAAAAATAACTTGATGCTCGTAAACTTTGAATGAACGGTTTGATTCGACCGTTCATAGAAGGAAAATAGATTAGACAAAAATATTTAGATGATTTATACACGGGATGTTTCAAAATAGTGAGATAAAAAATGGATTTTCATGAATATAAGTGTATTTAACGTCCATGGTTCAAAGTATTAATCAAATTTTGGAAAAGTAGTTTTTATAAATTGAGATTCGGCTCTATACCGGATCCCAGTTCATATGAAATTTTTTTCCCTAGAAAGATATATCCCGGGGTATAAAAAATATTGCATTTCGACCTTATGGCTCATTGTGTGCCCCTTTCTACTTCATTCTGACGGGATTCGCTTCATGCATATCTTGGAGATGGCCAGGAGCTTGCTTATCAGGTTTTCCTGAAGGTTCATACATTCGGGGTGAAATGCACCGAATATATTGTATCTGTTGTAACCGAGAGATTCACAGTTAAAGACGATGTGACTGGATATTTCTTCCTCCTCGCCCCACAGTCTACAAATACTGAATCCATTATGGAGTCCTATTGTGTGCACATGCTTTCGTAGGTGATAATGTCCGATGATGAATCTGGTAACCTTCCGAAGTTATACCCTGTTCAGGTTGAATGTATCGAGAGACAGCCTCTTGGATACATTTGGAAATAGAAATCACTGTGACCTGATATCCAAATCAATTTAACATTGTTCCGATTTGTCAGCTCCAGTAGTTCTTCTAGACAATCCCTGACTAGCCTTGAGTTGATTTCGGTTGCAGGTATTAAACTAAATAAAGACTTGAATTAAATTAAAACTAATATAACGGTTCTTAATCTAAATGCTATGAATAGAAAAACTAAACTATATTATTCAAATTCAACTGTTTTTAACTCAACAGATCGCTTGAATTACAAAATTGTCATGTTAATTACTTGATATGCCATATTTGTGTTAATTTGTGCCCTATTGTGTAAATATATGTCAGAACAGTCCACGTAACGTTTAAGAGAAAATTAATTTTGATGGAATTACCTAGAATCCATTAGACATTTATATATTTTGTGTATATAGTTTTTTAAACCCTATTTTTTTTAAAGGAATACTTTAGTATAATTTTTTTTAAACCGTAAGGGTCGAATTCATAGCATAAAATATAGAGTTGAAAATACAACTATCGATTATGAATTTCTACCCAAAACATTTGTTTTTCTTATTAGTGACAAAAGGTAATTCTTTTTACACGATATGTTTATTTGTAAAAACTTTGCATTGAATGTCATTTTCCTCTGGCTCTTGATTAACACATTCTCAGCGAAAGCGATTGACTTATTGCTGTAGTAATAAATTAATATTTACTTTCAGTCTCGTGTAATTTAACGCTTATTCGTTTCCGTTTAAGTCTTTAATCGCCAATTTGTGCAAATCACTGTGCACTTTGTATAATGATTGCTCAGAGAGTTAAGTTTCAGCGAAATCGAGTTTATGCGATCAGTTCATCAGGAATTTTTTTACAAAATATCTCCCATTCAATACCAGCAAGTCACATTCTATGCATAATATTACATACAGTATCACTTAGAAAGTTTCAACTGGTTCAATTTTTATGAACGGGAGTGTATATTTAAATATAGGGTTTTTATTCCAGAGGTTTACAACTTTAAAATGAAATAAAATGCACAAAAATCGTGATAAGGGCCATGATTTTGGCTTTATTGGTAAGGTAATTTTTATGCTATTAGTATTTAAATATGATTTCGGGCATACAGGTGACTCGGGTGGCTCAAAGATCGTGCAATCTGGAAGTCCATTATCCTGAGGCTCTTATATGCCCCATTGTCTCTGATTTATCAGCATAGACTAGGAATTTCACATATCCCAACAAAAAATAATCTAAAGGAGTTAAATCACACGATCTTGGAGGCCAATTCACAGGCCCATTACGTGAAATTATGTGCTCATCGAAAGTTTCATTCAATAAAATGATTGTGGCGCGTACTGTGTGGCTTGTTTCGCTGTCTTGTTGAAACCAAAGCTTTTCCACATTAATGTCATTCAATTGGAGAACGAAAAAGTCAGTAATTATGGATCTATAGCGTTCTCCATTAACTGTCCCGTTCTGTTTTAATTTTCCATTAACTGGAAATAATGTTGCTAATTCAAAAAACAAACCCGTTAAAAAAACACCAAACGTAGCCGAGGCGTCCATATGCCCGTAATCATATTTAAACATTAAAGGCATAAAATTACCTTACCAATATAGCCAAAACCATAACCATTACCACAATTTTTGTGTGTTTTATACCTCCAAAAAAACATAGAAATCTAAATCGATAGGTCTTAAATAAAGCACTACTTTGCACACTATAAAGTGGTAAAGTAGCGAAAAGAGGTCAAAAGTGTTATTAAACTCATATTTATGGTACGACACATTTTTTTTTCCACAAATTTAAACTTTCTGGGCAAATATTACATACAAAATTTTCAGCTAGACAGGATATTTAAATGTTTAAAATATTTAAAATAAATTATGTGAATTTTAATATAAAATTCGAGGCGCATGAACAAAATTCGTTTCCCTAATATATTAGAATCACGAAAATGTTTTCCCAAAAAAAAAAAAAAAAAACAATTAGTTTTAGTGAGTTAATTTAGTGCTTAAAAATGCGAGTTAATAAATGTGCTGGTTTTGTAATTATTAGTGAAACGATACAAAGAATTAAGGTTAAATTTAATTGCATACATTTCTAATGAATACGTTACATGATAAATATACATCTCACACAACATAACCCACCTCATAAATTATTGCGTACATAAAACATAATCACACCAATTTAATCAAAAAAAAAACAACACAATCACTTAAGGTAGTTGTCCTGTGAAACACGTTGTCAGGACGAAATTAGCTGAATTTTTGATAAATTATACAAAATATAAGTATCTAACTTCGTCTTAAAATTTCAAAATTATTGACCGTTTAGTTTTGATAAAAATCGCGTTCAAAAATTGTACGATTAACATTACAGGTCTATAAAGATTTTTAAAATAATCAAAGAGAACTCTAGGTTTTTTTAGATTAAATTTCAAATTCCTAGAACATTTGTTTGTATTTTATAAATACGTATTTCGACTACAATGTAGTCATCATCAGTATGATGACTACATTGCACCAAACAATGACTAACACGCACCAAATTAGCAACAAGCAACATATCTCTGAATCCATATCCCAGAGATAGTTATGATTAGCTAATTCATACTGATGATGACTACATTGTAGTCGAAATACGTATTTATAAAATACAAACAAATGTTCTTGGAATAGGGGCAAAATTTGAAATTAAATTACAGGTCTATATAAAAGTAGTAATTTCACCACACTTTTAAATTTATTTAAGGATGTTCCAGCATGAAACCACTTTTTGACAGATTTTGCTCATTTTTTTTCACAGGTTAAAAATAATGTTTTCTAATAAATCCCGAAGTTTCAGAATTTTTAACCGTTTAGAACGCGAGATAATTAATAGCAAAGTAATCATTCTCTCTCACTCTCTCTCATTAAAAGCATGTAAAACTTCATGCCCGCGCAACTATTATCTGTTTAAAAAAATTTAAAAAAAACTAGGAGAGTAAAGATAAATATTTATTAAATTTTTTTTTAAAATCGTGTTTTACCGTTTTGTTTTCGAAATATAAAAGTTTAAAATTATTTTTTATTTCTAAATTACATTAATTTGTATATATAAATAGTGAATATATCTATGTGTTGTGAATGTGTGTATATGTATTTGTTCTATAATAAAAGCAAAACGATTTTTTGTCCTGATTATATAAGACAGTACTGGAACTACCTTAAAAAACGTGTCGGGCGATTTGCTTAAAACACTAGGACAATGTTAAATGATGTTAGATTTATATTTTGAAAGATAAAAATTATTGACGGTTTAATTATTGTAATAGATTAACAAAAAGATTGACATTTTTATATAATCCAAGCGCGAACAAGTATACGAGGTACATTCAAGTAAAAAAACGGATAGTCTACAATCTCAGTCTATTCATATAATAATTGATGTGTGTTCTCAGCTAAAACTTTTTAACACGATTACTGTTAGACAACTACCTTAAAACCTCCTACACCGACAAGTTTTAAATAGTAGTTTAAATATTGTAAGTAGTTGTTTGTAAATTTTATCATAAATGTCCTTTAAAATCAAGTACAAGTTCTATCAAATTAGCTTATTTTCAATATAAAATATATTTAAACAAAAAAACACGTGGCGCATTTTGTGTGCTTGTGAAATAAAAAAGTTTATATAGAGTTTAAGAAACAAAACAAAAAAACATTCCAAAATTTTTTTTATATTTATTAAGGCGATTTTATGTGTAACCACTTGGCGTTGTTAGTTTTAGATAAACAACGTTGCAAGTCTATTTAGTTGTTAAATGTATCCAAAAATTTCTTTCGATTTCTTACAACTATTAGGTTTTAGGTTTTTTTTTATTTAGTGAATACGTTTATGCGAGGCATAAAAGTGATGTTACGTTTTTTTTTTTAAATATCAATTGTGAACTTCGAACATCGATGTCAACCAGTTTTTAATTATGTTGAATCATTTTAATTGCTTGGGATCAGGGCCGGATTAAGCCATGCAAGGCCCTTAGGCAATTCAAGTCTCGGGGCCCTCCCTGTTTTTTAACTGCCTTAGACAAATTTTTATTTTATTTGACTTAATTTTATTTATGACTATCCAGTTTATATATCTTATCTCCATATAGTGGAACAGTAGTAGCGAAAAATGCTTTGATCATTATTTTAAAAAAAAGCTTCATCCGGTCGGTTGAAGAAAAAACTATGGTAATTTAGGATATCTCAGAAACTAACACTTCTCTGGGGTCCCAAAAGACGCGGGGTCTATAGCTTGGAATGAAGTAAAAATCAAATGAAAGAAAGGTTCATTTCTTTATATGATTCAAACTTCAATCAGTTAAGGTTGTAGTACACTCGTGACAGTTAAAGCATAAATTATAAAATATAATATAATAAATTTACTAGTTGTGTTTTAATATTTATGATACAATTTAATATTTACCATACTATGCAAGACTTGTGTTGACAGTGATTATTCATTATTTCTTGTCACCTTTCGTCACCTTTAAATATTAGTTTTGGAAATAAATGTGTAGGGAAGTTTTCCAGCATTATTAGAAAATAGGGTATTAATATCTCGTTTCAAAATCGGTTAAAACGTTTGATTTATTTAAATTATTTGTCACTGAGCTTAATGTCATATTTAAATTTCATTAAATTCGTAAGTAAAATGAATTTACGAGTGAACTACCTTATCGTAATTTACATATAGTAAACTCAAACTAGAGAGTCCATCTATTTAAACAGACGAAACGCGTGATCTGAGCACATGTTGATTGAATATGATTGATTCGTTTGATAACTTTGACCTTTAAATCTAAATTAATACAAGTTTCAGTTTATTCGTATGGGTATTGTTGTTTATCATTTTTGTGATCCAACATTTCGATTGTTTGTTTGATTTTTTTTAAATATTTATTTTTAGTTTTTGTTGTTATATTTATTCTTGTTTTATTTTTATTGTTTCCATTCGTTATATTCATACTTATAACAAAAAAATAATATAAATAAAAAACGAAAACGATCGAATGAAGCCGGTCCGTTTTGACATATGCTCACGCATTTTGACATATGTTGAGTGAATGTATTTGTTACTGTCGATGGACTGTAAAGCTTGGAAACTAAATGAATTGGTACAAACCAACTGTACAGTTTTGAAAAAAGAACGAAACTTTTTCTGTCAAATGTACATGTCTTTTTGGTTGTGCTACATGGATACAATTCACAATATTTTCATCACTCAAGGGTATCTCGTTGTTATTCACTGCTTTATTATCAAACAATTAAAAATAAATTTCATTAATGCATGATTCCAATTACGTAATATTGTATGACTATCGATGTATTAATATCATTTTGAACTTTCGCAAAGACGTAATACAAATCCAACAGACATTAAGCGATGTAATTACAATTATTATAAAACAATTATTTTTAAGTATCACCTTAATCTCGTTACTAGTTATAAATGTCTTCTATTAAACTTATTTTTTTTAAACGAATCGCTTAAGAATAACCAAAAAAATTTACCATTAAACATCATTTTGCAATTATTAACAGCAATGTTATTGTTGTTAATTACAACGAATATGTTATACATCCATTGTGGATATGATGTAAATTATGAATGGTATGTAAGACTGCGCTATATATCTTTGTTCAATTACAAATTTTTCAAATATAATGTTTAAAAATTATTGTGCTTTTTATTCTAAAATATTTAAATATATTTACAATAATATTAAAGCTATTTAAGCTATCATGATTCACTTAAGTAATTTATGACAAATTCTAAAATTAATTAAGGCTATTTTTTAAATGTGTATTGTATAAAGAAAATTTAGTAAAAATTTCAAAAAGAAAAAAAAAGTATGAATGTTTTAGTATGTTATGTGTGAATAAGATAAATACAAAATAGCTCCGTTAATTCAGCGCCGGAATCAATATTTGGCAAAATAGCCAGCTAATTGTGCTTAATTTGCGCTACCAAAGTCTTCTTTAAACATATTTGTGCGTCTTTTTGTTTTTTTATAAATAAATAATCAAATCCCGGAGTGCTGGAATTGTTTGGAGTATAGAGTATCCGGGAGTGCTGGAGTATGGAAATCATGATTTTATGTACTTTAAAATACCTACACTATTCAATTGCGATTCATTCGTGCTTCTGATTTCGGAATTGATTTTTTAATTATAAACAAAACAAAAAGACGCATAAATATGTTTCAAGAAAATTTGGGAGAGCAAATTAAGTAGAATTTGCTGGCTATTTTGTCTTTTTCGCAAATATTGATTCGGGTGTCCAGTTCACGGAGCTATACAAAATGGGTACAAATCAAGTAAAGTATTCAGGTCTTCTTTTTCGAACATTTGTAACATTTCAGTTCAATTTGATTGTTTAAATCAGTTAACAGCGTCTCTAGAGCATCCACAACCTTATATTCGTCTACATGTATTTTTATTTTTTACGGTAGAATGCTGTGAGCTTTATTACATTTAGTAATGTGAGCTTTATTACATGCTATTTTACACTCAAATTTTATTCAAGATAGTAAGTGATATGATCCATTTTTAATCACTCGTGCAAAGCGAACTGAAAAAACAATATAAAAGTGTTTTCAAAAACTAGACATGAAGGCGTGGCTTAATTAATATGGCTAACTTTAGATTGCAAATTTAAAATAAATACGTGTATTGTGAATCAGTGGCAGTTAATTTAATAACTTTGATGCTTTCTTTGAGTGAAAGTTTCTTTTAACTGGGTAGGTACAAATGTTGCTAAAAAAGAAATAGATTTCTTTGCTTTTAGTAGTATGCAATGCGACTTTCTCATAGTTAGAATTTTAACCTCCAGACGTCGTTACCAAAATGGCCAGTTCTCAATTGTAGTAATTTCTGTTATCCAATATTAAATAAACTATTGAATAATAAATCGATCACTGTTTTGTTATTGTGTTATTTGCACATGCAAGTTCGTAAGTGATAAAATTCGAATTTCAAGAAATGTTACAAATGTATAATTATTTGAAACTATTACACGGTCTGATACCCATTTTGTGTAAATTGTGTTGTAGCTGTTTTACACTACACAATAAATTGTGCAGTCCTATACAAACTGTCTTAAACATAGAAGAATATGTTACACAGTTTTCAATAAAATTTGTCTTCAAATATATGAAGGTGTGAATTATAAAGTTATTTTCCTAATAATTCTAGGAATCCCACTTGTAACATTCGTTTTATAGTTTATATAGACCAGTTCATAAGGTCTTATGCACATGCGATTGTCGTAGCGTGATTTTTTGAACATCTGTCCAAAACGAAAACAAATCGTGATTTGAAATGATAAGGGCTATTGTCCTAAATCTTGTTCATTTTCTATTTCCTTATCAAAATTTAAAAGAATTGCAATTTCCTTCTCAAAACCGCAAAAGATTTATTGAACAATGAATTGTGTAGTGTTGTGTGCAACACAGTTTAAAAAATTCCAATATTCTTCTAAATTGATAAATTTATGAATATAAATTGATATATTTATCCGAAATTTTTTGTTCACAATATAAAATGATAGTTGTGACGAGGTTGTGACGGCTGTACCGAACGGGATACACTTAGACCATACGGTCCATTGTGATGCCTGTACATAAAGGTTGTGCTACTGCAGCCGACTTTGATAGGAACTATGTCGATATTCATCTAGAGCTCGTGAAACGGAAACTGCGGAAACCCTTCGTCGCCAGTTTAGTTAATTAACAGCCCTATTAATTTTTTTTAATGGACAAACTTTCACCGTTGGGAATTGAACCCACAATCTCTCAGTTCCAAGCAGAGCTTTTGACCGAGCGGCACTTAGACTGATCAAATTGATAAAGAAGTTGAAAAATTTCTTGCGTAATGTAAAACAGTTATTATTTAAATGCGATATTTCATTACATGTATCAAAAATAAATTTAATAAATGGATTTGTTTGTTACATAAATTTAAATGTTTTTTTTTTTTTTTCATAATTGTAAATAAATAATTTATTAATTAAATAGATATTTGAATATAAAAAGGTTCACGCTTGATTGATGATACGTATTTGTAATAATTAGTTAATTACGTACACTTAACAGTTTACGTAATGTGTATTTTTATTGTTTTTTTTTTAATTTTTATTCGTCCATAAGACTGTGTGTGTATAATTATTGTAATAAATAATATTTAAAGAGTAATAAACTTTTTTAATTTCTTCTTTTATTTAAATAAAATAATAGTGTGTGTACTTAATTTATGTACGCTCGTGAGAAATTATACTTCTTTGGCGTTTATATATACACTATAGTACTGTATAGTCTATATACTCCATACAGTTGGAGTGCATAGATGGCCCGATTTGGCCCATTCACGAACTTGACCTTACCATTTAGTTCCAGTACAGAGACACACACAAAATTTCAGGTTTTTATCTCTTTTCGTTTTTGAGTTATTATTTAGTGCAACTGTGTGTACTCCGTATCGAACTTTGGTCAGACCCATAGTTATATTCGGCGGTGAGACTTGGAGCATGACCGAGTATGAGCAAGATTATTACGGCACAACGGATCCAGTGGTTAGGTCGTATAGTCTGGATGGACGAGACACGCATGCCTAAAAGAAACCTGAACACCAAAATCTAGACTACAAGAAGAAAAGGAAGACCACGACTGCGATGGCAAGACTGTGTCACCCAAGATTTGAAGACAATGGACGTGAGTGGTAGGACAAGCAAAACTAATGTCGGAACAGTCTGGAGAGTCATAGTGGAGGAGGCCAAGGTCCACAACGGGCTGAAGAGCCGTTTGCTTTCTTACTTGTGTGCACTTCATTTAAAACAATGAATTTCAATGTTGCGATTAATAATCGCATGACAGTAAATCGCAAGTAATCGCCTGGCCTAATGGGTTTCCATAGTGATACTATTCTTATTTTATACCAATAAACAATTTTAACATTTTTTTTTTCAAGAAAGTACTTGGTTTAATTTTATAAAACCAAATATATATTTATATATTATGTATATGCATATTTAAAAGTATACATTTAATTAATTTATTTTAATGATTGCTTTCTTACTTGTGTGCACTTCATTTAAAACAATGAATTTCAATGTTGCGATTAATAATCGCATGACAGTAAATCGCAAGTAATCGCCTGGCCTAATGGGTTTCCATAGTGATACTATTCTTATTTTATACCAATAAACAATTTTAACATTTTTTTTTTCAAGAAAGTACTTGGTTTAATTTTATAAAACCAAATATATATTTATATATTATGTATATGCATATTTAAAAGTATACATTTAATTAATTTATTTTAATGATTCGAAAAAATGTGATAACTCAATCGACTACAACTGCTTATCCAGAAGATGCAAGTGTGACTTCAGAAATAACTGAAAGTGATGTATCGAAATTGACTACAAATTATAATAATGAAAATGGTTGGGCCAAGTCTTATTTTAAATTTATTCAGTTAAACTTTTAAAATTTGATTTTCAGTAAGTAAAGATGTGAATTCGTCAATTGAAGAAGTTCGTGAACATTTGAAAAATGTCATAGAAATGATGGGTCCACATTCTCCCAAGGTTAATACTGGTTTCGAAGCCAGCAATGATGCTGATAATGAGGAATCATTGTATTCTTCTACATCCATTATAAGCTCATCTGTGCTAAAAGTACAAAAATTATTTTTATTTAAATTATTCACCATGTTTTCCCATTTTTTCGAGTAAATGTCTAGGTACAGATTGAGATCCAAGCGAGATAAATACACAATTCTATACATACAGTAGCGAATTGTGCCAGGCATGATAGCATAAACAAGGCATTTGGGGATGAGGTATTATAAAACCTCGTGTTCGAAATTTACAAAATTTTTAATGAAACTCATTGCTTCAGCTTTGCCCAACTATTCAATATGTATGGGGGACTATGCGACTACGGTTGCTGAATGCTGACAAGACTAATCGTCCTTAATCGATTACGCCAAGCCAATTAATCTGTGTCTTAATTAAGCATGACGTAGATATTGTTATTTAGTTTGTGTCTACAACACTGATCTCTATATAACTAGACAAAGTATCTTATGTTACGCCATTATCAAAAGTTGAAGGTGTAATCAGTGCCGCTTCAACTAGCCAATGTACTAAATTTTGCTTCAGTGCGTCTGCGCGGCATTTATATACAATACGTATTTATATTTCTACTAACACACATAAAGTTTTGCGGCTATTTAGTACAACTGTGTGTACTCCATATCGAACATTGGTCAGATCCGTTGTTACATTCGGCGGGGAAATTTGGAAACTTTTTTACGAAAATTCGAACGTAAAATCATTAGAAGGACAAATCAAACTAAACGAAAACCAATTTAAAATCATAATAAACGATGAAATAGATGTTATCCTGAACCATGAAGATATTATCCGGTTTATTAAGGCACAACCGATCCAGTGGTTAGATCATATAATCCGGATGGACGAGACACGCATGCCCAAAAGAATCCTTAACGCCAATAGTGGCGCAAGCACACTGAATCAAAATTTAGTTCTTTGGCTAGTTGAGCCAATACTTTACTTGACTGTTTTGATTTTTTTCGAACAAATTGTTTGGCCGGGTCTCGATTAATTTTTTCCTGTTCAACAGTTTTTGGTGTCAAATAAAAAAAATCGTGTGCATTTTTTATTTTCGTTAAATTTATATTCTTGATAAATTTCTATACGGCGCTAGTACCTTAAGTATTTGGCCAAAATCCGAAAAAAGTAACTTATTTAATGTTTTGCCAAATATGGAGAACGCAAAATATATAAGAAGGCAAATCGTTTTTTGTGTTCTGATGCCAAATAAGAGCATATCTGTACCATAGAGTTAAAAGTTACTCTATGATCTGTACAAATTTTTTCGAAAACCTTATTTTGCTTGTATACCATTTGTATAATATATTCGTTTAGGTACAGAAATTAACTTCACGATTGCATGATGAAAATAAGGAAATACCGAGAAACGATATGTTACCGCCAAAGACTAATTTAAATAAATTTGAAATGCATAAAGGTTTAGATCGATATACTAAGAAACCAGTTTGTTGTTGCGTTCTTGATTATTGTCCATGCCATTCTTGTCCTTATAAACATAGGTAATATTTTAGTTTTTTTTTTAAATATAATTAATTTTTACTTTTATTGATTATATATAATGTTACTCAATTAGAAATCAACACCAGTCCATTAATGGGAATGAAACAGTTGATCAAAATAAAAGTAAAGTAAAAATATTTAAATATTTTTCTAATATGTGTGCTTTCACACTTACCGGAACCTGTGCCGGATGCAATGTAATGAAGTCAGTGTTTTTTTATCTCATGTGTTGATATCAATATTATCGTGATGTAACTTGTAAGCTTGAACACGGAATTAAGATTTATCGCAACCGGAGATTGTGTATTTTTTACGCTTAATTGATAACTGACCATTTTGTTCACGACGTCTTGTGGCCAAAAAGTTAAGTCTGCAGTATAAGTTACAGCCGGCCCTATGTACGTACTATGGACCACAAAAGTAGTGCCCACGTATCAAAATTTTTTAGTTGATGTGTACAATGGGCCACAGAAGTTTTGGTCATATTTCAAAATTTTATAATTGATTTTTGCCTTATACATTCGGTTTTCGAAGAAATGCTTCGAATAAAAGTTTTTACTATATTTGTAATGAACAACTTTTATCCGAAGCAAAGGCAAAAATCAATAAGAAAATTTAGAAAAATGAGCTTTACCTTGATTGCCATGTGTACTAATTAAAAGTGTAAAATCAATTAATTAACTGGCATCATCATTGGGTTCGATTATTCCGGTTTGTATGAAAGCGCTTTCAGGTCACAGTTGTTGTTCTTTTTAAATAATTTAGAGTTAACTACTTCAAAACTTCTTCAAATAATAATCCATGGAAAAAACGGTTCAGAAAAGATACGTTCATGCCCATAACTATTTTCTTTGTTCAGCTAAAACTGTTAAAAAAGAACGGCTTCTGTGTTCACTTTGAATCTGAGAATAAAAAATTGATATTTTTCAGTATTAAATGGTAAAAGTTATAGAAAAAATTCGGAATTTTATCGCATTGAAATGGAACAATCCAAACCAGATTTAAATCCTCCAAAGGTAGATTTATTTATATTTAAGGACGTTCATGCGCTACGCTAGAGTCAAATGAGTACTATCTTTTATAAAATTAATTTAGGATTTGAAAAAAATTGTAAAGTATATCAACAATCTTACAACGATTTATAACGTTTTTTTTGTCCTAAATATTTTAAAAGTATTTATTGTAAAATATCAGGAAAAGTAAATAAGAAATTCATTTGACTTGATTTGACGAATCTTGATTTGACAGTGTATGTGTATATTTTTTTACTGTACGCTGTCGCCAGTTTTCAAAATATGGTGGCAAAAATAAACCTAACAAAACAGTTTTAATTTTATTAAATAATTAATTTAAACGTTCGTCAACACCATTTTTTGAACGCAATTATATAAACTGCATATTTTAAAGAATATTTATAAACATTATTTATTATGGTGCCTACTTTAATAATATAAGTACAAAAAAATTATGTTCTCCATAAGACGTTGTGTTCAAAGTTTGATTTTGAATCGATAATTGAAATGATCGACGACAGGTTTTAAATATTTGAGGAAGGATAACTACATAATTGAGCTATTTAATTCACTAAAAACAAAATTTGTATCTACTATAAAGTCTCATGCATGAACGTCCTTAAATAACTTGAATGTAAGGTTTCTAATGCAAATGAGATTTACTGCTTATAATTTTAGCGATTTGTATTTGATTTAGTTGATAATATTCCACATCCAAAATTGAAAAATGATGCTCTAAATAATATTTGTGACAGTAACATACAAATCACAACTGATCAGAAAAAGGATATTCTATGGTCGTGTTCACCTTGCTTTAATAAAAAGAAAATTCCCAGGCCAAAAAAATCTGATCGTAAGAAACATCCTGAAAAAATTGATGTTTATTATTTCGATCATGGAAATTCTGCGTAAGAAAATTCATAAAACTAAAGCTTGTTACACACATCCACAGTGGCGGATTTATCGGGTATGAAAGGTCGGCAATACTCAGATATTGCAGCTACGTAGGGCTGCAAATTGTCTTAATCCGCCCCAGCACATCAATTCAAGTCGATCGATTTGATTTACTTTCACACATCTGATAATCCTCTTCAAAATCCACTTAAGGATGTTCAGCATGAAACCACTTTTCGACAGATTTTGCTCATTTTTTTTCACAGACTAAAAATAACGTTTTCTAATAAATCACGAAGTTTCAGAATTTTTGACCGTTTAGAATGCGAGATAATTAATAGCAAAGTAATCATTCTCTCTCACTCTCTCTCTCATTAGAAGCATGTAATACTTCATGCCCACCCAAATATTATCTGTTGTATTAAAAAAAAAATACTCGGCAGAATTTAAAAAAAAAACTAGAATAGTAAAGATAAATATTTATTAAATAAATTTTTTTTAAATAATCGCGTTTTACCGTTTTGTTTTTGAAATATAAAAGTTTAAAATTATTTTTTATTTCAAAATTACATTAATTTGTATATATGAATAGTGAATATATCTATGTGTTGTGTATATGTATTTGTTCTATAATAAAATCAAACTGGTTTTTTGTCCTGATTATATAAGACAGTGCTGGAACTACCTTAAGCCACAATTTGCGAAACCTACTCACAGCCATTAATTAATCGACCATTTTAAAAAGGTTAAATATAATAAATTTGTTTTATGTTTAGGTACTTTCGTACAACGGATTCAGCGCCATTAACATGTACAGATGAATTAGCACAAAAAACTGAAATGGTCACTATCAAATTTTGGGCAGAAATTTTTGTGTCATTACATATTGGTTGTGCATTTGTGACTGCGTTTATTCTACAACTTTTAAAATTTCTACTCTACAGTATAATTCGTCCATTAACGATTGGGATAATTCAAATGACATCTGATTATTTTTTAAAACCATTTTTGACAGTACTTTTTAATGGAGTTTTACAACCGCCATTAATTTTATTCTATAATATTGCTACATCCATTAAGGATTTGTGTCAACCAATTGCTATTGGTTTTGGATATTTTTTAACGGAAATTGCAAAAGTATTTAATGCCATACGTTTTGTGGAAATACGACATAGAGAACCACCACGCAAGCTCAATTTTGGTGGTGAATATGCTTAGATCATGAAAACAAATGAGACTAACTGTGATATTTTATTTCTGGGGAACTTTATGTTAGATTTAAGCCGATCTACACTATCGGCTCGCTATCGTGGTAGAACAGCTTATGATGTCCAGATAACTAGAGGTGTTTAACACTGAAATAGGGTCGATACTTACACAGAAGATTAAATTGAAACCAGAGCGATAGTGTAGCCTTAAGAGTACATATAGGTAATTAGCCAAGACATAAATACATTATTCTAAACATAAGATATACTTTTTAAAACTTCCGAACTTTGTAGCTTGATGATAAAATTAAATTAAAATTTTATATTAAAAACTTGAATTTTCAATTTTCTGGTTCAATTTTTAAGAACGCGAGTATACGTTGAAAAACCAATGGTTCGCAAAAGAGATAAAGCGGTTGTCCAATAATTACATCACACCTTTTTTGTAGAACTTCCCTAGAAGAACACATAAACAACTCCCCTACAAATATTATGTCACGTTGAAGGGCTACCCCCCCCCCTATCTCAAATTTTTCAGGCTTATCATACAACTGTCAGCTGATAATTAGTAAGTGTAGTGCTGTGAGTGTTCAACGAAACGTATCAAACGAACCTAGAGATTACACTCAAACTAGAGAGTCCATCGCTGTCAACAAATACATTCACTGAACACGTGAACATATGTAAAACATTATAAATCGTTGTACTCATTTGATTCTAGCGTAGCGCATGAACGTCTCTAAAGGTCCAAATTATAAAACGAGCCAATCATATTAGACCATGTGATATGATCACGCGGTTTCGTCTGTTTGCATGGATGGACTGTGTAGCTTTAGTTTACTATACACTAAAAAATAATAAATATTAAAAAATTGAAACATTTAAATTATGATGTCACAATTTGTGAAATCTCTGAGCCCTTCATATCACAATTGACCACACCTTTATCTTCCCCCAAAAGTGTAGTATAATATATGGATGTTCCGAAACTATAATAGGATAGATAGATTGTAGAGGATGTCCTGGACGGGACACACTTCGTGAATGGAGGGCAAGGAATTTTGTGTGTAGACTAGGAATTAGTAGGATGTGCGGCTCAGCCGACTTTGATAGGAACTATGCCGATACTCATCTGGAGTTCGTGAAGGAAACTGCAGAAAACCTTCACAAGCATAGCCGGTTACTTCGTTCTTGTCCATACGCCGACAGTTTAGTAAATTAACCGTCCACCCCCCTTTTTTTTATAAATAATTGACAAACTGCCGATGTCGGGATTCGAACCCATAATCTCCCAGTTCCAAGTACACACAACGCGGCGACTTGGCTGGTAACTATAATAGGAAAAGGTAATAAAGAACAAAATGACTGAAATAAAGGATAAAAGAATGTAAATCTAAAACAACTTTTTTTTATTTTTTATATATATTTACAATCTTAAAATCTATCTCACAGCAACAAACAATATTGTTAACACTGTACAAAAGGGCATTTTCAATCAACACACGTACGAGAAGAAATGTTCACTACTGAAAACGTTAACAATCTTGGAATTTTTTTGTATTATTACATAATAATTTAATGCCCTCCCTCCCAAAATGTTTTCATAATGTTCGTGTGTTATTTTTTTATTTTATCATTCGAATTGTTTTCAAAAACAGAAATTAATGAAAATAAATCCGACTTAAATATAATATATAGTATATATATATATTATACTTGAAACCATTGCGCTTCCTTATGCTTTTTACGTACTTTTAAGCATTTATTTTTTTTTAAAATTTATATAGTTTTTAGAATACT
The DNA here is from genome assembly GCA_963920215.1 of Nineta flava. Lineage (NCBI taxonomy): Eukaryota > Metazoa > Arthropoda > Insecta > Neuroptera > Chrysopidae > Nineta > Nineta flava. Next base: position 104,784,495 of record OY986042.1, read on the forward strand.
CATTTTCATTGAAACTTAAAATCAATTTTATTTTATCTCATTTTTTTTACATAATCGCACAGTACTCTTTTTTAAAGATGATCGTTGTGGGCAGGGTGCGCGACGAAAACGACATCTGATGACCGCTTTTAATAATGCTCTCAACGGTTAATGCTAGTCTAAAGTTATAATCAACGCCGGATTTCGCCTAGGCCTACAAGGCCCCGGTCTAGGGCCCTAACCAGCCTAGGGGCACCAGTGGCGGAACTTTCATATAAGCTCAAAAGCTTGGCTTGCCTTATCAAAAAGCTTTATCAGAAATATTAACTTAAGGCTTGAAACGATATTATTCGAGCTGTTAAACAACAACTTGGCAGTCTTACTTTTGCACTTGTCTCAACCAAAACGTCATACAAAAAAAGGTCATCTAATTAAAGTCGATTAAAAATTATATGTTCTGTACTAGTGCATTTAATTCGCTTAATTTCCAAAATGGCTTCGAGATGGAGGGGGCCCCAAATTCTAAGTGCCTAGGGGCCCTAGATCTCTAAGTCCGGACCTGACTATAATTGTATAATTACTTTGAATGTTGAGAAGGATCATCAAATGCCAAATTGTGTTACTAACTTACTAATCAGCAACATAGAGGAGATCACAAAATAGTAACGAAACGTTGCAAATCAGTTACTGAACACATTTAGTAATTTCTTTTGATCATCAATGTAAATAAGAATTTTAGAGTGTAGAATTTTGAAACTATTTGCGTCAGTGTGAGCAATAGACATTTCGTTTTATTAAATTTAAATTCCAATGAAAATGAGTTTAAAGTTTTGTTTACATGATTACAAATTTGAATGTAGACGTTTCTGTTTTTTTTTTTATATACATTTTGATACCTACTACGCGGTTTATCATATTGTTTTTGTTTCATTCACCTAAAAAAAATATATTTTTGCGGAAAAGCTCATAAGATTTTTTCAATATATTTTTTTATACTATATATTAAACTGCCTAATTATATTTTCAACAAGAATTTTAGTATTTTTTTTTTAATTTTTAAATACAATTGGCCACACTATATTTAAATTTTATATATAGATTTAGCAAATGGAAAAAATATAGAAATAGATATACACTTTTAACGCTGGCCATTTTGTCTCTCAATTCTACGCAATTTAATGCCAATTTTTATGAAATTTTTTTGTTTGTTTATAAACTAAACAAAAAATTATATAATTCTATCACAATTGTGTTTTAATTTCTACATAAAAAAAAGAGCGCAAAGGTTTATTACTTTCTTAAAATTTTTTGTTCATATAATTCTTTTTCTAATAAGTACATAATTGTTTTTTTTTCTATATAATTAATAATTCAAAAATCTAGGAATCTCTGTGCAAGTAGTAATTTTTCAGTTGCATTCACAATTGAGGTGAATTTTTCATTGATTAAGCTTGTCTGTAAATCAAAATAAAGAAATACTTTGTTCGAAAACTTCAATCATATTTTTCAAAGCTTTCAATGGGCAAGGTGTGTGACGAAAACGACATCTGACGACCGCACTAAATAATTCTTTCTATAACCGTTGTAGTAAATTTATAAGTAGTAGTAAATTTTTATAAATTAAATACAAATTTCTGATCGCTAACAAAAATAAGTGGAGTACCACATCTGAAAGGGGCTAATAAATATTACGTATTGTGTTTAAAAAAAGTAAGTATAAAATACATTTTAATCGAAAATATACTTTTTATATTTATTATTAGCTGTTTAATTTTAAGGATATCAATTCCTCATTCGTTCTGTTCTTGTCTTACAAAAAAGGACAGCATTGCACACATTCCTTTCCTAATCCGATCTATTGTAATTAATCTACCATTTCCTTAATCTTTGGTCTAAATTTCTACATCAAATAACTTGTTACAGTTGCAAGAATATCGAAGTATGAAACGATGCCACAGATTGACAGACAGATTTAAAATAATTATCAAAACTTATTTCGTGTCAGGGATTAAACAATTTTCATCAAATGTTTTCTTGAAATCTTCTGACAGCCCTGAATTAAAAAAAAACCGATTTACTTGCTAGAAAACTTAACCATTAAAATATCACGTTTTAATTGTAAATCCAACTTTTTAACTATTCAGTTTTTACCCTACAAATCATTATTTTTATCTAGTTGATCGAAAAATAAGTAAATTTTGAAAATATTTAGCTGATAATAGTTTTTTTTTGTTGATGAATTTTTGAAGTTTTAGTAAATTATTTAATAGTAAATAGTCTATAAATAGTTTAATCATTTGAAGACATTGTTGATCTAGAACTTTATAAAAGTGTTCCTCGAAATTTGTTTGAATCAAAGAGTTGCATTCAAATATAAAACAAATAAATAAATAAAAGAGTTTTATTTTAAAAGGTTTGCAACTATTTTTTCTTTATTAAAACGTTTAATAAACACACACTGTGTATCCATCCATCCCTCTCTGTAAATACCAAGATGTGTGGGTAAAAATCATAGAGATAATATATATATAGAGTAGGCAAGTCATTGGCGCGCGTGCAAGTAGAAACGTCTCCTCAATAGAAAGAGTGATCAGACATCGCTGAGGTAGAACTTTCTCTTTCTAAATCACTAATATATAATGATTATATATTAGTCAAGACAACTTTTGACTCGGCTTGTCTACTCTACGTATATATTATCTCTATGGTAAAAATAATATGAACATGTGACACACATACTCTTTTCTTCCTCTCTGTAATACATTTTCATTTTTTTATTTAACACAAAAACAATTTATATAAATTGCTAGGGTACTTTTTTTTAAATTCAAAAATTAAATTATATCTAAAATAAAATCACAATCGAATGAGTCAATGAATTATAGTTGATGTGCATTCAAACTATCATTGACTTCTTTTTTTTTATTTTATAAGTCTATGGTACATCTATCTCTAAGTACAAATGTTTAAATCAACGAAATCAAATTCCAATTAAATCATAAATATTTTAATTATCATTCTGTCTTCTTGGTTTTTGAAGTGAAAATTCTTTAGCAACGTATGTTTGAAATTTTTGTTACAATAAAGGGGAAATGACTTTCTTTAGCGACGTATCTGTTTGAAATTTTGGTTACAATAAAGGGGAAATGACTCAATGGAGAGAAAAGTGCGAGAAAGGAAGGAATATAATTACGTGTAATTATTGTTGCCTATATCATATAAAAATGGATTTTTTCAAAAATCGTATAATTTTTGATAATTTTCAACTTGTTCATCGTTCTAGTGATGTATAATAAAAATGAACCTTTGCACTAATTGAAGTGAAACTTATTTAACGAGGTACACTCCCATTAAAAAAAATGAACCAATCGAAACTTTCGAAGTGTTACGAGTATGTAATGTTATACATACTCGTATATATTAATATATATGCTTAGAATGTGACTTACTGTTTCAAATATATTGAATTTGAGTGTATCTGTTTGAAATTTTATGGGACGTTAAAGGGAAAATGATTCAACAACGGAATTCATTTCGTTGTTTAAACAATGTACTTATTCTTATTTATATCATTAATTTTTTTAAACTAAAATGCTGTAGTTTATTTTAATTAAATAAAATTTTCGATTAGCTAGTTTTGTTCTAGAAGAAAAAAGAAACTAAATAATATGTTAGGATACTATTTTAAAGTTTTCAAATTTTTTATCACACGCTAGCGAACTAATGTTTTATTAACAACCATTTTCTTTTTTTTTTTCGTTTATATTAAACTTCAAATCTTGGTAGCAGATGTCTATAGAAAAAAAATGGCAATAAAAATAAAATCTTATTGCTTCGACACTATTCGCTAAATAATAAATAACAATTAGCAAAACTATTGGAATTATCAAAATTGCTTATTAAATGAAAATGTTTGTTTAATTTTTGGAACTGTTTGTCAACAACATAATAAGCGATTTTGATTATTGTGCGAAATATTTCATTTGATTTTTATATACTGAGATCTTTATTTTCGCCTATTCCATCATAGGTCACTGTAAAGAAAAATACTTAAAATATAAGTATTAAACAAAATTCGGGTCACATAAAGTTTGTTTTTTATATTCATAGCATTCAAAAGCTTCTCAGTTGGTTTTCTTAATATGAATAATAGACTAGTCAACATGCGCCTTTTTTTTCGAATTCCACTTCGCCTTCTCAGAAAATTATGACTAAGGTGTCATTCGATTCGTAATTGCATCTACAAAATTTTTGAAAAAGTTCCGCATAAAAAAATTGTAAAAGTTATAAACAATTTAGTAAAAGGAATGTCTCGGCGAGACATTCGTAAGGCGAGTGGAGCTGTTTACACTCTCGGCGTGAGTATTTTGCCGGTAATACAGTTCGCGTTCAGACAGTGGAAGAGATATTTTATGTCACAAGCGTAGATATTTTATGCCACGAGAGTGTACTCAGTGCGCTCGCTTCCTTTGGCTCGTGGTCAAAAAATCAACTCGAAATGGAGCGTTCCCGAGACAAAGCGTGCTAGATCGAGCACTGCGAGTATTTTCTCGTACTCGTTACGTCTCATCGAGAGTGTATTGTCGGCATTTGAATTTTTAACCGAAACCGTTACATTTATTAAACGGTTAGAATCCCTGGTTGCAATCATATTGTTATGAATATAAAAACTGGAATACAATAGAGAACTTGCATATTTTGTAATTTTATTTTTCTCTCGAAAGTTTACATAAAACTTATTAAGACAAACTTAAAAAAAATTTTAAACAATTGATTTTTCATGTAATTTTACAATTAAAAATTGTTTTTTGAAAATGTACATTCAAACGCCAGTGACGTCATTATATCGCTTTACTAACGCCACCATATGGAGAAATGATAAAACATCCATGTTTACGAGAGAGACAAGAGACTATCAGACTATTTTATTTCAATTGTCTCTCAGCCTTAACGGATATAATGACGTCGCAGTCGTTTTTTTTACACAAAAATTTATTTATTTTTTATTAATAATTAATGAAAAAATGAAATTGTTAATTAAAAAAAAATTATCAAAACATACTTCAAATGAATTATTCTATGAATTTGTAGCGATAAAAAATTAATGCAACTTCTCTATCGAATACAAAAAAGAACATCAGACTTTGAAATCAAATGTGAGTATTCTTCTCCTGCCTGTTCGAAATTTTCATAAATCGAATACTTTCTTTAAAGTATTATTTCTATGTAGTATCTGCTGATCGATCGATCAATAATTATAAATAAATTAACGAACGGAGCAAAAAAAAAAAAAAAGAAGATATTTTTAAAACATAATTCACACTGGAATTAGGAACTACAAAGTGGAAAAAAGTATCATCAATTACTTACAAAATTATTTTGAATAAATCTATTGGACGACCATATTATTATGTTCTATATAAATAGCGTATAAGAAATTAGTGTTTTTTTTTTAAATAGTTTCTTCAAATTTTTATTCATGGAAAATTCTTTTTTAAATATTAAATAAAATAATTTTTTGTAAATAATTTCCGAGATAAAAATCACGTTAATTGATATTTTGTTTTTGTTTGTTTTTTTTTTTAGAAAAATATTAAACGTTTTTGACAACACACACAACAACAAAGTTAGTAGTAGTGTTTTTTTTTCACAAAATTTTTTACTGCAAAAATATCGCGTTTTTTATTATTATTAAGTTTCCCTTAAAATCTAATTGAGGCGGCAAGGACATAATAATATAACAAGAAGTATAATTTTTATCACATATTTTATCATACCATTTTATTCATTGTGCGTTGTAATCACATGATGTGTTGTTTTATAGGTTGGTTATGGTCAAATATTCGAGTAAATCTAGCGAATTTTCGAAGAAAATGTATCTATTTGTTTTGTACCGATGACGGAATGCCGGAAAAATTTCTTCAAATGTTCATCAAACCTACCTAGTAGATAACGAAAATCATCATCACTAAAATTAATATAGTTAGTTATTAATTAAAATAAGTAACCAATCAGACGTGCGCAATAGCAGTAAGCAGAGAAGTAGGAGAGTCAGCAGCGAAGGGTATTGGGTACGAAATTAATTATTATTAAGTAATTGCTATTGCGCGTCTCTGGTGGGTTACTTATTTTAATTAATACCTGATTACATGGTAGAGGAAATTAGTTCTTAATTAAAATAAGTCCTCAGTCAGAATTCTTTGAGACATTTTTGGTTTTTCCAAAAAGCAGCTAAATTTTTCATTAAATTTTATTTCCAACCGCTTTTTGTATGGAACTTTTTTTATACCCAGTATATTTAAATATACAAGGTGTATTAAGTTTAGTCCCGACTTTGTAACGCTTGAAAATAATGATCATAGGCATGAATTTTTGGCATACGTGTTCATAAAATGACCTAATTCGACCATTTCCGCATGTCCGTCTGTCGGTCCGTGGACGCGATAACTCAAGAACGAAAAGGGATAACGAGCTGAAATTTTGTTTGTGTTCAGAGCAAAAAAGTAAGGTCAAGTTCGTTAAATCGGAACGTCAAAGGCGAAAATATATATCTTTGAAACCGCAGTTGATATACAACTTAGTATATACTGGGTATTCAAACAATTAACTCAGTTAGTTGTTCCATTACTTGTTTTCTATAATAATTACGAGGAAAACACATCAATACTTTTTTTCATAAAATTTTATTTCCAATAGCTTTTGCATGGAACTTTTCTTCATATCAATTACAGTTTCTGAGATAAGAATTATTGAATATTTCTTTCTGTGTACTCGAAACCTTAAACCATTTCACCTATAATTTAAGATGTGAGAACAATAAACATCACACACAATTACTAGATAAAATTGTAAATAAATTACACTTTTTAAAAATCGGTTTTTTTAACACGGAAGTACACCATTTTGTTGTTATACACAAAACAAAATGGTGTAATTGTTTATTTTTTTGTTTTATATATTTAGAATCATTTTATTCAATAATACATACAGTGTTGCCAACCTCAATATTTTTGAAATCCGTAATAAGTTGGCGTCAAAAAATCCGGAGAATTCCGTAGATCTCGATTTTAAAATTCCATAGATCTACGTATTTGCCAAAATGGATACAAAAAATTATAATAATCACCTAAAGTTCCATTCTCATACGTTTATTATTATTTTCTCAATAAATGATATTTATAATTTTCCGTAGAATTTTATTATCATCCATAGATGATAATAGAATTCCGTAGATCTACGGAAAATTCCGTAGAGTTGGCAACGCTGAATACATATTTATGTATATAAAGTAGCAAAAACAAAGACAAAAAAAACAAAATCATTTATTTTGTTGCTATTTATTATTTTATATATTTAGTTAGTTTTCTGATTAGAATTTTCAGCTAACATATAATATATAATATAGCCTAATTGATTAAATATTTGATTTTTAATCAGAATAACTAGAGTTAGTTCTAGTTAGCATCGATGTCCTCCAAATATAAGCCACGAACATGGCGCCCAAAAAGCGGAAAATAAAGATGATGTACCAGAACTGCTACCAAAATTCCATGTTGTCTCGTTTCACTAGGCATGCGTTAATTCTGGATGGTCTGTATTATTATTTATTCGTGGTGCAACATTTATTATTGATTCTGGTGGTTGTGTTATAATTGATTGACTACAAAACAAAAAACAACAAAAATAGATTTTTATTCCTTATTAATTTAAATTTCGAAAAAGAATTTGATAATTCGTTTTTGAAATTAGTACTTCTTTTAGCGCGGTATCAGATTCCGATCAGAGCGTAATTTCAGCATGTAACGAATTGCTGATATAACACTCGAATGATGTAGCATTCGCTCGATCGATGTTGCACAGTTTTCTATCCTACTCTATTGCACAGTGTTTGCATACAAATAAAGACTAAATTTATATCGAGTGATTCATTTAGAGGTACTTTTTTGGCTATGGTTACGACCAACTCGGGGTATGACCGATGAAGTAAAAGATTGTAGTACTCGGTTGTAATAGCTACCTCATTTAATTTCAATAATTTTTGACACTATATCTCAAATATATAGAACGCCTATTAGTGTGGGGCCTAAAACACGCAAACCCGACCAACTCGGGGTATGTAATATTAACCGCTGGAAAGTATGCGTCATTGTTTATATTTTCTAATCGACAAATCTGAAGTTTATCCAGCGGTGCTTGGCAAATAGAAATAGTATTAGCCGGCTAAAGCCCGAAATTCATCAGTTTTGTCAACTATATCCAGCTGTTTTGGATACAACTAAGTTTAGCCGGCTACATCTAACTTTAGCCAATATTGGGGATTTTACCCGTAACATATATAATGATAAACCTGGCCTAGACTTGATAAATTTCACTAACTCTGATTCTAATGTAAATAATGGATTTAATTACAGTCTTTCAAATGCTAATTTGAACGGAAGAAGTGGCGTTGGTTCTGTTCTACCAAGATAAAATGTAGAATAATTGGTTTTAGATACAATATATAAATTTTTCTGTTATAGTTTTTCACTATTATATCATTTTATTAAACTTTTGTGTCTTAATAGTAGTGTTGATCTTATTAAATATTATTTTAATAAATTATTTAAAAAGAAGTATAACTTCTTACGTGCGTACATAAGTACACACACACTTTTTTTTCTAAATCTATTCTACAATAATTCAAACGACCTCTTTTTTTGCTTAAAAAATGTATCAACAACAATTTATCAATTTGCCTTTACTATTTATTTGATAATTAGGGGATTTTGGTGCACTGCGACTTATAAAATCTATTGTACTCCCCCATCTGGCGCCTAACGAGGAGTGGTCTCGTCTTAGAGCACCTCGTTCAGCCCTGTTTCCTTCAGGAAGTACATGTCTAGGGATGTCTTTGCTATTTCGATATATTTACCTCATTGGTTGACTACTACTATTTGTAGAACTATTCATAGATGATTCTAAATCCATGGAAGCAGTTGCTTCTGTAGCCAATTCAGTTGATGGTGGTAATATAATTGGATCCTGTTGACATCCACTATTTGAATTGTTACTAGAATTTGTTGGTGTAATTGATGCGGATGTTGTTGTATTAGTTGATGTAGTAACGCCTGCAGTGGTGGCAGTACTACTAGCAGTTGTTGTAGCATTATTACTATCTTCTGATAAACGTAATGCCAATTCCAAATCACGTAACACTTCAGTCTCTTTTGGTTCGATTAATGAGAACCGATGTTGCAATGCCGTTAAATGTGCAAATGTTAAATTTAAATGTGCATGTAAACCAAGTAACACAACTTCACGAAAATGTGCTGCGTATAAGTGTGCAACCACATGAAATAATAAACGTATTATTTTACGGACGATTGATTCAAATGATACAGGAAATTCATTGGCTAAAAACAAAACAAAAAACAGATGTTAAAGTTGGTTTTTTTTATAAGTATATAATAATTAGTTTTTTTACAGTAGTTGACCACAGATTTAGATGTTAAAAATTATTGAATCCAAATTAATTTCAATAAAGAACGTTTTAACTGTTGTTTGAAATGTACACTCCCGTTCATTAAAATTGAATTATTTGAAACATTCCACTAGTTCATTCAAACATATTAATATATACGCTTAGGATGTGAATTACTGGTGGTTCAATTTGTCTGAACGGGACTGTACTTTGAATACTCACATTTAGTTTTAACAATTCTCACTATAATTTTTTTTCTTAAATTTTATACACTCAGACTAATTTTTAAAATGATTTGTTATTCATTCAAGAAATTGAATCGAATATATCAAAATTGATAAGAGGTTGAGTGGGTTTCAAGAAATCCTAAAACCTATTCTAGAAATATTAATTAAAAGACAAGAATTAGGATTTTAACCACGAGTTTGTTAGTAGTTACCAAGCTAACTCAGGGAAATATGTACTGCTCTAAATTTTGAAGGAAACGTAGATTTAGAATCGAGTACATTTCGGAAAGATAAAAAAAATTACATAAAAATTCCTTTGATCATAAACGGTTTTCTTTTTTTAAATTAAGTCTTAAAGGAAAGACCAAGGGAGCTAGATTTTAAAAAAATGATATAGCCAAATTTTGTGGCGTTGTGTAACATAGTATTTCTGAGTTGATTTCCAAAAAGGAGCCTACACAAACCTTATAGGAATATACTTTTAGTGGATTCGAATTGAACTCCAGTAAATCGATAGTTGATGTATCGATGGTGATCAAATGACCACCAATTCTGGAAACTAGTTTTTCGATAAAAAATCAGGGGTCAAAGTTCAAAAATAAGCTATATACATACATAAACTTTTCAAAAATTGACGTCGGCCTCTGATCCGCGTATGTGTTTGTATTTACGTGATAGTTTTTACTGTAACCCGCTATTAGCGTGATCCAGAATAATGCCGTTACATTATCGGTAATGTGTAAATAAAAAGGAAAATATCTTCGATTTCGGTCAATAATTGAAAAAATCTTAACAGTTTGTTGACTTACCATATTTAGTAGGAAATATACTTTCATCACTAACAGTTTTTTGTATAAATGTCATAACATAATCGATGTATTGTGGCGCAGCCACTCGAGTTTTCTTGCCCTTTTCATCAAACCATAAATATGTTCTAAAAACAAAAAGCTTGTATTATTTTTCATGCATAAGTAATATAAAATTTACCCAATACCATCTGTCATTTATGGAATATTATGGAAGTTCATGCATGAGGCTTGATATTAGATTAAAATTTTTTTTAGTGAATTGAATAGCTCAATTATGTAGTTATCCTCCCTCAAAAATTTAAAACCTGTTGACGATCATTTCAAAGAGTAATTATCGATTAAAAACCAAACTTTTAACAAAGCGTCTTATGGAGAACATAATTTTTTTGTACTTAAAATTATAAAAACTATATTATTAAAGTAGTCACCATAATAAATAATGTTTATAAATATTCTTTGAAATATGCAGTTTATATAATTGCATTAAAAAAATGGTGTTGACGAACGTTTGAATTAATTATTTAATAAAATTAAAACTGTTTTGATAGGTTTGTGTAGTTTTGTAAAGTTTTTTTTAAAAGAGAGCGGTGATTTTGGAATACTCAACGCCATGGAAAATTTGTATAACAAAACTGATAGAGAAAAAATGTTGATAGAGAAATTCGCCGTAGAAAGTGGGGATGGGTTGGACATACCCTGCGTCGCAACGAAAGCAACATTACCCGTCAGGCGCTTGTTTTACACACAAAGCTACTTAAAAAATATTTACCTTTGTCCAGGACCAGTCATATCAGGACATCCAGACATCGTACAAAATTCACTAACAGTACCATAAACTAAATTGACATGATCAAAGAGTGCCATCGCTGAAAAAAAAAAAATACAGATAAGAATGCAATAAAAAAAAAACAATAAATATAAATTAATTATTAATAAATTGATAAATAAAATAAAATGATTGATTTATTATTATGAATAGATTTTATTATTTCTATACTATATTGATTAAATAAATTTATACATTTTAGTTTTTTTTATATATAATAAATATATAATAAACTTATGTAATCGGGTCAGAAAAACACTTTACATTTGTCTTCCCTAAAAATTTGAGATTAATTAATTTATAAAACGTATACGACTCCGAAACGCGAATTAAAAAAACTTCCGTCGCACGCTATCCGATATTTTTTGTTGGAATTAATCGAATCAGGCCGGGGGAAAATTGGATCATAAGGACATTATTGGTGAAGCTACTCATGATGTCATATTCAAAAATGGCGGCTTTAGTCAGGCTAGATAGGTTTCATTAATAAAATAATAATTTTTTGTTTATTTTATTAACGTAACCTTGGTAACGCATATATAACTATCACAGTTGAGCCTGACTACTCTATTTCTAATTATTACCACCAAATGTGATAGTCCTAGGAACAAACAACAATACCTAAGCACTGTAAAAATTTTCATTCAATTTGGGCTCAAATCTTACGACAGGTATATAAGACGAGGACAATTTCATAAATTTTAGAAACGTCATCCGATTTGCTCGTTGAATTAGCAGCTTAAGAAAGCTTAATTGTTCAAGCTTAGATGATAAACATTTCTTTACTATCTGATACGAATTTATTTAAATGGGGGTGCAAGGGAGGAGCAAAAAATTTGGCACTTTCTGAAAATAATCGGATCGGATCTGAAGTAATCCGTATTGAGCTTTAAATATTTATATATACTGTGTGTTGAAAAGTTTTCATCTAAATATTAAAAAAAATATGCATTTTAGAAAAAAAAGTTTCAAAGATAAGTTGATTTATTTAAAGGAGGAAACATAATGCAATAATTATGTTTGCATCCTTGCCCGCGTGGTATAACTTATCTTGTAAGCGGTGCAAGATAATGAAGTTTTAAATGAACCCCGTATATTAAACTCTTGTGTAAGTCATTTGCAGCGTTTATTATTTGTTATAAACAAAATGATAAACAAAAAAACAGTTTTGTCTTAATTCATGGTTTCCTGTGAAACACAGTTGTTAATGTTGTGGTTTTAAATAATATCCTTTTCTTTATTTTACACAACATGGACATCACATACAATCTTAGTCCAATGAAATTGACTTGAAATAATTCGCAATAAGCGTTACGAATTACAAGCACTCTGTTATTAAATTATTTATTCCACGCCTGTAAACATTATTGCCCGGCTGAGAGAACGGATTGATAAACGGTGTCGCAGGATCAGAGCCTAGAGTTTTCGAGAGGGTGAGGTAGTCCATGGCCACCGACTGGAGCAGTGCATTGTCGTCAATACCAGTCTTCAATCATTTGCTTTAATGAATTTCAATCTCATCAAATTCAAATAAACAATTGGATGGATGGTTCCATAGAAACCACATCAAGCAAATTTTAAGGATTATTTCAGGAGTAAAATTTTTAAATTACTGTAATTTCGTTATTTTTTAACCGATTTTGATGGGTAAGATGTTGTTCGATTTGTAATTCAAAATGCTAAAACATTTTTATCGTAATAATTTTTGTTTAAATGACTGCTTTCCTGGGGATATGATTTTATACTTTTTAAATGGCCGCCATTTTGAAATTAGGAAACATTTTTATTGCTGGGCTTCAAATGAATATCTTCAATGGTTTTTGAACAGCGACAAATTCGAAAAAATAAAACTGAATGTTTTTTGCTTATTTTGGTGTGTAGAATATGCTCCTGTATAGCTAGTCACACATTTTTGTAACACCCTGTATATTCTATTTAATATATACAGCCCTTTGTGCAATTGACTGATCGATACAAATTTTAACCCACTTCTAGACATGCTAGAATGATGCGGTTTTTTGCATTCGACGTGGAATTCCTTCAAACTTACGGAAAAATTTAGAGGACTTTAATTTTCCCCTCCGAAAATGGGACCAACTGTACAAATATACCTTCTTTACTTCTATGCATGCCAGAAGGATGGGGTTTTACCCATTATGTCAAAGACGCGGAGGATGCCGAAAGATCGGTGATCAAGGGGCCGGAGCCCCTTTGCGAGCAGAGTGAGAATAACATATAGAGTAGTATACAAGTATAAAAAGACAATAAGTTTCCATTGAACAAACATTTATCAACACCTACACAAATTATTCATACATCACGTGATAAATTGTAATGCAAAATAAATGTACTTTTTTTTTTTCTTAATTATTGTTTTCCTGATTCAATGATTGACTTAACATACACAAGAAGCCAATAGTAATAATTATAACAAAGTAGAAAGTGTAAATTTCATGTTAATTATAATTGTTTAAGAATATATACGCGGTATTTCTCGTTGATATTATTCAAGAATTTTGATCAATTTTAAAATGATCACAATTATTTCAAATTGTAATTTTTATACTTGTATACAGGGTGAGTCGGCAGGAACGGGCTAAACTCCAGGTATGTATTGTACACGTGAAATTAATGCAAAAAAATTCATATGTTTTTATCCGATCTTGTGTTCTACAGTATTCAAAATTGGTGATTTAAAACACTTGTAATCAGCATACAAAAAACAATTGATAAATTTCTTGTTCTGAAAATGTGTCCTGGCATTGCGACAGTTATTAAATGTTTATGAAAATAATATAAAATGCGCGTGTCAGCTCCGACGCGCGTTGAAGTTTACTCTTATAAGTTATTTAATTTTTGAAATATTCTGCTTAGATGACGCTAACAGTATAATACATGTGCTGTCATCTATTGTCAGGTACGTATATTACTATGCTACGAAAAGTTCAATTTAATTTTGAAATATTCTGCTTAGATGGCGCTAACATTAATTCATTTATAATAATTTTATAGTTATTTTTTAGAAGCTAACATTTAATATAGGTACAATTCAAAATATTATTTAAATTTTTATAAAAAACTTTTTTTAATATTCTTTTGTTAAAATAAACTAATGACGTACGAAAAAAAAAATTTAATATAAAATCAATTTGAAAAGGTATTGTAAAACATCATAAAGTCAAATTGAATATCATAGCGTATAAAGTGTTAGCTTGTAAAAAAAACATAACGCTTTTGAAAAAGTTGGCTGTTATGTCACATTATCCAGAGGCCCGAAGTTCGATTCCTGGTTGACGAGTTAATTTTTTCATATCAGTATTTAATTAAAAATCCAATGACACTGGTCTATAAAGTAAACACTAATCTTCTACAGTTTGTCTTACGTATCCTAAATGGAATTTGGACAAACATCATATTGTTGACGCTTAAGTATACACAAATAAATATATATGAATAATAACTTCGACAGAAGTAATACTGTCAAAATAAAAATAAGAATGATACGAAAAAGTTGGCTGTTACGTCAGAGTCGTCTTTGGTGTAGCGGTAAGCACGCTGGACTAGATATCCAGAGGCCCGAGGTTCGATTCCTGGTTGACGAGTTAATTTTTTCATATCAGTATTTAATTATAACGCTTTTTGTTAACACAAGATTTTACTACCCATCAAATTAGAAGGAGTAAACTTCAATAAGGTCCAAAAATGAAAAACGCATAAGAACATATCAGTTTTTTTATGCAGATACAAAGTAGATTTTATACACACCAGAGTTGACCACCCCTGGTCTATATAGGATACTCAGTTCATATATAGGTAATAATATATAATTATAATAGAACACTTACTATGTGATGCCAACCATTCATTATAATCTAATCCAGGAGGTAAATCAACTAATAATCTTAAATCAGCATCAGGAAGTTTACGTTCTAACACAGTTGCTTCTAAATATAATTTTGGATCACCACTTTGGCCAGCTGTACCACTATCACCACCACCTTCACGTTCTTTACGACGTGCTTTTCTGTAAAATAAAAACATAAAATTATATTTATTTATAAATAGTCAACCATTACTAAATTGAAAATGGACATTCAAATGTTTTCAAATAAATCATTATTTTCATATACAGAAATATAAATTACCTCAATAAATGGTAATAAATTCAACCGAATAGTCAAAAATTTAATTAAATAGTTTTGTAAATAATAAATAGTTTGTTTCAATAGAAATATGTATAACAGTTTTAAGTGATAATGATATTTAATGGAATATTTTGGTCAATTTGGTAAATCATTCCATCATTTATACAGATTGTTTTATGAACATTTCACAAGTTATGGATGTGAATTAGCAATTAAACGTCAGTATATTATAGTCCAAGCGGGAACCATAAAAAACATTGCCCATTTAATTAGGGTATGCAACTTTCAGAAAAGATAATACATATAGTGACGCCAATCTCTTGCCTAGACAACCTTGCGAACACCCGATTCGACAGCGGGACAAACACCCCCAAAACTTTTATCGCGCATTACCTTTTTTCTATAATAATTGCGAGAAAAAGACTTAATTCTTTCTATCATGAAATTTTATTTCCAACAACTATAAATCTCTGTCTATACCTTCCCTCTGAAACTGTAATAGATATGGAAAAAAGTAATAAATTCATCCTCCTTTGGATAACAGGGCACGCAGGAAGGCAAGGAGCATCGACACTTCATACAAGTTCGGAGCCCTTCTGTGAAACTTGTAGAACACAACTATTAAAAGGAAAAAACGCTCGAGAAATAAGAGACCAAAAGAGCCACGCTCTGAAGATCTCTTCCGAGACCGAGGCAGGACATTTATCTTCTTGAAAATTATAATCGAAGGAGATTCTTAGACTGAAACTATCCAGAAAAGTCTGAAAACCGGGTATTTTTATCGGGAAAATGAGAATTTTTACAATAAAATTGCAATGTTAATTTCATGTAAAATGTTTTCTACATGGTAGTTTTAATTTTATATTGTTTAGATTCTATGATCTGTGATTTTATTAAACTTTTGTGTCTTTAGCAAAAAAACTTTACAAAAAGTAATGATATCCGACTAAATACATAAATGTGAGAGGGACCAAGTTTTCGCATACAAAAATTATTGATATTCCAACAAAAACATTCGCCTTCAATTGGTATGAATTTTAATTATTGGATAAGTTTCTCAGGTGTAGGGTATTTCATATTTTACTTGGCACATGGTCAGATTATATAACATTTAATATACAAAGAAATAAACTTGCCAAGTAAAATATGAAATACTCTGCACTTGAGAAACTTACCCAATAAATATAAAAGTTCATTTGTACAAAACCCTCGAATATCCTCACAGTTTGAGTGGATCAATCTATATTCAAAATGAAGGGGAGGAAACATATATTTAATACTAAGTATTAAATATATGATTAAAATATTGTTTAAATAAGTTGCCCTTCTACTTTTAAATAAGTTCCCCTTACGCGCATATCAAGTCCAATACAAATGAATTTGATTCTACCAATCATTTTCTCTCCTTTTTTGTTAAAAAACTTGGTCCTTACAAAGATATCACTACTTTTGATAGCGAACATTTTTGTTTTGCTGGGATATCAATTCTTTTTGTATGCGAAAACTTCTCACAATTATATGGCTTTTGTCAGATCAAATTTTACAATAAACATATGATATATACAATTTATAATTTGATAATATATCATATAGTATCAAAGTGTTATTATTATAACATAGTTTATCACAAAATATATTGTTCTGGATATTGACCGGAGGGTGGAGAGAGGAGATAAAGAGAATGGAGGTTGTTGTGATATGAACAATAATATTAATTAATTGATGGCGCGTATGAACAATACACATTCACTGACCAATATTTCCTATTAATATTATTATAATTATCGACAACTAGTTAGTGTTATACAATTTTGAGTTTAATTATATCCAATAATTATATGATTAGATGCATAATTATAACTATTACTAAATCATATGACGGAAATATTAATATATATGCCCGTTTTTACACATTTAACTTCAGATGTATGTATTCATGCGATTGATTTAGTGAGCAAGCGCAGTAGTATTTTTTATGCATGTTGATATTGTACTTTCTTGTGATTGGTTTACTCTGATCATGTGATCTAAGTGGTTAGTGGTAGCACCAATCAAGAGCGATGTTAGAATAGAGTTAAACGTACGTCAAACATATTTAAGCAAAGCACAACCAAGAAACGTCGTGAAAGTGTCACCAAATTAGCAACGAATAACATATCCTGAGACAATATAAGAGTAATTTTAATAAGAGTGATGTTAACAAGAGTAAATTGAATTAAAGTAATTTTAACAAGAGTAATTTTAATAATTTCTAGTTTTGTCTATTGATTTCAATTTTCTATCTATTTCTAATTGTCAAAGAGTAAATTACGACTAGCTAATTTTTACTGATGATGACTATTTCGTAGTCGAAATACGTATTTATAATACAAAAACTGATCTAGGTATTGGGGTGAATTTGAAATTTTATTTCAAAAACCTAGAGTTCTCATTAATTATCATTTGATAATCTAATACTGAAGTGGTTGACAACGAAAGAAACAAGACGAGAGTTATAGCTGTTAACAAAACATGCGATTGATATATTTTTAATGAATTTCTACATGTCCATAGCAAAGTAAGTTCAGTTACATCAACTACTTTTATTGAGATTGAAAACTTTCACGTGTAAAAACGGGCTATCAGGCTAACCAACACAAATTTTCTGTTATTTCTTTTATATACAAAATAAATCGAATGTAACATAACCTAAATCGAATGTAACATATCATAAATCGAAATGTAACATAACCTGGAGTACTTTTTGTACCCCATGTTTATATTTGTTTGTTAGATTAGTTGAAACCTCAACCTTTAGAATTGCCCTTCTTGATGGGACTTTATAATTTAGTTAATTATTATTTTCATTTATTTTTCACGAATTCATTTTAATGAAAAACTTCTTAAATTCAAAGAGGAAAGTAAAATAAGCGCTTGAGAATCATAGCTTTTTTGGTTCCTGAGATACAAATACCCAAAAACCGTTTATAATCCTTCCTATAAATATAGTTAGTGCTTAAACTTGGTCTGACGCACTACTGTGCTATGTGACGTAGTGAAATTTTCGATAAATTCCGTAGCACATACACTCCCATTCATAAAAATCGAACCACCAGTAAGTCACATTCTAATCGTATATATTACTAAATATATGTATATTACATACAATAACACTTAGAATGTTTCAACTAGTTCAATTTTTATGAACGGGAGTGTATAAGTTTATAAACAAAAGTTTAATAAAACAAAACTAATTTGTTAATATAACTCTGGAATTGATGAAACGTGTTTTTTTTTTCATTCAACGTATGATTAGATTTTTTTTGTAATTTAATTTAATGGTATTACTGCAGACATTACAAAACAAATTATTATTTGTCACTGCTAATTCACCTCTCTTTATTGATTTGCAGTGTCAAATTTAATTTACATAAATGGTTTAGTACAAAAACGAAAATAAATATAAAAAAAACATTGTTCAGTATAAAATTTTATATTGTCAAACCAATAATAATCAAGATATTTTAATTAAAAGTTAATTGCTAGAAAAATATATATATATAATTAAAATATTCTGAACGTTGTTTATTGTAATCTCCCCTGCTGTGTGTTACATTATCAGAGAAATTATTGGTTCGAGATAAATACTGGTCGGAATTACTCTTAAAATATTTTATATGAATCCAATCAAATAAGGTGAAATAAATTGTCAACCTCGAAATAAAAAAGTAAGCAAGTTGAATTTTGGCATAAACTTTTGTTTTGACATTCGACAACGATTGGATTGGATAAACCAAGTTTTATTAACCCTAGAACACTAACCATGCGTAAAACTTACGTACACAAAAATAAAAGCCACGAATTCGCCAAAGTCACGTGTCAGTCACTCCACTACTACATATCTAACATTTCTCCGAACAGTGCTTTATGTGATTCCATCAAGATTGTTACTTAAAGTGCAACGCCTCCCATCTTGAAGAGATTTTTTTTTTTAAAGTGGTGAGTAAATTTTTCGTCTAGAGAGTAATAAAAGAATAAACAAATCCGCACCACAAAAAAAAATCTCTTCAAAATGGGAGGCGTCGCACTTAAGTAACAATCTTGATGGAATCACATAAAGCACTGTTCGGAGAAATGTTAGATAAGAAGTAGAGGAGTGACTGACACGTGACTTTGGTGCATGTGTGGTTTTTATATTTGTGTACGTAAGTTTTACGCATGGTTAGTGTTCTAGGGTTAATTAACATTTTTTATGATATTTTAATGTTCAAAATTGTCTCACAGTCCACAGACTATGCGGCAAGGAGGGATCTCACATGGTTGATCCCTCTTGTGTGTAGGTGCTTTCGAAGGTGATACAAGGTGCCCATGTTAACCGTTCTTGAGATGTAACGCGGAAAATGGGAGGTGTTAATACGTATATAGGATAATACTACGTAAATATATCATTATCCTAAATACGGATGCGCAAAAAATCTACGTAGATTCCTCCCCCCACATGGCCCAGCGTAGCTTTTCATTGCACTCTATTCTCCCACTTCACGTAGAATATGAACACACCCTAATATAAATCATTGATCTAAGAATTGGGACATCTTTCGAAAATTGATTTCAAAAACTTAGAATTCTCATTTATGTTTGATTTATAATTCACGTAATTTTTTACGTGTCAGCTGCTAATCGAATGCGTCATTCAAACCGATATAGTTAAAAATAATTTTTGGTGCAGCAGTATTTTAAGAAGAATTATTTTAAGATATTGATTTTATTATTATTTTTTATTGTAAGGTCAAAAGATAATCCGTATAACAGCATATTGGGAAACGCCATAAATCTTATAACTTTCGTTACAGCTTAAGTAATATTGTTCTTAATCTCTGCATTATTTTCTCATAGTAAAGATTACTATTTAACATGCATGGAAATCTATTTTACAGAGAAATTTGCATGGGAATTATTTTTGAACTAAACGACCGTAATAATAAATATGATTCTTGAAACTATCTGCTCTTGGTAACATTTTTATTGCAGAGTAAGCATCACTAATACTATTCATAGTGTATTTATCCGATGGTCTCTTGTCCAGTTATGTATCAGTCAGTAGCGTACACAAACTATTTAAAAAGAAGTTAAGGATGTTCCAGCATGAAACCACTTTTCGATAGATTTTGCTCTTTTTTTCACAGGCTAAAAATAACGTTTTCAAATAAATCTCCGAAGTTCCAGAATTTTTGACCGTTTAGAACGCGAGATAATTAATATCAAGGTAATCATTCTCACTCACTCTCTCTCATTAGAAGCATGTAAAACTTCATGCCCGCCCAAATATTATCTGTTGTATTAAAAAAAATACTCGACAGAAATAAAAAAAACTAGAATAGTCAAGATAAATATTTCTTAAACAAATTTTTTTTTAAATCCCGTTTTACCGTTTTGTTTTCGAAATATAATAGTTTAAAATTTCTTTTTCAAAATTACATTAATTTGTATATATGAATAGTGAATATATCTATGTGTTGTGTATATGTATTTGTTCTATAATAAAGGCAAACCGGTTTTTTGTTCTGATTATTAAGTGCTGGAACTACCTTAAAGGCTTCTATATCAAATAAAAAAAATTTGGTATGGAACAGATGATAGATATATTGCAGTAACATTTATTTTCTACAACATTACCTTTGAAAAATATTTCTATTTAACTAAAATTAGTAGTTATTGCACATATTCTATTTGCCTAGGCCCTTTTTTCTCTTTGACCGATTTTGCCTATAAATGAACCGTTTACTCCAAAAACCATATTTCATTCTGACTTTTCTAAAATTTTGGCTACTAAATCGCATTGGCAACAGCATACAGAGACACATTTATTATTTCTGATTCTAAAAGCGGTTCTACACGTTGGACCGAACGTTTGAGACAAGTCAGTTCGACAGTTGGTGCAGCGAATGTTGATGCTACACGGTAAATGGGATGTTTGATCCCATACATATGAAAACAGTTTGGTTCAAATGTTTGTCCAGTTTCAACAATGGTAGAGGATGATAACGATGTTGCTATTGCTGGCGCTGCTGTGGTTGTATTTTTATTTTATATATATAAAATTTATATATATATTTTATATAATATTTTTCTTCAAACGTTGGAGACATCCCTTCGACTCGATGTAAGAATACCGACATCGGCCGGGACATGGTAAAATGCGAACGTTCAACGCTCGCAGGTTTGAACAATGATGTGACGAACAATCAAACGTCCAACGTTGGAAGGTGTTGGTAGCATCGTGTAGAACCGGCTTTAGACTCAGAAATAATAAATGTGTGTGTTTATCCTTTTCCTCTTTACAAATAAATTGTATGTCTGAGTTCAGCACATTTATATACTGTTGCAAATTTCGAACAATGTTTTGAAGATTACAGCCTATATACCCGACAATTTCTATTTCTAATGAAGAATATATAATGAAAATTTGTACATATTATGAACAAATAACAAGAATTATTGTTGCCTAAGATAAATTGCTTTATCATTTTATAGCAAACACGTTAAAAAAAGTTCCCCTTTCTAGTAGAGCGATATCTATCTACGTCACTGAAAATTATATTATCAAAATTTATGAATGACTATTACTGCAGTATATTTCGGGGAGTTTTACTATGTATAGGGAATAAGCAGTTAACTAGGTTTGTGGTAACAAATATATATATATAGTAAAACAGTAGAGAAAACTACCTTAGGGGATACTGTTTGCGAGAAAGAGAAACTATTAATGTACGAAAACTTGGCTGCCTGCTGTGAAAAATATTATATAAATGAAAGAAAATTAGGTTATATTTTTGAGTTTAAGTAAATACAAAGTGTTTCAAGAAAAATATACTGAATAGATTGACTTTAAAACTACATATGAACTTCTTAAATTCCGAAAAATCACGATTTTGATAGCTTTTGAGGTCTTATTTTCGATTTTGACATCGTAAAGCACTCGTCAACATTTTGTGTATACTAATGATAACATTAGTATACGAATCCCATGCGTCTTAGCTGTGCACTAGTGATGACGCGAGAGACGAGAGTAGTATCGATAGTAGTAGTAGTAGTATCGATATACGATAGTAGTATCTTTCAATCTCTATAGATTTTTATTCTGTTAAAATGTACTAATCATAAAACAGCAAATCTTTTTAGAAAAATATGCACTTTAGATTATTTTTTAAATTGTATTTTTTCAAGAAAATCTTCAACTGGAAAAAACGATACGAGACGAGACAATAGACAACCTTTGTAAGTCATACAATACAAGATACATCGTCCTGCTCGCGGTATCACAACTTTGAACGGGAGTTGAAGACATGTTTATTTAAAAAAAAAGAAAAATTAATTGATGTACACTCCCGTTCATAAAAATTGAACCACTTGAAACAAGTTTTACTGTGGGTAATATACATATATTTAGTAATATATACGTTTAGAATGCGACCTACTGGTTCAAATATATTGAATGAGAGTGTACAAATCCTAAACTAATTTAATATTGATATAAATTTTTCCAAATTTTTTTCTAGTTTTATTGTCAAATTTTCAGAGATTCAGAAAATGCACAGAACGATTTCTCAAATTTGCACTATAAGTTATTTGATATTCAAGATTGTGTCATTAAAGTATACAGTTTTTGGAATAACCACATCCCTTCCGATTTAATTAAAATTTATTTTATATACATGAATGTGTATCAGATTTTGTTACACAATGTATTTTTCATATAATAATTATTTAGACAAATTATCTGAAGTATAAATGATAATATATATATATATATATATATATATATATATATATATATATATATATATATATATATATATATATATATATATATATATATATATATAACTTAATTACAAATAAAACTGATAAAATATATACCAAAGAAACTTAATAAAACTTTAATATTGTTGTAAAATTAACTCCTACACATAGGATCTATATCTATAATCAGAAAAGACAAATGGAATATCGTTGAAAAAAGAATAAGGAACGATTCATTAATCATACAAGTCATTTATTAAGTATAAACGTTTTTTTTTTCATAAAGTTTTTCTAAAAATAACCATAATTTGTTAAGTAGTTAAAAAATTAAAATTTATCTGAAATAATTTCAATTGAGAAGAATAATGGAAAGCTATTAACTACATTTAGTTCCGCAATATTTTCAAGTTAGAAAGATTTTAGGAGCAAATAAATAATATATCTAAAATTGTCCAATTTATAAAACTAATAGTCTAGGAGGAATCGGCGCATGAGTATCGAATCTATTCCGACGCTATTTTTTTGTCAGAATGCTTTCAGAATATGTTAAATATTATAAGAATGCTGTTTGCAAAGGGTCGTTATGGTCTCAATTCTTTTTAATTAGTTTTTATTTTTTGCCAACCCGAATGACCGAATATTTTGATCTGAATGAAGTTTTTTCATGAGGTATTTTACGTCATTCTAAACAAAAAAAGATTTGTCATTTTTTCGTAAACTTGAGTTTTTTAGTTATAAACAATTTAATGTTTGAAAAAGCGCAAAAACGACCATTTTGAAAAATAACATTAAAAAGTAAAATTATTGAGTTTAGCAAAATTCTAAAATAATCTTTGAACATCTCTTAAGCAAATCCTGAAGAGTAATTAATTACAGATTATTTCATTCTAAAGCTTCGTTTTTAATTGTCAAATAGAGGACATGACGTAAGTGAAAAATATTTAAAACGTATATAAATCCGCTTCACATTGTCTATAACTTAAATTGTTTATATTTGTAACGGTCAAGTTTACGACAAAATGATAAGAGACATCTTTTTGTTTAAAATGACCAAAAATACCTAAACAAAATCTGACCACTTTGGTCACGACGTCTGGTGGTTAAAATTCTAACTATAATAAAGTTGCATTGCACACTACTAAAAGCAAAGAAAGCTATTTATTTTTTAGCAACATTTGAATTTGCCCAGTTAAAAATTTCACTCAAAGAAAGCTTTAAGTTATCTGTCACAGATTCACAATACACGTATTTATTTTAAATTTGCAATCTAAAGTCAACCATTTTTATTAAGCCACGCCTCCATGTCAATTCCCAATATAATAATAGTATATTCATTACCACTTTAATAAATAGTTGCGTTTTAATTCTGCAATCTGTATTAAATTCGAACAAAATACATATTGTACACTCCCGTTCATAAAAATTGAACCAGTTGGTCACATTCTAAACGTATATATTACTAAATAAATATGTATATTATATAAAGTAACACTTAGAATGCTTTAACTGGTTCAATATTTATGAACGGGAGTGTATATCACATATAATAAAAAAATTTAAAAAAAACACAATAAAAGAGTGAAGTCTCAAAGTACATTAAAATTAATTTTTGTTTTGTTTTGAATGGGGATTATTCCTACGCTTTAAATTTAGCCGATATTAAGGACATTGAAATAAAGGCGGACGCGTAGGTGAATAAAAAAATATTTTAGGTCAAAAGGTGAACGTATTTTTATCGAAGTTTAAAAAGACTCATCGTACAAGTAAACTTAATGGTAACATCGATCTGTTTTATAAATATCTATCTATCATATTATTTTTATTATTAAATTTAGTTATGATTTGTGTGTGTAAGTACACTTGGCCACAAAAGTTGATGTCATTTTTTTAAATTTTATAGTTGATTTGTGCCATATTCATTCGTTTTCGCAAAAAATTTGCACGGTGGACATTTCGACGACATTCTTCGTAGTCTCGAAATGCCCATCGTGTGTAAAGAAATTGCGCGATTCAAATTCCAATCTGTTCGATAATAGTAACAGTTTGAATAGACTGAATAGACAAAATGTGTTAGACTTAAGGACGTTCATGCATGAGGCTTGATAGTAGATAAGAGTTTTTTTTTTAAGTGAATTGAATAGCTCAATTATGTAGTTATCCTTGGAGTCGGTGTCAGTATAGAGAAATTCACATAACTTTTGGACACCGCCTCCAAAAATAACAATAATTGTACATATATATTTAAAAATTTTTGCTTAGGTGAACTAAAATTGGCACAAGAATATGCAATTATTTTTTTACTTTTTAGTGCATTTTTTCTTATAGAATATTTGATTTTTGAAGTCGGGTTTCCATTTTGTCAAAATAGGTTTTATTTCTCGCTTTTTAGTGACTGTGAAGTTCTATAACTGAGTTCTATAACTATAACTGTCTAAATATGGGTAGACCTACTAAACGACCAACTAATTTTTAGTGCATTTTTTTATAACACATTTTTTTGTATCCGTTTTTTTTTTTTTTTTAATTTTTAGTGCATTTTTTTATAACAGATTTTCAATTTTTTTTACAAGCATTTTGTTTTTTTTTTTTGTAAAAATTTTTTTTTTTGGGGTCGGTTTTTTTTTGTAAAAAATTTTTTTGAAGTCGGTTTTTAAAAAAATTTCTTATTTTCCCATTATGAATGAGTATATCCCATCAAAAAAAAAAATTTCGCAGAAATCGGTTATCAAATATAAAATGAGGGTTTTCCTCGATTTCCAGGGGATCCCTTCATCAGAATACGATTTGGTGACAATGGAACCAATCGAAAATCAAACTCTTGAAAACAAAAAATTCAAAATCGGTTAATAAATGACGAAGTTCTGAGGTAACAAACATTAAAAAAAAAAATACAGACGAATTGAGAACCATCCTCCTTTTTGAAGTCGGGTTAAAAAGAAAATCGAAATTTGTGAATTCTTGAATAATTAAACTTACGCAACAAGACCACCAAAAAATGCAACCGGTCCGCCACCAATTAAACGTATCCGACGATGACACGAATCTAATATCGATAATCGTGGTGATGACTGACCACTGTTCGTTGGTGTTGGTGTATGCGTTGGAGTGGTTGGAATTATGGACGGTGAATCGTAATCACTGGCTGCACCACCATTTTGGTGATGATGATGGTGTAAAATTGGTGATGAAGATGCTGGCGATGAATGATTACTGCTGTTGGTGCTTGCAACGTGTCCATTTAAATGGTGATGCGTGGAGGCAGCATGGTGTGCCGGCGATGAACGTAACATTATTTTCATTAAATTTTACACTTGGAAGTTTTTATGGAAAATTTTTTCTTTGCACAAATTTTTTTTTATATCACATAATTTTTTAAGTTTTTTGTTAACGTTAATTTTATTAAATTAAAAAAATTTATAAAATTTGGATGGTTTGTTTGTAATATTAGTAACAAGTAACATTTTTTCCTAAAAAAAAAAATTGAAAATAAAAATTTGCATAAAATTCTTTGTGTAATCGCAAATTTTTTTTGGATATTAATTTATTGCTGGTCAAATCGAAGACGTTGTTGCAATCAAGTTCATTGTAATATAAATTTTAAATGAAATTTGATTGAAAGTCTCAAGTTTCATTACTTTTTATAATAATTATAGAAAAATTCCGGAACAGTGCATAATACTAGAAGGAATCGTTGCGTTCACAGGGGGGTCTCCACCCACAAGCCCCTCAGTGGAGTGGGGTAGGGCCCTGATAGGGTACATATACAACCAATATTTTTTTTTTTTAAATAATATTTTTTTTGTAAACTTTTTTTCCAAATATTTTGAAATCGAAAATTAATTTGGGTACACGAAAAAGTTGTCTAATGCTCCCCTTGTCAAGGCTAACAAGTTTTGTTTGTACGATTTTTTCGATAGAGAAATCGTGTGTTACCATTTTGTTTTCGAATTATTTTTTTTCTTCAAAATAACATTATTTTGTATATATGAACAGTGAATTTGTCTATGTGTTGTATATGTGTGTTTATGTATTTGTGCTATAATCAAATCAAACCAGTTTTTTGTTCTGATTATATAACACAGTATTGGAACGTCCTTAAAAAAAATCTGTTTTTATTATTATTTCAGTAGCGTATAAAAAACTATTTCGATTAAGTTTTCTATAATAAAAAAAATTATCCAACATATGTTTGCTCTCATTCCGTTATCTCGGAAGCACGTTTTACAATATCGAAAGTTTTTTTTTTTATATTAAAAACGTAAAGGTTCAAACAAAATTATACACACATCAATGAAAAAGTAAAAGCTTTTTCTTTGTAATAAAAAAAAACATATGTTTCCGCACATATTTGATTTTAAATTCTTTTATATTTCAAATCGTTTCAGTTATTGTAGTTGTTCCGATTATTTATATATGTTTTTTTGGGCTCTAGAGGCCAAAATTTTAGTCTGCATGAAATGAAATTTGGCATGTGATGTGCTTTGTGTATTTTAAAAACCAAATTCGTTAAAAAACGGTGTTAAGATGAAAGGATGGTTTATCGTTAGTAGTTGATATATTTGCAATTTTAAGGATGTTCCAGCATGAAATCGCTTTTCGACAGATTTTGCACATTTTTTTACACAGGCTAAGAATTCAATGAACATATTTAATCCACTCTCATTACATGTATACTGACTGACTTCACACAGTAACCACACGGCCAACCAGTAATAAATAATATTTAGCATTGATTCTCTATTGGAAAAGCTTTTCAACACACACGGTATAATTAAAGTGTTACATAATATTTGTATAATTAAATAAATCAATCAATAACTTACAAATAAATAAATAATAATTTGTTAGTTTTCAATATAGTCGTATGTATGGTCATGAATAATTTTGTCGTGTTTTATCGAATTTTCGAAGAGAGAGTAGCTATTAAGAGGGTGTATACTCCCGTTCAATAAAATTGAACCAACAAAACTCCTCACTTTTGTAACTCTTTGTATATTATTTGTTTATAAACAAAGATAAAATATGAAAAGTTTTATATTTTTTATTTATGTAAACAAGTCAGTGATAGAGTAAGAACATGTAATGTAAATACATGTTAAGTGTTATATCTCCCTTTTACGTATAAAAATTAAATAAAATGATGTATCTGTCAAAACATTTACTACAAGAATAATAAAAAATGTGAGAGACTGATTCGGTTCACGTCGGTTCAATTTTATTGAACGGGAGTGTACCGATCATATGTTTTCGTATATATATACAGCCCGTATTTTAAAATACACCCAATCTGGAAATAATGTATAGTGTATCTATCGCTGTCTATATGTAGTGACTATGATATGGTGTCTTTGTTACATATACATGTAGACACACTCACAAGACGGATGAAGGACAATAACGACGATGTATAATTGCACCAGTAAGATGCAACTATATATAAATAATTGTAGTTAGAGAGTGATAAGTAGAATAATTATATGTTATACAATACTGATTTTAATACAGTTTAAGTTTGACGAAGTAAATCATATCATATACACTACATATAGACAGCGATAGATACATTGTTTGCAGATTGGGTGTATTTTAAAATACGGGATGTATATATTGAATTTGTATATCTCACTAATTTTCATTTATTGAATGAACCTTGTATTTTTTATTAAAATTTATTTATTTGTTTATATGATTTTAATATTTCTTATTTATTATTTTTTGTGAATGTTATTTTAATCTAAATGGAAAGATGTGTTTTGATAAATCAAAAATCTAATATTTAAAAAAACATAACAACAGATCTGTATTTAATTATTTTTTTGCATAGATGTCGTAGGCAAAACATAAATTTCCACCACTAGTTATTTGTTTACTAGCCAAAGTGGCATAAATTGTCAAATTAATGCGAACATCATGTATTCAAAGTTAATACTGGAACTGAACTCTTTAGACAGAGATAGTATAGAGATCAGTGACTAATACAAATCGCAACACAAAGTGATAGGCACTGTGTTCGAAATCCAGAATGAAATAAATCCAACACTTCATGAAATAAAACGATGATTTATACATCAAGTGAAATTTTTTCTTTTAATTTCAATAATATATATTCATAAGTTACAAAGGGATCATTTTGGGCCTAATATATCCTGTAGTAACAGTCACTGTAAAATACACAAGCCACGCCCACATTAAACTTGGCCTTACGCACTACCGTGCTAAAAAGTATGTGTTCAGTGATATGTCACTTTCAATCATCAAATTTATAAATTTGCGTCAAATTTAGGATAATTCTTTCAACTACGTCGCGAAGTTCTAGCAAACACGCCGCGTAATTCAGAGAACTGTTTCATTCGATTCGCCGGGTAGTTTATACCCGCAATTTATCTCTTTTTTTCCTGTGTATAGTTAATTCTATACCAGTACTGTTTATTTTACTACTACAAACGCATATATGTATAAAAACATGAGTTGTTTTACTTACAAATAACTACATGTTTGAGCGATGCCTGGACCAATATGGCCACAATTTCAGCTCAAACAAATGTAATTATTGTGGATTACAAAAGCATGTGTATGATAATATTACCAACAAACACACTTTTACTACTGATAACAAAATAAACCGAATTATATTTTTGGTTTTATATGAAATGGGTACAGGCAAAAAAACCGGGATTGCCATACGTTTTTTATTATTATTAATTTGACAACAACAATTAAGGTTGCACGCGGAAGAGATAGACGCACATTTTTCGTTGTTTACATCAAAGTATGTTCAAAACTACAGGTCAGAAGACTTTGTTTATATTTTAAAAATAATCTACGATAGTTAAACTACTTAAATTATTTGTTTTAACTACCTACTTAAGGTATTTCCAAACTATCATTAAGTTGTCAAGAACTTAACGAAATTCACAATATTAGTAAAATAAATCCTCATAAATCAGCTGAATTTTTTTGAGAATTAATCCCCATTGCGTTTATGAGAAAATCGTTACGGAAGTTGGAGAAATTTAACATGCATCATCATAAACATGGTGAAATAAAATGCACGATTCCGACTGTTTTTACTTCGAACTCTCTCAATATAGTCACGGTTGTTCTGAAATTCGACACATATTTGGGAGAATGCCCATCGGGTTGTTAAGTTTTTTAATAAAATATGTGTAAAAAAGTGCATTTCTTTCATGTCCGCAGCAGAAGGTTATTTTTTATGGTTCAGTTGGCATCCTGAGTACCGGCACGCTGTTTGAAAGTCGTTTGAAATTATATACTAGTATATGTATGATGTTTTATTGCGGTATCTCCCTGATTCGCATAAATTTTCTATATAGTTATTTTCGTGCGGGTACCCGATCAGTTGATATAGTTTGGAAATACCTTAATACTTATTTTAATAATAGATATAAATTACACCCCTGATTACTGAATCCAATTTATATTAATTGAACGCTAAAGATAATGGTGCAAATGTCAACTAAACTGATGACTGATGAAGTGTAGATTTACGTGTTTGGATACATCGTTATCAAATTCAGAGCGCGTTAAGTCACATGAACATACGACCGACGTACGTAATCATAATAATTATGTTTAATTAAATCAAACATATTCATTATACACAACTAACTAACTAACTACCAACATTCACAATCTACGATCATATGTTTTAAGTAAGTGCGTCATCAAATCTCATATCGCTAAATATCATAATAATTAATATCAATCTATTTTATATGTTTCAATCAATTTACGACATACAACAGAAAATCTGTTAACCCTATAGTAGTCGCGTTAGATATTTGTAAATTAAATATAAATTACAATAATTTAGAATCATAACCTGTTTTCATTAGAAATATATTTCTAATGAAGTAAAAAAAGAAACAAGGCTTAAAAGTTATTTATTTATACATTTATACTTTTTTTTTAACAGACTGACAATTTTTATATCAATATACCCAATATAAATTAATTCCACGAACAAAATAAATTAAAATACTATTTTATACATTATATACACTTCCGTTCATAAAAATTGATCCAGTAAGACACATTCTAAGCGTAATTATTACTAAATGTAGGTATAATATTAACTACAGTAACGATGAGAATACAGCTGGTTCAATTTTTTATGAACGGGAGTATATATATATATATATATATATATATATATATATATATATATATAGGGTGTTCTGAAATTCATTTAGAAAAACTATACCACGGTGTAAAGCTGCAAAAAACAAAAAAAAAGTGTAATAAAGTTTTTCAATTGAACGCTTAGTTTTTGAAATATAATAAAAGTAAACATTAATAATAAATTCAACTAATCACATTTACATTTTTTAATTTTTGCGGGTGTCGCTACACTACTCCACCAATCACAGAGCGCATAGTGTAAAGAGGTGGGGCCACATGAGTGGAGTAGGGCGGCCATGCTAGAATAGCGACAATCAGAGTTTTCAATAAGTGTAGCAAAACCCACAAAATGATCGAATTTATTAATGTTTAATTAATGATATCTAAAAAACTAATCGAGTCCGTGGGCGACTACTGTAGGGTTAATTGTTAGTTTTAAACTACATTGTAAGTACAGAATACGTAGGTATGGATATTTTATTACATACGTCATTTTCACAAAGTTGAGAATTTGCCAAATATCATTTCTTACAGTGAAAACCAAAACCAAATGATAAACGGTTTTTACAAGATTTTATTTAACTTCACATGTTTGTATATTTGAGTTGAGGGCAAATCTCAATTAGTTCTTATAGAGCTACAGAGTTCAAATTTTGTACACATGTGTACAAAAGTGTCTACGAATGCGAGATTCTTCGGCATAGCTCGGTGAGACTTCTCACTACAATATGGCGTGGCAATAACATATATAAGATTACAAAAATATCCCTGAGCAGGACACAACTTTGGAAGATTATCCAATCCTGATAAAAAACCTGATAAGCAAGCTCCTGGTCGTCACCAGGATATGGGCAAGTCACCAGGCACCTAATTAGCAACAAGCAACATATCTCTGAATCCATATCCCAGAGATAGTTACGATTAGCTAATTCATACTGATGATGACTACATTGCAGTTGAAATACGTATTTATAAAATACAAACAAATGTTATAGGAATAGGGGCAAAATTTGAAATATAATTTCAATAAAATTCTGTTATGACGGGCCTAAAAAAAAGATTTTTAAGAAATTTGAGATTTCGGGCAAAATTTTATTTCTGTCGGCGGTAGCTTAGTTACCCGAAATCTCAGGTTTTTTTCTTAAATATCTTTTTTGTTAAATATCTAAATTAAATTTTAATTTTAACTTACGACAAAAAATAATAAACATTATTGTAGACATTTATGAATGTACTATATAAGATTTTGAAGAATTTTATAAATGGACTATATATCTAGTGCTCGTACATCCTTAATGTACCCAGATGTGAATCACTATAAAACACATCCAAGTGTAAGTTGGTCAATGTATCAAAAAAAGTCGAACATCATTTACATGTTTTTTTTTTAATCTAAAGTTTTTTTCTGTTTGAATTTAAATTACGTCTATTATCATCAACAACAAAAAAAACGTCAGCCGGTCTTGGTGTTAATAAAACATAATATGCAAAAAAAAATTGATGAAAAGATTTATTACATCTAAATTGAATAAGAAAAAAAATCAAATTAATAATGATTGTAGCTCTATAGCGATTGCAGCTAATTTTTAACCCGACTTCAAAAAGGAGGATGGTTCTCAATTCGTCTGTATTTTTTTTTTTTAATGTTTGTTACCTCAGAACTCCGTCATTTATTAACCGATTTTGAATTTTTTTTTTGTTTTAAAGAGTTTGATTTCCGATTGGTCACATTGTCACCAAATCGCATTCTGATGAGGGTATCCCCGAAAAATCAAGGAAAACCCTCATTTTATATGTGATAACCGATTTATGAGAAATTTTTTTTTGAGAGGATATACTCATTCATAATGGGAAAATATGAAAATTTTTTTAAAAACCGACGAAAAAAACGGATAAAAAAAATGTGTTTGACAAATAAAATCAGTTATAGAACTTCAAAGTCACTAAAAAGCGAGAAATAAAACCTATTTTGACAAAATAGCAACCCGACTTCAAAAATCAAATATTCTATAACAAAAAATGCACTAAAAAGTAAAAAAATAATTGCATATTCTTGTGCCAATTTTAGTTCACGTAAGCAAAAATTTTTTTAATATATATGTACAATTATTGTTATTTTTGGAGGCGGTGTCCAAAAGTTATGTGAATTTCTCTATGCTGACACCGACTCCAAAAATAGCAATAATTGTACATATATATTAAAAAATTTTTGCTTAGGTGAACTAAAATTGGCACAAGAATATGCAATTATTTTTTTACTTTTTAGTGCATTTTTTGTTATAGAATATTTGATTTTTGAAGTCGGGTTTCCATTTTGTCAAAATAGGTTTTATAATTTGTTTTTTTCTTTTCTTATTTGATTGATAATTGAAAATAATTGTGTTTTGGAAAGTATAAATATGTTGTTTTTTAATACTGATGATAATCAGATTACATTTTCAATTAGATTCTTTATTACAGAGATTTTTACTCATTATTACATTACCCTATTTGATTTTTTTTCTTCAATTAGCATTTACCACTTACAAGTCAGGTCGTTAGAAGAGAAAAAAAAACATTATTTTTTGTTTATATTCAATAATTTTATATCCTTAATTAATTTCTTTTACTATTGATAATCGTATTTTTATACTCCGCATAATATATAAAACATATATAAGGGTATTTAGTATGGACTTTGTACCAATCCAGGTTGTCGAGCAAAGGCGTTATATTTGGCATTATGCCTACTTGGAAACTGGTAGGTTATGGGTTCGAATACCGACGTCGGCAGTTTGTCAATTATTAAGAAAAAAAAAGGGGCGGTTAATTGATTAAACTGTCGGCGTATAGACAAGAAATGAAGTAATCGGCTATGCTTGAGAAGGTTTTCTGCAGTTTCCTTCACGAACTCCAGATGAATATCGGCATAGTCGGCTGCAGCCGCATATCCAACCAATTCCTAGTCTATACACAAAAATTCCATCCATACTCACATCTTTAGAAGCTATGAAGTCCAAGTTTCTGAACAAAAAGGAGGAAATGATTGGTATATATTTATTGTGTAAGTTTCTTAGGTTCAGGGTATTTCATATTTTACTTGGCAAGGATTTTATTAACCTTAATATACAAAGAAAAAAACTTGCCAAATTAAAATATGAAATACCCTACACCTAAGAAAACTTTTAACTTACCCACTAAATAAATATATACCAATCATTTTCTCTCACTTTTTGTTAAAAAAACTTGGTCCTTATATAGATTTCACTAATTCTGAAGCCGAACTTTTTTTTTCTTGGTCGGATCATAATTTATTCTGTAAATTGACTAGAATAATAAAAAACTGTGTAAAATTTGAAACACTCCTAATTAAAAAGTTAATGACGTACAACTTGTGATAAATTAACCTTCATTAATAAGATAAATGAAGGCTTATCTCTTGATTTTAAGAGTTATTCTCATCAAAACATCATATTCACAGTACCTCAATTCCCATTCTACTTCACCCCCTCCCCCGTAACATTTAATTTAAGTTTTTTTGCTATTTCTTGAAGAAATATTTCATCACAATAGTCTGACTTAATCCCCACATTATATTACAAACAAAAAATAAAAATAAAAACAAAACATAATCATCCTTAATGCATAGCGCAGTGAAGTGTAAAGAAATTGGTGAAGTGCGTGTTGGACCACACGGTATGTACCGTTCAGTACACACCACGAACATCCCCGCAGCT
Source organism: Nineta flava (assembly GCA_963920215.1). Lineage (NCBI taxonomy): Eukaryota > Metazoa > Arthropoda > Insecta > Neuroptera > Chrysopidae > Nineta > Nineta flava. Next base: position 104,819,581 of record OY986042.1, read on the forward strand.
ATGCTAAAGCTCTTTGTCTACGAGTAAAACGACTGTGACATATCTTCATTTGAATACGGAACTTTGAAAATATATTAAAAATATTAAAAATTTTTAAATAAAACATTGAATGTCTTTTATAAAAATTAATATTTTTACCTATTTAATATGACGACAAATTTTATAAATTCACCTTACTACCCCCTCCCTTCCCCCAATTCTATCTTTTTATTTTTTAAACTAAAATCATTGTACTATAGGCCACAAAATTAGCGCTCATTTTTCAAAATTATGTTGGTTGATTTGAACCTTCTTCATTCGATTTTCGGGAAAATGTTTCGAATAAAAGTTGTTTTTCGAGAAACCAATGAATAAAGCACAAATCAACTATAAAATTTTACTAAGCTCTCGGTCGCCAAAGGATAAAAATTTTATAAGACGGAGTATGCATACCGTTATTTTAAAATGACGAGATTATCATCACTTTGGGTTGCAGCGGTGTCGCTTCATCATTAAATTATTATTATAATTTTGTTCATCATTTTTATCTGTTGCATAACAACTATAACTTCCTTCTATTATCACGGTTGCTTTGAATGTTAACAACCTTGGTAATTTACATATTAAAATAATAACATTTCATAAATCAAATTAATAAAGATCAATTATATCTTTTATATATTTATAATTTATTTAAATAATAATTATTTAATATAACAAACATCTACTTTACAGGGTAAAAAAAGGATCCCTCATATGAAATTTGGTGTTGTGATAAGGTTTAAATGCTAACCTACCTACATAAGGGAAGAGGAACTTGCATTGCCTAGGAGCCTCAACATGTTTTCTAATCCTGAAAATTTCAACTCATTATATATTTTTGATTACCGGATTAACGGATAAACGGAGCAATTAAATCATTGTATGATCTTGTGTAAACCAAAAATAATTTTTTTTCAACGATTCGTATTTTTTACCGTTACTTCGGGTAAGAACAGTTTTTCTTAACTTGGGACTAAGTTATAATATATATATATATATATATATTATATATTATATATATATATATATATATATATATATATATATATATATATATATATATATATATATTATATATATATATATATATATATATATATATATATATATATTATGTACAAAAGATATAAAAATGAAAATGTCTTTTATATTTCAGAAATATGAATAAATTTTAGAGAGTTTTCACTGTAATATTTTTAGTATATTTTTCAAATTAAAAAAAGAAGAAAAAAAAACAAGAGATAAATTTTATTTTTATTTATTTTATGATAATTTAATTCATTTTCCGTTTTATATTACAACATCCCCTCTAAAATTAATTATTTATTTAACATTTAGTTAAGCTCGTTTCGTTGTTTCTTCTTTCCTGTGTGTTGTTTTATTATATAGAGCTTTACTATACATCCAGGCGCTTAAAATATACTTCCGTTATTGCAAGTTATATTACCTAGATCGTTGTAATATTATTTAGTATTTCAAATTTCAAATTCGCCCCAATACCTATATCAGTTTTTGTATTATAAATACATACTTCGACTACAAAGTAGTCATCATCAGTATAAATTAGCTAGTCGTAATTTACTCTTAGACAATTAGAAATAGATAGAAAATCGAAATCAATAGACAAAAATAAAAATAAATAAAAAATTAAACAAAATAATTTAAAATATAAGAAATTTTATTGAAATTACTCTTGTTAAAATTTCTTTCATTCGATTTACATAAAATTTATAAAATTCTTGGGCCGTTTTAATATTTTTATGCTTCGAATTTATGCTTAATCGCAGTAACCAGAAATTTATAACCACAAATAATCAAAAAGGAATAAAAAAATTTGTTAATTTAAACTGTAACATAATGTAGCCACTAGAATTCGAACCACAAACTTTCGTGTATCCGGGATGTTTACCAGTCTACCTACTATCATCACTTTAATCATTTGCATTATGGTTATACTTAATATCCGCATTACGTAAATTTTTTCATATATAGAGTGTTTCAGAACTACACGGAGGTGTTTTAAGAGTGTGTTCTTCAGCGCAAAAGAAACGAAAAAGTTACTACAAACAAATGGCTGAAATTATCTTCTTACCGAGATTTTTATAGTGAAAGAAATTTATTTAACAATAAAACATTCAAAGTCTCCGATTTGTTCCTCAAATAGTCTTGTGCAGGTTCGAAACACCCTGTATATGTTATTCCCTAACAATATAGGTGATTAATCTAAATAGTGAACATGTCGCTGTTTCAAATACAATTCTTTACAAGTGAAACTAACTGAGTTAATGGCTTAAATACCTAGTATCTACTGAGTCTATGAACAAATTTTCAATCAAAAGTAGTTTATTTAAAAAAAAGGACCGTTTTTTGTCTATCTCTTACGAATTCAAAGATGTGGATATTTTCTGCCCTGACGAGGAAAGTCCGGTCCGAATTTGACCATTCATAAACTTGACCTTACTTTTTAACTCTAGAACAACAAAATTTCAAATTGTTATCCCTTTTGGTTTTTGTGTTATCGTGTCTACGGATAGACAGACAGATGGACATACGGAAATGAACTAATAAGGTCATTTTATAAACACCTATACCAAAAAAATGTTTTTACGATCAATATTTTCAATCGCTACAAAGTCGGGAGATTAAATTTAAAATATTATTGTATTTGGTATTCAAATATATTAAATTTAAGAATACAATAAATAATTTTTGAAAAAAATGTATGGTTTAATTTCCTCAACAAAAAACGAAAACTATCATTAATAATTTTCAAATAAATATTTATTCAAATGTGAATTTATGAGGGAAAAAACGTTCGTACGAAAGAAAATTTATACAAATTGGAAGAAAAAATGAATATGAAGTATATTATACCAAATATACAAATATCTAGAAGAGATTCAGAGAGGAAAAGCGAAAACGTCCCACGCACAGGTATACATACACATAAAAAAATAAGATATGTTATATTATATATAGTAAGACCATTAACGCTGACGTTATATCATAATATATTATGGAGAGCCTATATAATAAATTAAAGTCTATTAAGTTAGCACAGTAAAATCCATTTACGCATCGATACCGAATTCTTTGCTGAAAAATCAATTAACAATTTCGATTATATCCAGAAGAATGTGAAAACTCTAAATACAGCTCTTTTTTTTTACTTTATACTAGTGACATTGATGGATGAGAGTAAACTCAAAAAATCTGTTAAACTATTTATCTTTTTTGTATTTATTTCACTCTGTTATTATATTATAGAAGGTGTGTCTTTTATATTTTGATAGTACTGTTCAAGCAAAGAAATTCACTCTTTTAACTACTAACCAATATTTTTTGTAAATTTAAAACAGTACTACCAAAATATAAAAGACACACATTCTAAATAATCATATCATAAGAGAGATAAATACATAATTATAGTAAACAAAAAGAGACATATATTATTTTAATTGTTTCCTATTGGTTGATCCATGGAAATTTTCATGGCATACCATCCTTACTTCGATAGGCCTATTCAACGATACCATACTCGATGGGGTGTGGGAATCAAAGAATTCGATGTCGCTTCAAACTGTTTTTATTGTATATTGCTAGCTTTATAGATTTAAATATAGATACATACACATCTATTTCTTAGAATTCATCTTTATATATATGCTCTGCAGAGGCCAATGGCGCCTATAATATTTGAATGAAAAATATACAGGTCGTTATATAATAAGTAAATAAATACACATTCGCCCTTATGTTATTACAAAGAGTTTCAAAAATTACTTATATTAAGGAATTTAATTTTCAATCTTAAACCGTCAATATTTCTGTAAATATTAGTGTAACAGAAAAAATGATAAGAAATAAAATTATAGTAAAACTTAGTACCTACAACTTTACTTCTTATAAATTTTTCCAATATTAAGGGAGATATGTCAAATTTTGTGTTTCCCCCTCCCTCTAAACCGCCCTTTACCCTGATCCGTTTTTACCCATTAACGAACTTGACCTTTTGAATATTAAAAGCGCCTCAAATACCAAATTTCATTCAATCAGATTAAAATTATGACCGCTAGAGCGATTACAGACATATATATATATATATATATGTATATGTCCATAGATATATATATACATAAATTTTACAGATGGTGATTTTCGACATCTACTAGGTAGGATCGATGGATATTTGAAATGCGTTTGCGTTAATTGTTAGTTAACGCTAAATTGTACAATGTGGTGAATTTTGGAATACTGTGTATGAGAAAAAGGTATTCTGATCATTATGTTAGAAATAAATGGAATTTGAAAATAAAAGTAATATTTTTTTAGAAAAATACAAATATACCAAAACTGATGTAAAATTTCCCATCAAATCCATTTTTCCAAAACCTTATCACATAACCAAATATTATTTTTATATCCCATGAAAATACAGCATGTTTTAAAAATGGAAAAAAAACCCAAACAGTCCGCTATCATTATTAGAATGCGTGACGTCATAGCACACAAAACTTACTGAAAACAAATTAATATTTTCGATTTTTTATTTTTTTTGAGTAGATTTTGGATGGATTTTAATCTTAATTCGTAAATATTCCTGTAAATTTTAGAATAATAGAAAAAATGATAAGAAACAAAATTATAGTAAAATTATCTATAACTTCTTATACATTTTTCAATTTTTCCAATATTAAGAGAGATATACAAAATTTTGTGTTTTCCCTTTCTTCTAAACACCCTTTTTTTGATTTTGCCCATTAACGAATTTGGCTCAGGCTCCAATAGCTCTAATTCCTTGATACGAAAAATCGCCAGAAAAATGTATCATATCTACAGATACAACAAATTTTCCCATTTCTTAACTATAAGATAGCCAGTCCACATATATGGAGGTCAATGGGTTTTTGCTTATACCCATGGGTTTAAACAGGGTAATATTTATTTACTTTTAATTATAATATGTATATTAAAAAAGGGTAATAAATTATAATATATAGCATTTGAACCAAACATTTGTTTTTTTATAAATTTTTTCTTTATAATAATTAGTACAGAGTACTTAGAATAAAATTTCAGTCATATATAAAAAATGTTTATGTCGATCGGGTCTTATGGGATATTAAGAGGGATGCACCCTCAACTGCCAAAACCAGTAGCAACATTGTGTAGTACATCTATCACTGTCTATGCACAGTATGTTATGATATAATGTTCTTTGTTACACCCACACCATGATATGTTATAATACAATACTGATTGTTTAAGTGTGACAAAGTAAACCATATCATAGTACATTACATATAGTGAAACTGTCACCAAACTAGTAACAAGTAACATATCCTGCGACAATATAAGAGTAATTTTAATAAGAGTAAAATTAACAAGAATAAATGTGAATGATGGAAATTTTAACAAGAGCAATTTCAATATAATTTAAAATTTATTATATTTTAAATCTAGTATATTTTAATCTAGTTAATTTTCTATTTATTTTTATTTTTGTCTATTGATCTCGACTTTATATCTATTCCTAATAGGGAATATGCATGAAAATTTTTTTTCACATTTATTTTCAGAATATGAAAATACTGTTAATACTGTAATAATATTTAAAAACGAAATTAAAATCCAACAAATATCAAGGAAGCTATAAGCTTTTAAAGATTATTATCTGTCTCTTTCTTGCAAAAGTTTTACGTGTATTTTAAATGGTGAAAGTGTAATATGACGTCACATAACATATCAAGAAGGCTATCACCCTCTTTGTCTAATCGGGAATTTCAATCATTCATATCTCGCTTATTTTTAAAGTTATTTAAAAAGTAATTTTACCTTGAAATTTGTCAAGTAAACATGCTTCAATTCAAGTGATAAAAAATTTTCATGCATATTCCCTATGAAATACGTATTTAAATACAAAAAACTGATCTAGGTAAAAGGGGCGAATTTGAAATTTCATATCATAGTATATTACATATAGACAGCGATAGAAACACTATACAGTATTCCAGATTGGATGTATTTTAAAAAACAAGCTGTATAATGGCATACACTTCAGCCTGGAATATCGAGGCGTATTTACAAATAATGATAAACGATATATATATATATATATATATATATATATATATGACGTTAAAATTATTTTATATCAAAATACTAATTACCCTACACTAATAATGTAAGTACACATATTTTTATAATAAATTGTAAATAATACATTATTTTATTTGTACAAATGTTAGATATAATAAAAACTCACTTTTTGAATAATAAATTATTTTAGTTGTTTATCTTTTTCGTTACGAAAACATACGCCTACCGTACTTTTCCTTCTTTTCTTTTTTTTAATCAAAAAACCATTTTGTGTTTGTAAGAGATCGTTCTTTATAATATTAAGTTTTAAGGTTAAGGTTCTCTTAGGTTAAGTGCTCGTTTGTTGAACGAATAAAACAAACATCATGCCAATTATGTGTACGAGAGAAAAGTTTGTATTTCATTTTATTTTTATATACTTTTTTAGTAGAGGTTGTATATAAAAAAAATTCGGTATAAGAAATGAAAAGCACTCACCAAGTTCGATGCATTATTGTATGTATTTTGTTTAGTCTAGGAAGAATTGTCGCAATATCAGCGGAAACTATTCGAGCAAAATTTTTTTTCGCTGAATCATCATTTATTGGGAGCTCTAGAACTTCGGGTATTCTCTCTGGTGGATACATTATAGAGACGAAACTTTTTAAAATGGTAGCACCACGTGACCAACAAACAAACTAAATCTATAGCCAATGTTTATAAATAAAACTTTGTATTTTTTTAAATATTTTATTATTTTGTAGCGATTTTAGTAAATTTTTGTACCCGATACTTTCAACAATTTTGATATTTAATTTTATGGCCAAAAGTATTCAATAGGGAATATGCATGCAAATTTTTTTTCACATTTATTTTCAGAATATGAAAATACTGAAATAATATTTAAAAACGAAATTAAAATCCGACAAATATCAAGGAAGCTATAAGCTTTTAAAGATTATTATCTGTCTCTTTCTTGCAAAAATTCTAAAAACGGAGTTTTACGTGTATTTTAAATGGTGAAAGTGTAATATGACGTCACATAACATATCAAGAGGTCTATCACCCTCTTTGTCTAATCGGGAATTTCAATCATTCATATCTCGCTTATTTTTAAAGTTATTTAAAAGTAATTTTACCTTGATATTTGTCAAGTAAACATGCTTCAATTCAAGTGAAAAAAAAATTTTCATATTCCCTACTGCAATTGTATAGAAATTCGACATTTTAGGTTGGTTAGTAAATATTACTATCATATGTTTATGATTGGATTTATCAATTTTCAATGTCCACACTTTATGTCTATCTTTTAGAGAATTACACCAAATTTATTTTCAATTAACATTTTTCCAGAGCTTTGGAAAATAATGAAACGAAATTTCTAGATTTTTACTTTTATTGGATGAGCACAAAGACCATTGAACAAGATCGAGACATTATTCAGTTGAGGATTAAACCCTTTTACGATCCAAACAAGACCTCATCGACGTTAAAATTATTTTAAAACAAAACACTAACTTTCCTATACTAATAAAAGAACAAACTAAAAATGATTTTCCAAGAAATTAAAAATTAAAATCTCATATGAATGAACCCAAAAAAAAATCACATATTTTATTTGAGATCATTTACAAAAACAAACCTCAGAGGTACATACAAATATAATAAAATTTCAGGTAAAAAAAAAAAAAAACTTTTTGTAAATAATTTATTAATCAAAAATTAAAGTCACTTCGAAAGTACCCATAATACATCACATGAAGATAAATTTATGAAGTCACTTAGTTAAATCTATCTTAAGGTAGTTGACTCGTAAAGTAATAGTTCTTTTCAGGCATTATAAGTACGTGTAGTACGGGCAGTTGGTCAATTTTTAAGAAAAAAAAAAGGGGGCGGTTAATTGACTAAACTGTCGGCGTATGGACAAGAACGAAGTAACCGACTATGCTTGAGGTTTTCTGCAGTTGCCTTCACGAACTCTAGATGAATATTGGCATAGTTCCTATCATAGTCGCCTGAAGCCGCATATCGTACTTATCCCTAGTCTATACACAAAAATTCCTTCCACTCTACTCACATCCTTAGGCATCACAATGGACCTTATGGTCGAAGTTTAGCCCGTCCAGGGGAGCCTCTACAATCTATCTAAGCGTCAGTTGGCATCAATATTTAATATGACGGATGAAAATAGTTTAAAACCCCTAAAATCAAACCAAAACCCCCCAAACTAATAATTTGATAAAGTATGTCGGCAACGTGGGTTTTTTTTTAATAAGATTTTGTATGGTCAGTGGGTTTTTTGTTTATTCAGAAAAAAAAAAAGATTTTAAACATTCAAAAAATTAAAAATGCAACGGAATACACTAAAAAAAACCCGGTGCACGGTGACAGATAAATAATCAAACGCTTATACAGTGTTCGTTTTGGAAGTTAGTACGATTTGGTGCTCACGTTTTTACTGCCCTACCAGTGTAGAGAAAGCGTCTGCGAGCGGTTTGAGAAAAATTTCAGAAGTACCAAAAGTAGTAATTTTGGTATTGTTTGCTGCAATAATTGAAAAAGGTAAATTTACAAGATTTACAATACGACTTTGGAATCACAGATAGTGAACTTCCAGTGTCAACTAAATATCGAGTACCTTCATGTAAGAGATCGTACATGAAGATTAAGTTGTACGATGATGATGTTGTGTTATTGAATTGGGTTTTATTATTGACAGAGCTACTGACCAACTCAACAGAAGCTCTTAGAATTTTTATTTGAATTTATATATCGCGTATTTATAGAGGTCCTTTCTCTGTTATCAAAAGATTTCCTAAATTTTTTGTTATTGATGTCAATAACAAACCTACCACTATTTCAATTGATAGGCTAAAACCTGCATACTTTTTTCAATGTTAATCTTTTCTTAATTTACTTTGTATTTAATTATAAGATGTACATCAACTATTAAAGTTTTTTCCGAGTGAACAAGGTTGTTTTATGTTACAACCTTTTTCTAGTCGTTTTTCTTTATTAGTTGATGGGGGGAAGTATGTAGCGGTATCGCTTATTCTTTAAATTATTATTATAATTTTGTTCATCATTTTTATCTGTTGCATAACAACTATAACTTCCCTCTATTATCACGGTTGCTTTGAATGTTAACAACCATGGTAATTTACATATTAAAACTATAAAATTTCATAAATCAAATCAATAAAGATCAATTATATCTTTTATACATATTTATTATTTATTTAAATAATAATTATTTAATATAACTATCATCTACCTTTACAAACTCAACCCTTAACGCGCTTTGTCAGTATACACAGCGTCAATTTGAACACTAAAAACAACACTTGATAGCACTTAAAGTGTGTAATCCGTCCAAAAATAGTACACCCTGTATGTGTTTAATTATCATAGTTGTAATAAGTTTATTATACTGTATTTTCATACTTTTCGCATTGAGTGAAACGAGAGAACTACCTTAAAAAAATAGAGTATGGAACAAAACAACAGAGTAGTAAAAGCCAAAAGGTGAACGGAACGACGATTCACTTGCTAAAAATAAAGAGTATTACCTCTTAATAAACCCTCTGACTATAAAACATATCTTATATATTCTTGCTGTTGTAACACACCCATTAGGTTACTAGGTAAAAGCACAAAGCGGTATACATTATCCATCTATTCATCCGTCCGTCCGTCCGTGCGTCTGTCTTCTCTTTTATAATATGTGTATTCGCAACACAGGTATACTGCTCTGCTTTACAAGTCATATTATATATTTTAAGAATTAAGAAGAAGAAGAACCCCTATGGCCACATAATTCACAATCACAAGTAAGAAATAACATGAAGAAAAAATAAACGTAAATAGCGTCTAAATCAAAAATTCTCTCTTAAATTATAAATCGATCGATTTTGTTATGTACTTTAATTTTATATTTTTTTTTGGGAAAAGTAGGTGTATAAATGCAAATTTGCATGTGCTACAAATGACTTTGGTATTTTGAGAAAAATACAACAAATTATAGCATCCGGAACACTGTCCAAATTCGTGTAGAACTTAAAAACCAGTGAAAATAACAACTAACTCAATTAATTGCTGAAATACCCGATATATACTGAATTTATGAAATAATGTTTCTGACAAAAGTTGTTCATTTTTAAAAAAGGAACATTTTTTGTATTTAAATTTTTGTTCTATCTCTTACGGTTTTTAAGAGGGCCAGTTTTGCCCATTTTGCCAATTCATTAACTTCACCTTACTTTTTTAACTCTAGACACACACACACACAATTTCAGCTCGTTATCTCTTTATCGTATCCACAGACGGACGGACATGTGGCTATGGTCGAATTAGGCCATTTTATGAACACCTATTCCAAATATTTATGCATGCGATCAATATTTTCAAGCGTTACAAAGTCGAAACTAAACTTAATATATCCTGGCATATATTATATACCGGGTATATAATATAAATTATACACGCACAAATGTATAAAAATAGGGAATATGCATGAAAATTTTTTTTCACTTGAATTGAAGCATGTTTACTTGACAAATATCAAGGTAAAATTACTTTTTAAATAACTTTAAAAATAAGCGAGATATGAATGATTGAAATTCCCGATTAGACAAAGAGGGTGATAGCCCTCTTGATATGTTATGTGACGTCATATTACACTTTCACCATTTAAAATACACGTAAAACTCCGTTTTTAGTATTTTTGCAAGAAAGAGACAGATAATAATCTTTAAAAGCTTATAGCTTCCTTGATATGTCGGATTTTAATTTCGTTTTTAAATATTATTGCAGTATTATTATTTTCATATTCTGAAAATAAATGTGAAAAAAAATTTTCATGCATATTCCCTATTCAAACTAGTGTATATTACATATATGCTTTTGTAATCATAAGTAATTACAGATGTTTGAGCACACATAAAAAATGAAATTTTTGGTCGTTGCCAGGAAGGGAGTTTCAAAACGCTTTATTACGTCAAGTCACATTAACTACGGCAAAGCTTTTTAGTTTATTTTAGTTACACCCAAAACTTTTTTTATAAACTATCTAAATCCTAAAATTTTTTATTCCATTTGACTCAATAGTTTAGGAGCAAACCGGGCAAATAAAACTGGATAATTTCGCAAATTTGAAAATTTTTTGTGGTCCGTTTTGCCGAATTTCGAACTTTCTAACAGAGATTATTTGTAAAAATGGATTATTAAGTACAAAATAATTGCCAGCAATAGCATATATAAATGTAAAAGCTCAACCGTGCTAGATAAACTAAAAAATCATTTCATAATAAATTCTTAGTCCAATGCAAAAAAATATTTTGCTTAGAAAATTTCCTCCATCGATAGCAATAGAGAAAGGTTGATCTTCAAGCTGCGTGGACCATTTCGAAAAAAGCCACTTGTTTTTATAAGTTCGTTTTTTCATCTTCTTAATATATTGAGAAAGATATAAACCAATTGATTTAAAAAAAAAAAGCTTCAGATATACTTTGTAAGACTTTTCAACAAAATTCCGCTACTGCAGCTTTTTCGATAAACTAAGTTTTATATAATTTTAAAAACAATAAAGATTTTTTGTTATCTCGACAGGCTTGTTCTTATAAAAAGATTCGCGCAGTTGAGAATCCCTTACTATTGTACACAAGACGACTTATGTGGCGTTCTTTTTTTAAAAATTTTGCAATCGATTTATGTAGAATCCAATCTGTTTTCGAAAAAATGTTTAAATTTTATGACGAAAATCGTTTATTCGAGACATTTTTTCGTAAACCAAATAAATTCGAAACAAACAACTGCAAAATTTGTAAATAAAGCCATGTAGTTAATGTTATAAGATACGATCGATGCAGGAAATTTTTCGCAATGACCTAAATTTCATACTACTCAAACTATACTATTTATATTGTTTGACAAAATGGTTTAAGAAGATACAAATTAATGACCAACAATAACTTATAATAATCCATAAAAAATATATCTACTATAAAAGATCTTATACGCATATACTTTAATCTAATGGTTTTCATTTGTGATATATTTTGACAGCAATCTAAATTAATATCCAAAAATAAATAATAAATCACAGCCTACAATCAAATAAAGAAGAAAAAAAGCTTACAACAAATAGAAAAATTAGACCCACTTATTAAAACACAAAACAAAATTTAAAAAAAATATTGCGCGGGTGTTGAAACACAACACACGAGCCGTCGTATTATTTATAACACAATAAAACTATTTTAATTCAATAATAGAGAATTAAAGAACACAAAAATAAATGACAATCACAATAATATCACTTCTAAACAACAACAACAACACGCTTCATGTTTAAATGCACACGCATGATAAATTAGCTTAAGTTATATTTTAACGGTGTAACACTTTCATTTATCAAAAAAAAAATTCACAACAATAACAAAAATTAACAATCAATATCAAAAATTTTTAAATTTTTTAATCGTAAAAAATTTCTTCAAATCGTAACAAACATGTTACTTATAAAAATTGACATACGATTGACTCATCAACATTTGTATCTGTAAAGCTACCTACACACACATAAAGTTTGTCCGAATGTAGTGTATTATAAACCGTTCGTTTTTACTTCGTTAGCCATCCGTATAGAATAACATCCACTCACTCAGTCGCCTAAGATCGTCTTCTATACACAACAACAGAGCTAGTAGATATCATATTTTCAGTGTTTTGTTGCAACAGCAATGAGTGTGCTCATATATACTGGTTATACCGCATAACAGCTGTTTATTTGTTAATTTTTGTCAATGTTTTGCGCATGTACAATACAATCAGCTGATATTATTTTTCAAGCAAAATAGCACATATATACACTTGTTCTCTTTGTTACACATAATATGTTAAATAAAGATAAACATATACAGATTTTTAATGAAGAAATGACAGAGAACACAATCGAATGTTCTTTGTTTCATTGCCCGTGACTTGTTATTGTGTATTTAATAATAATATTTGTACATAGACTAGGAGATAAAGGCGCATGTATTACGAAATTTTATGTGTGTAGTTTAATACATTATACCTGGGGCATGTTGACCTATAGAAATAGGGCAAGTTGATCAAGTACAAAATTTGACAAAAATAGATACTAACATAAAAAGTTCTAAAAAATATCGACCTTTTGGAGAGAAGTAATTACATTGCGTTAAATACACAAGACTGTGGTCTCGTTCAGTTCAATGTCTCTATCTCGATAACCAGATATGCCAATGTTACAGAAAAATGTCGGGGTATGTATAAAGCCCTAACTACCAACTTTTAAGGAGGTCTACAAAAAGGAGTAAAAATTTTTAATTTGTTGTCAATCTGATTACACTAGGCAACTGTGTCGTCGTATGCAACACTAATGAAATTTAAAAAATGGGTAATAAGTATTTTAATCAATTAAAACATTTAAATAGGATAGGTCGAGCCCGGTGTCGATGCGTTCATGTGTGTTTAGACCTTAAAGGACACTTATATAAAACAATTTTATGTGGAGATGACCGATGCCGATAACTATCGGTGCGAATATAAACAGTCTTGCAGGAAAAAAATTGTAGGATCTTTATATTTATATCGACAATTTTAAAGGCCGTGTAAAGAGGATCAATCAACTCGAAATGTTCAAACAATTTTGTAATGGCAACATTAGTGGTTTCGAAGGAAACGAAAAAGTAGATACCTTAGCAAAAAATAAAGTCGAAATACCTTTCATAGGCCCAAAATCTATTTTCGGAGCTCCAAAGACAGCATGTTATAAAGCGATCAACGATTGGATAGAAGTTAAACACCGTGATGACTGAGAAAATATACTGAAACAAAAAATAGGGAAAATACTGTTCCGGAATGCATCCAAGAGGCTGTCTCTTGATACTCTCAACCAGAACAGGATACAATTTTGGAAGGTTACCGAATTCATCATCGGACATTTTCACCTACGAAAGCATCTGCACATAATAGAATTCCACAATGGATCCATTATGTGCAGACTGTTCTGCGAGGATGAAGAAACATCCAAAAACATCATCTTTAACTAGGAATCCCTCGATTACAGCAGATACAAGATATTCGGTGCACCTCATCTCGAATATATTAACCTTCTGGAAAATCTGATGAGCTTCTGGCCATTGCCAAGATAAGGGAGGCTCGCCAGACTGAAGTAGAAAGGATAGCACCATGTGCCATAAGGTCGAAGTGCACTCTTATTCATACCCCAAGATATATCTATCTATCTATCTATGGCAACATACAATAATTATATAATCAGTACTATGTACGCTCCCGTTCAATAAAATTGAACTGACCTGAAGTGTTAATTTTCTTACATTTCATAAAACTCCTCACATTGTAACTCTCTGTATAATGATTCATTTATAAACAAAGATAAGTAGTATATATTTTAAGTGTGAAAAAAGAAATGGAAGTATAGTATAAAACATTTACCACAAAAGAATAATCAAAATTGTGAGAGACTGATGCGGTTCAGATCTGTTCAATTTTATTGAACGGGAGTGTATAAGTACAAATGGCTTCAAAAGTCTAGTAATCATTTCAAAATTTTATAAATGATTTGTGCCTTATTTAAAAAAAATGCTTCGGCTAAAAGTTGCTTATTGTAACTATACTAACAACAACTTTACTTGAAAGGTTTACTCATAAACCGAATAAATAAGGCATAAATAAATTACAAAATTTTGAAATGATAGCTCGACTTTTGACGCCATTTATACTGAAGAGATAATTTTGTACAGATTCGAATCGCATCATTCTCGCAGCTGATGCGCCACTATCTTCTAGCCTATAAGTAATGTATAGGTATTTCGTCGTTTCGTGTACTGTTACTGTGTGCGCTGAAACACCCTGTCCACCGTCATACCATCATCTTTAGCCAATGTATAGTACGCGACGCAGCGCACTCGACTCAAATACTGCTTTAGCTTGGGGTTACTGCTGCTCCTCTGTTTATGATACAATTGAGAATATCATTATTATATATCCAGATTCTTGTTTTTGTTTTTGTTGTGTTGATAATCAGCGTGTATATTATGTTACATTGTAATTAGTGTGATTTAAATTGTTACTAACATGATAAACATATCATATTATAAGTAAACAAACCATAGACTAGTAGTTAGTCAATAAAACAGATTGTATGTACAGCGTATTGTATCTATCCAGGGCCGTACACAGAAAATAGGAAACGGGGAGTAGCAACAGACGGAGCATATTGGTGAATATGAAATCTATTGTTTATTCTACATCTGTACGCAGTATTGCCCGGCTGAGTGGATTGTGAAGAATAGGTGTCGCAACCAGTCCAAGTGGCCGCGCGATCTACGGCGTTATGTCTGCGCAGTATGCCTATTTAGAAACTGGGAGGTTATGGTTCACATCCCGACATCGGCAGTTTGTCATTAGTAAGGAAAAAAAGGGGCGGTTAAGTGACTAAACTGTCGGCGTATGGACAAGAACGAGGTAACCGACTATGCTTGAGAAGGTTTTCTGCAGTTTCCTTCACGAACTCCAGATGAATATCAGCACAAAAATTCCTTCCACTCCACTCAAATCCTCACATCCTTAGGCATCACAATGGACCTTATGGTGGAAGTGTAGCCCGTCCAAGGCAGCCTCTACAATCTATCTATCTATAGATGTCGCAGGATCAGAGATATGCCTGGAGTGTTTGAGAGGGGGAGGCACTCTATAGCCACCGATTGAAGTAGTTGATTGTCGTCAATGGCGAATACAATTTCTTCTTTTGAGAAATTTTCTTAGGCTTCGTAGTCTCTGCCGCACTCTCTCGAACACTCCAAGCATATCTCTGATTCTGCGACATCTATTCTTCATCCTCTTGAAAAGGCGATCGAGAGGATGAGGCAGTCCATGGCCACCGACTGGAACAGTGCTTTGTCGTCAAAGTGCATGGTCTTCGAACATTTGCTTTAATGAATTTCAATAACAGTTGAATAAACAATTGGATGCTTCCATAGAAACCACATCAAGCGATATTTAAGGATTATTACAGGAGTAATATTATTAAATATCTGTAATTTCGTTATTTTTTAACCGATTTTGATGACTAAGGTGTTGTTCGATTTGTAATTCAAAATGCTAAAACGCTTTATATCATAATAATTTTTGTTAAAGTTACTGATTTCTTGGATATTTGATTTTATACATTTTATACATGAGGTCTATGCGTGTGACGTATTTATCGAATTTCTAAAGATTATCCATTCAATTCAATTACCAATAAATTGTATTTTTCGCATGTGGAGTTGAAGGATTGACAATAGGGAATATGCATGAAAATTTTTTTTCACATTTATTTTCAGAATATGAAAATACTGTTAATACTGTAATAATATTTAAAAACGAAATTAAAATCCGACAAATATCAAGGAAGCTATAAGCTTTAAAAGATTATTATTTGTCTCTTTCTTGCAAAAATACTAAAAACAGAGTTTTACGTGTATTTGAAATGGTGAAAGTGTAATATGACGTCACATAACATATCAAGAGAGCTATCACCCTCTTTGTCTAATCGGGAATTTCAATCATTCATATCTCGCTTATTTTTAAAGTTATTTAAAAAGTAATTTTACCTTGATATTTGTCCAGTAAACATGCTTCAATTCAAGTGAAAAAAAATTTTCATGCATATTCCCTATTAATTTTTAACATTGAACACATAACCTCTATAATAATGACGATGAAATCTCCACATATGTTGTATGCACCTACAGAAGTCTGCAGGGTGGCAGATATAGAATGTTTGAGTCCGAAACTTTGGATCCATCAATCCTGGGAGTAATACTGACGGAGAAGTTGTGGGCCTTCTGTGTGTCGTATGACCTCGACAGAATCCTATAGCTTTATCTGCTTAAAATAGCACTTCTTACCAGAAGACGTCTCGCCTTCGGGTGACAGGTTGTTCTCAAAGGGGGCACAGAGGACCCATTGGTCTTGGTGCTAGGGACCCGTTTGCGGTACCCCTCTTTCTAATTATTATTATTAACTTCTATAATACATTCATCGATTGTATTCTGTATATAAAGGTAATAAATAGAGAAGCATTAGATAGCCATCCATGAATATAAAGTATATTTATAACGATTCCAGCATAAGCTAACTGTTACATTGCAATAATGGTTATTACGTGAAACAAAAACAGTTATCATTTGTTTCTTAAAATTAAAATGTCATCTTTTGTAAACATACACAAAGATAATATACAGGGTGTTCGGGAAAAATAGTACGCGTTTTTAACTGAAAAATCCAGGTAAATATAAACAAAATCACTATTGGCTGGGTGTCTGGACATTCAGGAATTGATGGAAACTGAGGAAGGCTGATGAGTTAGCCAGAATGGGTGCTAGTGCTCCACTAAACGGACCACAGCCGTTTCTTGGAGTGCAGAGAAGCACAATAAAATGTAAAATAAAAGAATGGCGGTACTCCAGTCCAATACTCATCGTCAAGGTCATGCAAATGCTCTTATAAAAAGAGGCCTCTGAGCGTTTACAACTAGAGAAAACGAGGATTCTTACTGGTCACTGTAAACTCAATAAACATCAATCTCACAGGGAATGATATCTGCAGATTTTGCCATAAACAAGAGGAAACCGAAAGTCACATTCTGTGTGAATGCGAAAGCCTCTCTCTCAAAAGACATTATCATTTTGGATGGACAGATTTCCAGCCAGATCAAATCAATGAGGTATCGCCGTGGAATATACAAACGTTTATCAAGATCATAGGACTCCTGGAACACCTTTAAAGGAAAAGATGTACAATAGATCAAATAGGTCGTCGCCGTACACAAGCTCTTTTTAAGATATGCTCCGACTGACTCGAATCGAATATAATCTAACAGATAGAACTGCACCGAGAAATAGTGGCAAAACTATTCTTTTTCAAGTAAAATTTCTTTAGCGAGACACAAAAATAAAAAATACAAGCATATTTATTTATATATAATATTATAATCTGCTATCTTTGTATTGTGTGTATTGCTATCTTTGTCATTCAGACACTTTTTTTTGGTCGTGTATATATGCATGTAATTAATTTAAACGATCCAACAACAAAACAAAGAACAACCAGTCGTAGTTTCTTCAAGATAAAAATAATCACATATTAGTTGTCATAAGCCGCTGATAACATTTGTAAATAATGAAAGTGACGAAGTTTCACTTTCCCATGAGCGTATGTGGGTGAGGTTCACACGTTTGGTTTTTTTCGTGAAAAAATTAAACTTCTAGAAGTACCTATATAGTACCTATTTATGAAATGTGAACTAAGATCTTAAGCAATGCTTTGTTTGTGCGAAACAAAATGTTGAAAATGAGATTTCTTTGGAAAATTCGATTACAGATGATTTTCCGACATTTAATTCACTTTTATTCACCACAATATTACGGATAAATGTTCATATGGAAGATTCATTCAATTACCTATCTATCTATATATAATTACCTATCTATATCTATCTCCTGTTAAAATTTTTGCACTCTATTTTCGAGCACTCTGTAAAATTCCAATTTATTTTAATTTTAATTACGATAATAAAGGTAACGTAAAATAAAAGAACAAGAATCCATGGAACATTAAAAGAAGTAACTCTCAGAGCACGACAATCTAATAATAATAATAATTTGCAATTAACTTTTATAATTATAAATGGCAAACGAGATAAAATAATTTTGACAAAGTATTCAAGTTTTAGAACACGCGTTCGCACTCTCCACATTTAACAAACAACTGTATCAATATCTTATAAATAATTGTACTGCGCCGACTCTGTTTTCTCTATCATCTTCATCATGCAGTGAGAGAGAGATAACCATATATTGTGTACATTTTATGTGTTGTAACACTTTCATTGAAATTTTCACTTATCAATAACGAAATAATAAGGGCACTTAGAACTGATGATGAATATGATACAAGAAAGAACAATGTGAAATGTTTTTCATTGAAAATGATTTTTCTGAATAAAATACTAAATGTTTATTCTTTAAATGATTGCCATTGCAAGCCATAACAGTTGAATTCGGTTAGGTAAAAAACAAAACTTAAACTTATGGAGATAGTAGTAGTAGTAGAGGCTGGCAAGTAGACCTTTCTAGGTCTTTTTACCCAAACACATCTTGTTCGGTTCCTCTATCCCTATGTTTGTTGTCGAACCTACAACTTTAATTGTTTTATCTCAGATTCCCCCATTTCGGTTGAGTCGAAGGATAGATACCTCATTCCGGCTCTGTTAGGACATTCTTCCAGACGGTGGAAGAGCGTATAATTCGCCTCGTTAGAGTCAGGGCAGTAATAACTGTCCTCTAACCATCATGGGAGATAGGTGTTTCATGAGCCTGCAGTGACCGGTAAGCACGCCAACCAGAAGGTTTATCTCTTTCTGGTTTTTGTCAATGAGACAGGTTGACCTTGCACCAAGTAGCCGAGCGGTCAAAGGCGTTATATCTTCGAAGTATGCCTACTTGGAAACTGGGAGGTTATGGGTTCAAATCCCGACATCGGCAGTTTGTCAATTAATTGACTCAACTGTCGGTGTATGGACAAGAACGAAGTAACCGGCTTGATAAGTTTTTCTGCAGTTTCCTTCACGAACTCCAGATGAATATCGGCATAGTTCCTATCATAGTCAGCTGCAGCCGCATATCCTACCAATTTCTAGTCTATACACAAAAAATTCCTTCCACTCCACTCACATCCTCACATCCTTAGGCATCACAATGGACCTTATGGTCGAAGTAATCTATCTATCTATCTTGATTTATCCACCCATTTGTTTAGAGCAGAGGAGGTCTGTCTCTTAGTTATTGCTAGATATGGTTCCTGTCCATGGCATGGGAGTGCGGTTCTTTCGCGGGCGAGTTGGATGCCGGGAAGTAATTTGTTCTTTTGCTGTTTAACGTAGAAGATTGCACTTCCTCAAATGGTGGTTCCCGACATCGGCAGTTTGTCAATTAATTGACTAAACTGTCGGTGTATGGACAAGAACGAAGTAACCGGCTATGCTTGAGAAGGTTTCCTACAGTTTCCTTCACGAACTCCAGATGAATATCGGCATAGTTCCTATCATAGTCGGCTGTAGCCGCATATCCTACCAATTCCTAGTCTATACACAAAAAATTCCTTCCACTCCACTCACATCCTCACATCCTTAGGCATCACAATGGATCTTATGGTCAAAGTGTAGCCCGTCCAGGGCAGCCTCTACAATCTATCTATCTATCTTGACTTATCCAACCATTTGTTTAGAGCAGAGGAGGTCTGTCTCTTAGTTATTCCTAGATATTGTTCCTGTCCCTGGCATAGGAGTGCGGTTCCTTCTCGGGCGAGTGGGATGCATGGAAGGAATTTGTTCTTTTGCTGTTTTACGTAGAAGATTGCACTTCCTCAAATGGTGGTATATGCTAAGAAGACTAAGAACCTTAGAATAGCTCAGATCCTTAAATCTATAGTAAATCTGAAGATAATAATATTCTTTACACATTATGGTACGCTTTCAAACATCTGATCTTTTCGTTAAACAATGTGGCCATTTAACGAATAGATAGTGGCCTGCTATATTGAAGTTAATCGAATTTGCACCTTAACCTCTCCATTTTTCCGCAAGCATTGAGTACAAATGTTGATGATGTAATCAATTTTTGTTAATCAATATTTAAAGAAGTAATGATGTACTTCAATTAAATATATTTCAGTTAAATATATATAATTGAGTTAAAGAAGTTGCATAAACTTTTTCTTCTTGCGTTTTTTATTGTTTTTAGCGAATTTCCTGAAAGGAAATAGAGCTATTGGTCCCGTACCGAAGTCAAAATTTTGCAAAAATTTCTTCAAATGTCCATCGATCCTACCTAGTAGATGTCAAAAATCACCATCTGTAAAATTTATATATATATATATATATATATATATATATATATATATATATATACAGACACATATATATATGTATATATATATATATATATATATATATATATATACATATATATATATATATATATATGTCTGTAATCACTCTAGTGGTCACAGTTTTCATTTTATCGGAATGAAATTTGGTATCTGAGGCGCTTTTGGTATTCAAAAGGTCAAGTTCGTTAATGGGTAAAATCGGACAAGGGGAAAGGGGGGTTTAGAGGGACGGGGAAACACAAAATTTGACGTATCTCCTTTAATATTCGAAAAATCGAAAATTTTATAAGAAATAAAGTTGTAGGTATTAAGTTTTACTGTAATTTTGTTTATCATTTTTTCTGTAACACGAATATTTACAAAAATATTGACGGTTTAAGATTGAAAATTAAATTCCTCAATATCTCTGTACGCATTAGAGTTTGAACAAAAATGATAAGGTGATGAATTGTAGCAAACATTATTTTCTACAACTTTATTTCTTACGCATTTTTCGATTGTTCTAATATTAAGAGAGATATTTTATATTTTGTGTTTTCTTCTATCTTTATGCCCCCCTTTCCCCTTGGCGTATGTCATTTATTAATAAAATTGGCCATGCAAATACTAAAATCAGATACGACATTTCATTTTGATCAGACAAACATTGTGACCGCTAGAGATAATTTATGTATTCCAAGGAAATTCGCTAAGTTGAAGCAGCTTCTGCGTAACGAATTTTTTAATAAAAAAAAAGGTTATAAATCGTTGTAAGATTATTGATATATTTTACAACTTTTTTAAAATCTAAATAATTTTTATTAAATATAGTACTCATTTGACTCAAGCGTAGCGCATGAACGTCCTTAAGGTGAATTCAATGGTGAATTTTAAAAGGTTCTAGATTTTGATCTATGTACCGTCCAAAAATGATCACGTAACAACCATTAGTAAAGGAAATGTATATTTAAAATCGCAAAGTATATTACATTTTATGCATACATTTATTACATATATATATATGTTAAAGAGAACCCTTTTTTTAGGTTATTAGGTCACTAAAATTCTATAGATAATTCTTACTGATACGAAGCAGAGATTTCCTTTTTTTTCAAGTTATAAAATGTTTCACAACAATGTAAAATAAATGCGATGTTCTGATTGGTCGTACTTTAATAACTTTTTTTTCCTATATTAGTAGTGAGATTTTTGTATATAAAACATAATAAATCTTTCGTTGATAACGACGCCTTGAAATTATTTGGTATATCTTCGTCGAATAAAAATAAATGTTGTTAAATAAATTTTTATTTGTATAGTAGCTTATTCCCGCAGCTTCGCTTACGTTTATTGTTATATCTCCGATTCCCGCTATCGTAACGAGATAAAATATATATCAGTTTTTGAGTCTACTCTTAAGTTTCTAAAGATCGGTTCAGTATAGGATTTAAAATAATATACAAACCCCAATATTGATTCTCTAGCGGCATATAATTCATAAATTGATCACTTACCTAGAAAAAAGAAAAACAAGATTATAGAAACTATTGCAAAACTTAATAAAAAACAAGTGAAAATCACAACTAATTGAGTTAAGGATGTTCCAGCATACCCCCACTTTTCGACAGATTTTCTCATTTTTTTTCACAGTAGAAAAAAAAAGTTTTCTAATAAATCCCAAAGTTTCAGAATTTTTGACCGTTTAGAACGCGAGATAATTAATATCAAAGTTATCATTCTCTCTCACTCTCTCTCATTAGAAGCATGTAAAACTTCATGCCCGCCCAACTATTATCTGTTGTATTAGAAAAAATACTCGACAGAATTTAAAAAAAAACTAGGAGAGTAAAGCTAAATATTTATTATATAAATTTAAAAAAAAATCGTGTGTTACCGCCTTGTTTTCGAAATATAAAAGTTTAAAATTATTATTTTTCTTCAAAACAACATTATTTTGTATATGTGTTTTTGTCTATGTGTTGTATATGTGTGTTTATGTATTGGTGCTATGATCAAATCAAACCGGTTTGTTGTACTGATTGCATAACACAGTGCTGGACGTCGTTAATTGTTTAAATACTCTGTATATATTTTATTTTTATTTAATGTTTCTTAGAATAGGATTTCAGATCTACATGGAATCCTCTGTTTTCTATCTCCAACAATAGATACGTTAGTATTTGTAAAAAATAGATAATAATATTTTATTTTTTGAAATCAAGAGCACAAAAGATTTTAATAAAAACTTGTTTCTATGTAGAAAAATAAAAATTTTCAATAAAATCTTATAATAAAAATGACCTTCAATTATTTATTATTTCTATTATAATTAAATTAATTAGTCATCTTAAACTATATAGCAACAAATGAGTGTTAAGTCAAATCAATCATTTTTAATTGATTTGCAATTTATTAAGGACGTTCATACATGAGGCTCAATAGTAGATACAAATTTTAACTCAATTATGTAGTTATCTTCCTTCAAAAATTTAAAACCTGTTGACGGTCATTTCAAAGAGTAATAGGGAATATGCATGAACATTTTTTTATACTTGAATTGAAGCATGCTTACTTGACAAATATCAAGGTAAAATTACTTTTTAAATAACTTTAAAAATAAGCGAGATATGAATGATTGATATTCCCGATTAGACAAAGAGGGTGATAGCCCTCTTCATATGTTATGTGGCGTCATATTACACTTTCACCATTTAAAATACACGTAAAACTCCGTTTTTAGTATTTTTGCAAGAAAGAGACAAATAATAATCTTTAAAAGCTTATAGCTCCTTTGATATTTGTCGGATTTTAATTTCGTTTTTAAATATTATTACAATATTAACAGTATTTTCATATTCTGAAAATAAATGTGAAAAAAAATTTTCATGCATATTCCCTATTATTATCGATTAAAGATCAAACTTTAAACACAGCATCTTATGGTGTGAACAGAATTTTTTTATACTTAAAATTATAATAACTATACTATTAAAGTAGTCACCATAATAAATAACGTTTGAATTAATTATTTTATAAAATTAAAGCTGTTTTGTTAGTTTTGAATTTGCCACCATATTTTGAAAAAACATATTTTATTGTCAGATCTGTCAAATCAATTTCTAATTTAAATTTCCTGATATTTTACAATAAATACTTTAAAAATATTTAGGACAAATTAAAAAAGGTTATAAATCGTTGTAAGATTATTGATATTACTTTACAACTTTTTTAAAATCCTAAATAAATTTTATTAAAGATAGTACTTACTCATTTGACTCTAGCGTTGCGCATGAACGTCCTTAGGTATTATGATGAGAGAGACGAAACACAACAAAATAAATATACAGACAAGAAATACTTATTAAACATTATTAAAACTAACAATAATTGTTAATTATAAGTTAATAATAAAAATAAATAAATGTTCTAATTTAGTTTAATTATATTTTATTTGATAATTATAATATATATAATTCATCAATTGAATTCAATTAATTCTCAATATCAATGGAATTCATTTTATACAGTTGAAAGGTGGGTCGTTAAATTTCGAAATGATTTTAATAAATCGTGTGACATTGCATTAGAAGGACAGTAACACCAAATGTGTGAGGAGTGTGGACAAATTTACAGAACTAATCGATATTTTCCTGATTGGTAGACATCGAAATTTTAAAAACTATAAACTGGGACAAGCTTGTGACATACCGAATTTCAGTATAGAGTTGCATAGTCAGTAATACACGGCCAACGGCTACCCAGTGACGGATTTACCGGATACACAAGGTAGGCAGCTGCTTAGGTCGGTAAATTTTTATCGTTTGTACTATAGATATAACGCTCCTCGTGTAATCAAGAATAAAATTTTTAATTTGAAAGCGTTTTTTTAAGTGAAACTTTTTATGGCTGAGAATAAACTCAAAAAATCTGTTAAACTATTTGTTCTTTTTGTATTTATTGTATTTATTTTATTCGGTTATAATATTATAGAAGATGTGTTTTTTTAATATTTTGATTGTACTTGTTCAAGAAAATTACATAAAATGTGTAAATATTTTAAAAGAATTTATCGGTTTTCTTGAGCTTCTTGAGCTTGATATAATATAACGATTGTTTGTGCGTCGAACCTACATTCAGCGTCCAACTAATTTGACAGTGAAATGGTCTAATTTTTCTAAATTAATTCATCTAATACTGCATGTGCTCGAGGTTTGCAGTTTCCAGAAAGATAACAACAATATAGGACAAAAATAGCAAATATATAATAAATCAATTCGAATTAATAACGATTGGCTTCAAGCGAAGAAGTTGGTTTCATTCCAACTTCTAGTGTTTTCGTCGATGGCGTCAAAACTGGTCACGGGACCGATCACGTTGCCTCTTTCGACACCCGGAGTCAACAGCATGAAAAAAGCGGAGGGAGAGTCAATTTTACAGCTGCCTAGTGCGGTGAATAGGGAATATGCATGAAAATTTTTTTTCACATTTATTTTCAGAATATGAAAATCCTGTTAATACTGTCATAATATTTAAAAACGAAATTAAAATCCGACAAATATCAAAGAAGCTATAAGCTTTTAAAGATTATTATCTGTCTCTTTCTTGCAAAAATACTAAAAACGGAGTTTTACGTGTATTTTAAATGGAGAAAGTGTAATATGACGTCACATAACATATCAAGAGGGCTATCACCCTCTTTGTCTAATCGGGAATTTTAATCATTCATATCTCGCATATTTTTAAAGTTATTTA
The DNA here is from genome assembly GCA_963920215.1 of Nineta flava. Lineage (NCBI taxonomy): Eukaryota > Metazoa > Arthropoda > Insecta > Neuroptera > Chrysopidae > Nineta > Nineta flava. The sequence continues at coordinate 104,845,393 of OY986042.1, forward strand.
AAAAGTAATTTTACCTTGATATTTGTCAAGTAAACATGCTTCAATTCAAGTAAAAAAAAATTTTCATGCATATTCCCTATTGTCGTAATCATTATAGAGGACTTCCAGTTGTCCTGGAAAGTTGATTTTTGTGAGGATGATAGGTCTTAGGTTGAAATCAACCAGAAAAGTCTGAAAACCGGAACTACTCCCTACCGGTTTTTTTACTCCCTATAAGGGGAGGGCGAAAATTTCCACCTCGGAAATCTCTACCTCAGGTGCAGGGTATTTCACATTTTACTTGGCAGCCGACTATGATAGGAACTATGCCGATATTCATCTGGAATTCTTGAAGGAAACTGCAGGAAACCTTCTCAAGCATAGCCGGTTACTTCGTTCTTGTCCATACGCCGACAATTTAGTCAAATAACCGTCCCCTTTTTTTTTTCTTAATAATTGACAAACTGCCGATGTCGGGATTCGAACCCATAACCTCCTAGTTTCCAAGTAGGCATACTGCGCAGATATAACGCATTAGACCGCCGCTCGGCCACTTGGACAGGTACTTGGGCCCTTAATAGATTTCACTATTTTTCAAGGCGAACATTTTTGTTTTTGCTGTGGAGTAAAAGTGCAAACCTTTTATTTCAAGTAAAAAGTGCGGAATTTTCTTCCTCTCTCACCTGTAGTATGCCTATCTATTATTTGCGTAAATAGAATTATAATTATGTTGTTGTTGATGTTCTTAAACATGTCAATCAAATTGATAGCAATTATAACATTTAAAAATGGGTTGGTTGTATCAAGATTTAATATTTAATCGTATTTCACAAAATATAAACGTAACCTACAAAGAGCACATAATATTAATTATTAACTTAAATATAATTGATTTTACATGTCAGTATAGTATTATTATTAATAATAATATATTAATACTTGAGCTTCCGTCTCTATAGCAGTCCCCTCATTTCACTTTCCAATCAAGTGGTTTAGTAAAACAAACAAATCTTAGTTAATTACAACGTTTCCTTTCAATGTTTTACTTCTTCAATGATGAGAAAATTTGAATATGGTAAACATTACATCTTTTTGAAGTGAAAACCTTCAAAAACCTTTTGCAATGATAGATAGATAGATAGATTGTAGAGGCTACCCTGGACGGGCTATACTTCGACCATAGGGTCCATTGTGATACCTAAGGATGTGAGTGGAGTGGAAGCAATTTTTGTGTATAGGAATTGGTAGGATATGCAGCTGCAGCTGACTATGATAGGAATTATTCCGATATTCATCTGGAGTTCGTGAAGGAAACTGCAGAAAACCTTCTCAAGCATAGCCGGTTACTTCGTTTTTATCCATACGCCGACAGTTTAGTCAATTAACCGCTCCTTAGTGCGCAAACATAACGCCTTAAGCCGCTCGACCACCATTTTTGCAATGACTCTCCTAAACTTCACTATCTGCTAATTACTGGCCTCATCCAAACACAATTATTTTTTAAGGTAATTTGGACCTAAGGACAACGAAAATTTAGTTAAATTTAATGCTAGATGTGTAGTTTTCAAGATATAGCTTGTACCTCACTTGTCGATTCCATGACATCTGTTTCAAAAACGTATCTTGCTAATTATTTTTAAGACCATATCACTTACCAAATTTTTAAGTGGATTTTCATAATTTGTAGATCTAAATGACCTAGAAACACGATTTTCAACATAATCAAAGACAAAATTTTTTTCGATGTCTCGGTTTTTCTAAGTGAATGAGATAATTTTGAACAAATAGAAGAAATTTTTTGGATTCTCACGTCAGGACAGAAAATACCTATCTTTGAAACGGTAGTGTTTCAAATTAGTGTTTCACCGAGGCTACGAAGTAACCTCGCTTCGCCTCGGCCCTCGGTTTCGAGGAACGAAGCGAGACGAAACGAGGTTCAAAATTTTAATCCTCGTTACTAACCGAGGCGAGGCGAGGTATATTGTCCCAAAAACCTCGCCTCGGCCGAGGCGAGGAATGTGCCTTGGCCGAGACAAATTTACAAAAAGTAAATTTAAAAAAAAAAATATATAGTAACATGTATTTTTACAAAAAAAACATGAAGCAATAGATAGATTATTTTGCAAATATTTTTTCAAATGTCCAGCGATTCTACCTAGTAGATGTCGAAAGTCATCGTCTCTAAAATTTATATACATATATAAGTTTTTTTACCATATTATGTACATTCATGCAAAATAAGTCAAAGTTTGTAAAAATTGCGAGGTTTATAGCTGCCCTAACCGAAGCGAGGCGAGGTGAGGTTGATATTTAAAAAAAACGAGGCGAGGCGAGATGATACCAAAACCTCGCCTCGCCTCGTGCCTCGTGACACACTAGTAAGAATTAATGAAATAACTTGACACTTTTTAAGTAAATTTTTCAAGCCCCATTTAAGATACTTTCAATTGTTGTATCGATTTAAAAAGTTTATAAATGTATGTGAAAAGTATACGGAATTTACCAACGCCCGTACAGGTAATCACATAATTAGCTTTATTTTCACACACACGGGATATTTTTATAAATCACCGGGGGAAAGTTACAATAAATGTGTGACATGGATGAAGAGATCCTGCTCAGTATGCAATTAAATTAATTATTTAAAATGAATTTAAATAATTAATTTACAAAAAAAAAACTGTCAATCAATTTACTTTTTTGTTTGAAAACAATTATCATATAAATTAGTTACATAAATGATAACAAGTTCATTATCAGAATATTCGAATACCGTTTCTATATTTAAATTTCGAGAAACCCAAATCAATCAGAATAACAATTAAATTATAAATGTCAAACAGGACATTCTGATATCTGAAAACTAAAATTTTTCATGACCCACAAAAATGAAAAATTATAAATAATTTTTATTTTCAAAATTTTGTATTTTTTGAAATTTTGAAAGTGAATGGTCAAAATTTGTCCACAACTACAGATGAGACTTAAATCGTTTAAATTTTTACGTCTGATATATAAATCACTCTCGCAGTAGTGCATTTTTATCACATTATCGCTAGTCTCGACAATTGTGCCGATAGATAAAATAGACAAAATACACTACAAATCATATTTTTAAAACTTGTGTACACTGATAGAAGCGAATTTTTTGAACCAAGTAAATATGTTTTCTTCAAAATATTTACTCTATAGTTTAAGTGCTAAGTGAAGTAATTCCTTGCAGTAAGGCAAATTTTTTTAAAACCAAGAATTTTCGACTCTCATATATAGGGAAGATAATATATATTTGGTATAAGAAAATAAGTATCTTGACATCTATAGTTTTGACTTGAGAAAATTATATTAACTAAAGATAAACTGACTCTTGACTAAAGAATCTCGATATTCTTAAACTGAAATAATCATTTTTTTGGACCAAGATGCTAAAATTTCGGACCAAAATAAACATTTGTTTAATCCAAACAAATGAAACTTTATATATATATATATACATATTTCACTGAAATATATTTAACTGAAGTATATCATTACTTCTTTAAAAATAATACTTAATTCGTAGGAAATAGGATTTGGGAAAGTGAATTAATGAATTCAAATAAATTGGACGTTTCGTCATTTATTTATGACTTCCTCAGCAACTTATTTATGTAATTCAAAAGTCTAATATAAACAAACTATGGAGTTCTACTTCTTTAAAAAGTTTCATTTGTTTGATCAGTTTATCTTTAGTTAATATAATTTACTCAAGTCAAAATTATAGATGTCAAGATACTTATTTTCTTATACCAAATATATATTATCTTCCCTATATATGAGAGTCGGAAATTCTTGGTTTTAAATATATATATATATATATATATATATATATATATATATATATATATATATATATATATATATAGTTAAAGAAGCTGCATAAACTTTCTCTTCTTGAGTTTTTTCATATTTTTTAATAAGAAAAATACTTTTTTTTTAAATTTTCTTGACTAAAGAATTCCAAAGATTATCTCAGGCATACACTCCCGTTCATAAAAATTGAACCAGTTAAAATATTCTAAGTGTTACTGTTTATGTAATATTATAGATATATATTTAGTAATGTACACTCTTAGAATGTAACCTCACTGATTCAATTTTTATGAACGAGAGTGTACATACAACTTTTTTTTTTTTTGCATAATCGTACTGTAGATAGTCAACCATTACGTTAGTTTTTTATTCAATCTAAATGTGATTTTGAAAGGTCACATCATATCAAATATAATACATATATTTACCATTATGTTACATACATAGAATCGTTTTAAAAATTGTTCTCGATTGATGATGATGGTATTCAATATCTTGTTGTTGTTGTTGATTGTAAATAATATTATGACATGCGCCACTAAACTTTTGATATCATCGCTGGATCTCATCAAATAATACGGCACCCATCATATACTCATAGTTCATCACTTTAATCTATCTACCTACCAGTTTGTTATACCCAGTATATTTGTAAATATACAAGGTATATTAAGTTTAATCCCGACTTTGTAACGCTTGAAAATATTAATCCTTGACAAAAATGCTTCACAAAGATATTTATAAAATGTCCTAATTCGGCCATTTTCACATGTCCGTCTGTCTGTCCGTCCGTCTGTGAAGCCGATAACTCAAAAACGAAGAGATAATGAGCTGAAAATTTTTGTTTGTGTTCTAGACCAAAAAAGTAAGGTCAAGTTCGTTAATGGGCAAAATCGGGAAGTGTTTCCCCCCGCCAGGGGGAAAAAATTATATCTTTGAAACCGTAAAAGGTAGAAAAAAAATTTATTAACAAAAAATCTTCATCTCTTTAAAATAAATAACTTTTGTTTGAAAAACTTTTTCATAAACTCAATAGTTTTCCCAAAATTTGTCCTCAAAGGTGAAAAAATATGAGAAATACAATTGATAGGCGAATGAAGTATTAGGTATACATAACAACCGTACATACTATTTTTATACCCTGTATATGTAAATATACAAGGTATATTAAGTTTAGTCCCGACTTTGTAACGGTTGAAAATATTAATCCTTGACAAAAATGCTTCACAAAGATATTAACATTAATATAATTTTTTTTAAATGTAAGAACATTTTTACTGTTTCAATATTAATTATTAACACAAAACAAACATTTACAAATAATTCATATTTTATAAACATTGAATAGGCAGAAATATTCACAATTCAAAGTATATACAACTCATTATATACTGGGTATTCAAACAATTAACTCAGTTAGTTGTTACATTACTTGTTTGTTATATAATTCGTCCTCAGCCTGCATCATTATTATATCCTGTACTATAATCTATAATAAATTGGATATAACTATAATAGCTGCTGCTAGTCGTCTAGCAGCTAGCTATAGTGGTGCCTATAATAATCACCATCCACTAACTAAACTAGCTCCATCCACTTCAATTTAATTGTATGTACTACATGAATGACTTACAAATAATATAGTAGTTGGCTATATTATCGACTATTATCATTATTAAAGCTCTTGGAAATAAAATCTATTTACTGTTTATTAGTATTGCTAATTATTAATAGCGTCCCAATAACAGCAACTTATTGTAGTGAGTCCGAAAATCGAAATCAAATTTTGTACTATATTTTTCGTGTGGAGAGGGGTCGTCACCACAATCTATTTTTTAACCCATTAAATCGTTTTTACAATAGAAAAATTATATTTTGTATCTAGAACCATTCTACATTTTTAACCCGACTTCAAAAAGGAGGATGGTTCTCAATTCGTCTGTATTTTTTTTATGTGTGTCACCTCAGAACTCCGTCATTTATGAACCGATTTTCAATTTTTTTGTTTTAAAGGGTTTGGTTTCCCATTGGTCCCATTGGCACCAAATCGCATTCTGATGAGGAGATCCCCGGGAAATCGAGGAAAATCCTCATTTTTTATGTGATGAATACCGATTTCTGCGAATTTTTTTTTTTTTTTTTTGAAAGGGTATACTCATTCATAATGGGAAAATAAGAAAATTTTTTTAAAAACCAACCCAAAAAAATTTTTTACAAAAAAAAAACCGACCCAAAAAACAAATTTTTACAAAAAAAAGACAAAATGCATGAAAAAAAACTGAAAATCTGTTATGAAAAAATGCACTAAAAATTAAAAAAAAAGAAAAACTGAAAAAAAAATGGGATAAAGAAATGCACTAAAAGTTAGTAGGTCGTTTAGTTGGTCTACCAATATTTAGACAAATAAAATCAGTTATGGAACTTCAAAGTCACTAAAAAGCGAGAAATAAAACCTATTTTGACAAAATGGAAACTCGACTTCAAAAATCAAATATTCTATAACAAAAAATGCACTAAAAAGTAAAAAAATAATTGCATATTCTTGTGCCAATTTTCTTTTCACCTAAGCAAAAAGTTTTTAAATGTATATGTACAATTATTGTTATTTTTGGAGTCGGTGTCAGCATAGAGAAATTCACATAACTTTTGGACACCGCCTCCAAAAATAACAATAATTGTACATATATATTTAAAAAATTTTGCTTAGGTGAACTAAAATTGGCACAAGAATATGCAATTATTTTTTTACTTTTTAGTGCATTTTTTGTTTTAGAATATTTGATTTTTGAAGTCGGGTTTCCATTTTGTCAAAATAGGTTTTATTTACTTCTACAGATGTACACTGATAGAAGTAATTCTTAAACCAAGAATTTTGATTCTCATATATAGGGAAGATAATATGTTTTGCACAAGCAAATAATTATCTTGATATCAGTAATTTAAGTATCTTCAAATAAACACATGTTTGAATGAAAAGTGTATGTAATGGACGATGATTAGCACTTAAGCTATGTACCTAAAAATTGAAGTAATGAAACAATTTTTGTTAAGCTAACTATACGGCGTAGTTGTAAATAAAATTTGCAGACGCATTCTTTACAAGTTTTTGATTTGATCTTTTGGAAATAGAGTGGCAGAAATTTGTTTACAAAATTTTGTATAAATTCAACATATGATTTTTTGGGTTTATTGGGTTTAATTCACAATCATAGCGATAGTGTCGCATAATTCAATAATACACAGCTTTTATTGATTCTATCTGTGTGCTCGTGTGTCTGCACTGAAGCACCCGCTGATAGTTATGTGCGATAGTACAGATTATCTGGATTATTTTGTCGATCATATAAATATATCCAAACATTATATATAAATAAATAAATATATATATATATATATATATATATATATATATATATATATATATATACAGCCCGTATTTTAAAATACACCCAATCTAGAAACAATGTATAGTGTATATATCGCTCTCTATATGTAGTGACTATGATATGGTGTCTTTGTTACATATACATGTAGGCACACTCACACGATGGACGACAGACGAGTAAGATGCAACTATATATAAATGATTGTACTTAGAGAGTGATAAGTATAATAGTTATATGTTATACAATACTGATTTTAATCCACTTTAAGTGTAACAAAGACACCATATCATAGTCACTGCATATAGACAGCGATAGATGCACTATACATTATTTCCAGATTGGGTGTATTTTAAAATACGGGCTCTGTATACAGCTTGTTTTTTAAACGACACCCAATCTGGAATTAATGTATGTATCTATCGCTGTCCATATACAGCGCATTATGATACGGTGCACTCTGTCACACCCAAACTCACAGCTACTTGTAGAGTGCAGTTTCGGTGTAACAAAGCAGTCTACATCATGGCACACTGTGTACAGACAGTGATGATATCACTGTGTGTATACATATCACTGTATACATATCAATATATACATATCACTGGCTGTGTACAATGTGCCAACTGCTTTGTCACACCGAAACTGCACTCTACAAGTGTCTGTGAGTTTGGGTGTAACCGAGTGCACCGTATCATGATGCACTGTATATGAACAGCGATAGATACATACATTCCCGTTCAATAAAATTGAACAGATCTGAACTGAATTAGTCTCTCACAATTTCGATTATTCTTGTAGTAAATGTTTTTTACTAATACTTCCATTTCTTTTTTCACACTTAAAATATATACTAGTTATCTTTGGTTATAAATGAATAATTATACAGAGAGTTACAAAAGTGAAGAGTTTTATGAAATGTAACAAAATTAACATTTCAAGTCTGTTCAATTTTATTGAACGGGATTGTACATTGTTTCCAGATTGGGTCTATTTTAATTTACGTAGTGTATATATTGGGCTGTATCTCGTATAAGTGGTTTTATTCTCGAAATCGAATTGAATTTACCTGTAGTGGGTTTATAGTAAAGATATCTCTTGTGACAGAGAATATAAATGATTTCGAGGACATACAACAAAAAAAAAAATCATATAATAGACATTTGTGTGCCATACTTATGAATAAATTATTTTATCAACCTTCAATATTCTCTACATCTTTTTATTCCTATTTGAATGTAAGATAGATATACTACAATTGCTGCAAGTACTATGGACCACAAAAGTTGATGTCATTTAAAAAAAATTTATAATAGGGAATATGCATGAAAATTTTTTTTCACATTTATTTTCAGAATATGAAAATACTGTTAATACTGTAATAATATTTAAAAACGAAATTAAAATCCGACAAATATCAAGGAAGCTATAAGCTTTTAAAGATTATTATCTGTCTCTTTCTTGCAAAAATACTAAAAACGGAGTTTTACGTGTATTTTAAACGGTGAAAGTGTAATATGACGTCACATAACATATCAAGAGGGCTATCACCCTCTTTGTCTAATCGGGAATTTCAATCATTTATATCTCGCTTATTTTTAAAGTTATTTAAAAAGTAATTTTACCTTGATATTTGTCAAGTAAACATGCTTCAATTCAAATGAAAAAAAATTTTCATGCATATTCCCTATTGTTTTGATTGCCTTATTGATTCGGTTTTCGAAAAAATGCTTAAATAATGGATAATTTAAAAAATGGATAAAAGTTATTTATTATAAATTTAGTAACAACTTTTTATTTGAAAACCGAATGAATAAGGCACAAATCCACACTACTATATAAATGTGAAAGTAACACTGTTTGTTTGCTACCTCTTCACGACTAAACGGCTAAACGGATCGCGATGAAATTTGGCAAGGAGATAGATTATATCCGGGGGAAGGACATAGGCTTTTGTCTCAAAAAATAATTTTGAAGGGGATGAACATTAAAAAAAAAATACATACAGTCGAACATAGAATCTCCTCCTTTTTATGGAGGCGGTTAAAATTTTTGATTTTATCATTTCCACAGAAACTATACTTCAAAAAAATAATTATAAAATTATTTTATTAAAATGTTGTTCCAATTTTGAAATGTCAACTTTGTCGTTTCCATAGTAACTATAAACTATAATAACACACTATAAATCGTTATGTATCGTTGTATTTTGTATACATATATCATATAGTGTGATTATTATTATTTTCAATACATATATTATTTTGTATACATATATCATATAGCGTGATTATTATTATTATCATTATTTTCAATACATATATATTTAGCTTGCCTATAAATGCGAACGAAGTCGCGGGAAACCGCTAGTTAACTATAAAGTTTAAAAAAATTTCATCAACTTTTATGGCCAATTGTATGCATTTCTTGGTATGCATTGTATACAGAACATTTGTATTGGTACGAGACCCGTTGAAACATCAACGTTACCAATTCTTTGAGCAAAACGTTTAATACTTTCGTTGTGAACGTTCGGTTATGAGGAAATGCTCACCTACAAAATTAGTGAAATCTATGTAAGGGCCAAATTTTATAACAAAAGTGAAAAAATGATTGGTATATATACCAATCATTTGACTTGATAGAAAATATATTGGGTTAAGTTTCTGAGGCGCAGGGTATTTCATATTTCACTTGGCGAGTTAATTCTCCTTTGTATATTAAGTGTTATAAAATTTGACCACTTGCAAGTAAAAAATGAAATACCCTGCACCTGAGAAACTTACCCAATAAATATAATACCAATCATTTTCTCACTTTTGTTAAAAAAACTAGGTCCTTACATATATTTCACTACTTTTGTAGGCGAACATTTATGCTTTTGCTGGGCTATCAATACTTTATGTATGCGAAAACTTGGTTCCTCTCATATATTTGTTTTTTGTCGGACATCATTACTTTTTGCAAAGTTGCTTCGGACACAAAAGTTTAATAGAATCAGATAAGTAGTAGTAAACAATATTTTGTTTGAATTTTCCACTATATGTGAATGTAATCTATATGTATAAAGAAAATAAATTTTTATTTACGTATAAATCAGAGAAAAAACCTCATCTGAAAAAGGAATAAACGAAAAACACAAATAACAATAAACATAAGAAAATAAAAATTTATACCCACAATAATAATATTTAAATATCCTCCGTATCATAACAAAAATAATATAAAATTTATTGTTTGAACGATTTTCTGAATAAAGAGTATATTTTTATTTTAACAGTACCGATACAAACTGAAAATAATTTCTAAGAGAGTATGACTTTAAATTTACATTTGCATATGTGAGTGATGATGAATATACGATTATACAGTGTAAACAATTTAATGAAATTGAAACATGACATTAAGATAGTTGCCGTACTAATGGGCTTAATTATAGAATGCTAGAAATTTTTGCACATTTATTAAGAGTCTTGTTATACACTCACACTTAAAATTTAAAATCGATTGACCGTCTCAAACTCGAGAAAAACTGAATTAAAGTTCGAATAATTAACATAGGGAGTAATGGAGACTACTACCCATTTTAAGCCGTATTTCTACCAGTTTTTTTTTTTTTTTAAATATACAAATGACACTTAAGGTATTTCCAAACTATTCGCAACATTACGAAATTCACAACATTAGTAAAATAAATCCTCAGCGTTTCCATGGCGTTTTTGAGAAAATCGTTACGTAAGATGGAGAAATTGAACATGCATCTTCATAAACATGGTGAAATAAAATGCACGATTCCGACTGTTTTTACTTCGAACTGTCTCAATATAGCCACGGTTGTTCTGAAACTCGACACTTACTTTCCTTAGAAATATTTTTCCTTAAAACTTTGGAAGAATAACCATTGGGTTGTTAAGTTTTTTAATAAAATATGCGTAAAAAAGTTCATTTTTTTCATGTCCGCAGCAGAAGGTTATTTTTTTATAGTTCAGTTGGCATCTTGAGTACCGGCGCGCTGTTTGAAAGTCGTTCGAAATTATATACTAGAATATATATGATGTTTTATTTCACAATCTCCCTGATTCGCATATAATTTTCTATATAGTTCTTTCCGCGCGGGTACCCGAACAGCTTATATAGTTTGGAAATACCTTAAAAATGTTTAAAAAAATAGCTATAAATTATTACATTTGTTCTGCATATTAAATAAAAACGAGAATTATTAACCGTCTCATTGTTTAGTTATAACAACACAAAGTGAACCATTTTATAAATAAATATTCGTGTCGGCATGTTGAACAGATCCAACTTGACAACACTGTACGTCACTCTAAGTTATACTATTCGAGTACATGTCTGTAAACAAACAGTATATCAACTGGCGGAATATAAGCAACGTTGCCGGATTACAACTTTTTTAAATGTTAGATATTATTTATATATATGTATAGATAAATATCGTATGTGTAACGTGTCTACCGATACAGTCTTGGGCAACAATTATGGCTTATTATGCTATATGGTCTTTCACACTAACTACACGCATACGCAACACAACTTTTTGACAATATTGTATGACGACAAATACCTTAAAAAACCGTTTTAAAAAAACGTACAAATGATTTTTTTTAAAGATAAAATATCATTTAAATTTGTCTGAACCATTCTGTGTACATTGAGATCGTTGCTCTTTGTCTCATAAACAATAATTTGAGTATGTGTTAAAGATATGTTTTATAAGTGGGTTTACACAAAACATTCTCTCATTGTCACTCAACAATCTGTTATGGCAATAAAACACGAACGAAGATGGAGAATGGATGGATTGGTAGATGGATTCAGTCACACGACAGTGAAGCATTTAATATCAGTTGTTTTTACGAAAATGACGAATTTAAAGTTGACATTGTATTTGTAGTGTGCGTTTTGTTGTGCTTGAGAAACGTTTTCTGGCATTATTTTTATGTGAATCAATATACCGTGTGTTCATTGAAATAGTTACTACTGAAATATTGCTGAAAATATGCATTTTAGACTAAAGGATGCCCCAACATATCACCACTTTTCGACAGATTTTGCTCATTTTTCACAGAGTAAAAGTAACGTTTTCTAATAAATCCCGAAGTTTCAGAATTTTTGACCGTTTAGAACGCGAGATAATTAATATCAAAGTAATGATTCTCTCTCATTAGAAGCATGTAAAACTTCAAGCCCGCCCAACTATTATCTGTTGTAATAGAAAAAACTCGACAGAATTTTCAAAAAAACTAGGAGAGTAAAGCTAAATATTTATTATATGAATTTTTAAAAAAAATCGTGTGTTACCGTTTTGTTTTCGAAATATAAAAGTTTAAAATTATTATTTTTCTTCAAAATAACATTATTTTGTATATGTGAACAGTGTATTTGTCTATGTGTTGTATATGTGTGTTTATGTATTTGTGCTATAATAAAATTAAATGAGTTTTTATCCTGATTATATAACACAGTGCTGGGGAACGTCCTTAAAATGTTTCAATCATAAGTTGCACAGTTATAAAGGATGAAACATAATGCAATAATTATATTTTTGTTCCATGCATCTGTCCCGCCGTGGTATAAATTGTCTTTTAGACGGTGCAAGTTAAGGAAAATTTTTAAATACAAAAAATATTTATCTCATAAAAACAAACATCTTTTTTTTGAAAACTGCATCCAATATATCTAGCGTAAATACAAAATTGACGCCACATTTACGCCGTCACGTATTTACACCAAAACTATGCGATGTACGAAAAAAAGTTTCAAACAGAAGTAATAAATTCATTTATTGGAAAATATAGCTAAGAGAGACTCTATCTAGCGTTAAAAAAAAAACTATTGGTGAATGTAAACAAATAAAGTAAACGTATTTACATAACTAAGGAATTTTCATAACTATTAATCAACTCATTATTTCCTTTCGAGGCGCCTTAAAATATATGAACAACAAATAAATATCTGAAGGTTGGTTATATAAGATATATATTTATTTTATAAGCAGAAATTTTATACCGCATTTCAATCATATGCCGCTTAAGGCTGCACTCTATTAGAAAATTTACCTCTGTATATATGATATTGGTATCTAGAGATATATTCATTTTCTATTATCTTTATCCTTACCTAGCGGCATTGAAATTCAAATATCTCTTAAATTTTTTACATGACACTATCGGTGTACGAATAATGAAACAAAATATCAAAAACATATCCAACACGAACTTCACTCCATATCCCATTAGTTTTCAAAATCATGCGCAATAGAAATGCTTTAAAATTAACACCATCTGTGTTTCAAGTCATAAAATATTTACGATATTAAACCAGGGTTCGTAATAAACCTACTCAAATTCATAAAAAAAAAACAACGATAGGTTAAGTTAGGGTAGTTGTTAGGTTAAGTTAAGGTAAGGTAGTTGATTTTTGCACAATTATAAAGGGTACTATTATACACTCACACTTAAAATTTGAAATGAATTGACCGCCTCAGAAAAACTTTATTGAAGGCCAAATAATTAAAGGAACAATTTTTAGGTATTAACAAGACAAACACAATTTGGCGCATCGGAATTTAAAATTGATTAATTAGTTCTCTCGCAAAGTAATAAAAATTAAAATCGGAAAATAACTCGGAAAAAATGCCTCTCTGTATATTTTGATGAGTATTTCCAAAAATATATGCATTTAAAATAAAAAATATTGTGCCATAAGCAATGTGGGGGTGTTGCCTACAATCAATTTTCGTACTACTCTCATCATTAGCTCTTTATTATTAAATTGTATAATAAGCAATTTGATTAATCGATTTTAATTTGCGCCAAATTGTATGTCTTGTTAATATCTAAAAATGGTTCCTTTACTTTTTTTCTGTCAAATTCACAGTTTCGTCGCTATCGCTCAAAAACTCTTTTTTTTCCGTTTCGCCTACTTTGAACACGTGGAGAAAAAAATGGGTGGTGAATCGGTGGTTAGAAAATACTAAGTCTTCATCTGGGCTATCAGTCCTACAAGAGTATGCAATTCGCAAATGTAACGGAGAAGTGTCATAAAAATTTTGAACGCATTCCCTGCATTATGCGTATATAAAAAAAAACGAGAATTGACCGTCTCATTGTTTAGTTATAACAACGGAAAGTGAAACATTTTATAAATAAATATACGTGTCAGCATGCTGAACAGATACAAGTTGACAACACTGTACGTCACTCTACGTTGTAGTATTCGAATGTAACAACGAACAGTATATCAACTGGCGGAATATAAACGGCGTTGCCGGATTGCAACTTATAAAAATGTTAGATAGTATTTGTATATACGTATAGGCAAGTATCATATGTGTAACATGTCTACCGGTACAGTCTTGGACAAAAATTATGGCTTATTAATATATACGTACCTACGATCTTACTATACGCATACGCAACACAACATTTTAACAATATTGAATCACGATAACTACCTTAAAATCGAAAATAATATCATTTATACTTTTAAATTATCAATGAAAATAAATCGTAAAAAATGTTTACTACTGTCAAGAAAAAAATATTTAATGGAAAACTTTTAGACAAGCATATAAAAGATACAAACAATACGAGTACGTGTAATATAAGATATTCGACATATCTTTATTTAAAATTACAGTCACAGAAAATACAGTACTACTCTGGTTTGTGTTTATAACCACCCCCACCATACACCCCCCCATTCTTATAGTTTCCATGACAATGTTGACATATAAAATATCAAGTAAGGCGTATTGTCATTTGGTTTGTGGCTACGATAAATATATGGATTAGTTTATAAACAAGATTTAAAGGATTTATTTTGTCTATATAATAATGTAGAATATATCTAGAGAAAACCTCGCAAAACGGTTTTGAACGTTATATTGTCATACTTGTCAGTTTATTCTCACAACTTCTTATTGTTTTAATAAACTGCTATCACATCAACAATTATCTTTGGATCAAATATACTTATTACTTTGTTGCAATCTATAGTTGCTACAATAAGGTGTGATTTATTTTATACTAGCATTATCCGTCGCGGCTTCGCTCGCAAAAATTTTGTAACGCCCTTATAACCAAGTAACATAATATTTTCTCCCGTCAAGGACTGATAAATTGCGTTTAATTTTTGAAATACATTTGTTGTATGCACTGCCACCTATTGGCAAAATTTTTGAAGTACTCATGTTGTGTATACTGCCATCTATAGGCAAATTTTTAAAACGCATTTGTTGTATAGATCGCTATTTATGCATAGCATATTTAACATATTTGTTTGATAATATGTTTTCCGACACCTCCAACAAATATCATTATATTTTAGCCAATGTATACAAAAACTTGACAAATTATATACTAAAACCTTCCTCGAGAACCACTCTCTCCATTGGTGAAAACAGCATGAAAATCGGTGCTGTAGTTTTTGAGTTTATCGCGAACAGACAGACAGACGCGGCTGGGGGACTTTGTTTTATACTATTTAAGGATGAAATAGGTTTGTATTTATTATTTAGAGAAGATTTTGATGGGTAGTTTACAAAGTGTCTCCCATGTTTATACAATTAATCATTTAATTATTTTTGCTGTTTAGTGCAAGTAGGCCTTTCTAGGACTTTTTATCGCCATTAAAGCACCCATACCCTCAATTTCTTCTATCCCCTACCACGCCTTGTTCTTTTCCTCAAGCTCTGAGTTTGTCTTCTTTTCGAATGACAAAACAGAGCTCCACTTTAGTTATTTTCCCTCATTCTGGTTGAGCCGAAAACTAGGTACCACATTCTGGCTATATACCACTGGCTAGTACTGGCTAGGTACCACTTTCTGCCAGGAGGTGGAAGAGCATATCATCCTTCCCATTACAGTCCGGATAGATCGCGCTGTCCTTTAACCTCATGAGAGACAGTAGTGACCGGTAAACATCCCAACCAGAGGGTTTACTTCTGCCGGTTTTTATCTTTCAATTAAAAAAAAAACCTAAGAATTTCCTCCACTCTTTCAAACCGGTTGCCGGAGGACTTTGCACAGGATAGAGTAAGGACGACCAATATATTATAAAACTGGCCATATTTTCCAATCAGAAAGTTTATTTCTGCCGGTTTTTATCTTTCAATTTTAAAAAAAAACCTAAGGATTTCCTTCACTCTTTCAAACCGGTTGCAGGATGACTTTGCACAGGATAGAGTAAGGACGACAATATATTATGAAACTGCACATAATTCCCTATCATTCCATGTTAATTATATTACGATGTTTTATGAGGGAGTTAAGTTTCATTTTTTCGACTGTAATTAGCTTAATTAGAGTAATTTGCACCGGATTGGCTTAAGACGACCAATTGCCCTCGAAAGGTCATTATATATACTTATTAAATTCTACTCATATTGATGATGTTCAATAAATATTATATATGTACACCCCCGTTCAATAAAATTGAACAGACCTGAAATGTTAATTTTCTTAAATTTCACTAAACTCCTCACTTTTGTAACTCTCTGTATAATCATTCATTTATAAACAAAGATAAGTAGTATATATTTTAAGTGTGAAAAATGAAATGGAAGTATAACTGCTCTGAGGTGATACAACAATCCACATTGAAATCGGCCCAGTAGTTTTTAAGGAAAACAGAATTATAGACCTTTAGAAAATATCCTGTTAAAAAGTATCCCATCGCTTTGAGGTTAAACTTCCCTACAAAATTCAACTTTCCATGCTTTATAGTTGTATAGATATCTACTGAGTAGATCGAAAATCGTACACCAGGACATGGGACAGTCCACGAAATGCTATAAATCAATAAGAAAATTTAGATAACCTCACATTTATAAAATATTCTAGAATGTTTTATAACAATTTATACAAAAAATTCAAAAAATGTTTTAATAAAAAATTAAAAAGTGGAAAATATTAGTTTTTCCGAGATATTATCTAACACATTCTCCATGGTACATTGTATTCAAGAAAATGTTACAAATTTTCCATACGATTAAACACTAGAAATTGCATTGGAAATTTTATCAAAAGAGGATGTCAGTATCAAAGTAAAATAATGAAAAATGTATTAATAAAATATTATTTTTAAAATACTTTTTATAATCTTAAAAATAAATTTTGATTTGTTGGAATTGTCGCACCAACGTCACCCGAAAACACGTCAAATTGAATAATATTAAATAATAAATACAGTCAAACCTGTATAAGTGAATAAGAATCCATCTACACGCGAAAATTTTTAAGATGGTAGCGCACCGCGTGACCCAAAAACTAACTAAATCTATAGCCAATGTTTATAAATTTTAGTTCACCTAAGCAAAAGTTTGTAAATATATATGTACAATTGTTGTTATTTATGAAGGCGGTGTCCAAAAGTTATGTGAATTTCTCTATGCTGACATCGACTCCAAAAATAACAATAATTGTACATATATATTTAAAAACTTTTGCTTAGGTGAACTAAAATTGGCACAAGAATATGCAATTATTTTTTACTTTTTAGTGAATTTTTTGTTATAGAATATTTGATTTTTGAAGTCGGGTTTCCATTTTGTCAAAATAGGTTTTATTGTTAACAGGAACTCCACCTCTTTTGATATTTTCAAACTCTCTCAAGCACTGTGATTTTATAGATTTTGTTCAATTTAAAAAACATCTTATTTTGTAACTTTCCATATTCCAAACTTTAAGCTCAAAGAAAACGTTTTAATTTTTTGTTAGGACTTTATGAATACCTTTCTGATTGACACTTATCAACTGTCATAAATATGTGGTCGTATTCTATTGGGATCTGACCAGTAGAGGTTTCTACTTTCTCCTTCATACGAGGTTTTTGACAGTGGTAATGACCGATCATAGTTACTCAGTTTTCGGTTATTCTCAGGTTCGACTGTTTTTATGTATTAGTAGACACACGTATCCAGACGAACAGATGTTTTATACAAATATTGTGAACGGAGCCAAATTATTTATGTTAAAAAATTCCAATCGAAAAATTGACCAATTTAGTAGCCAAATAAAACTAAAAATAGTTTTAGGAAAATAACTTGTATACTATAAATATACTTGATACTTTGTGTATTAGTCAAACATGAATCTGGGATGTTATATCGGAGTCGAAACGAATTCAAATACTTGTTTCTGACAAGTCTTTAAAATTAGTATAATGAAATTATATAGTTTGGACCCAATAATAGGGAATATGCATGAAAATTTTTTTTCAGAATATGAAAATACTGTTAATACTGTAATAATATTTAAAAACGAAATTAAAATCCGACAAATATCAAGGAAGTTATAAGCTTTTAAAGATTATTATCTGTCTCTTTCTTGCAAAAATACTAAAAACGGAGTTTTACGTGTATTTTAAATGGTGAAAGTGTAATATGACGTCACATAACATATCAAGAGGGCTATCACCCTCTTTGTCTAATCGGGAATTTCAATCATTCATATCTCGCTTATTTTTAAAGTTATTTAAAAAGTAATTTTACCTTGATATTTGTCAAGTAAACATGCTTCAATTCAAGTGAAAAAAAATTTTCATGCATATTCCCTATTGGGATTCTAATTAAAATTATGATATTAAATTTATATAATACTAACTTATACCCACGGCTTCGCTGCGGTCTGTTATGTCTTCGGCTTTCATTATCACAGCGAATCTTTAAGTCTTATCACAAGCTTTTAAACAAAACAAAAAGTTTCATCAAATTTAGTCAAGTAGTTTTGTGTGGAATTTCCAATTTTGTAATATAATTTCGTAATTTCGATGAAACTTTTCAATCGCAATAAAAATAGTTAATATAACAAAAATTACATTGCTGTTCACACGATTAAATTCACTTGACAGTTATTAATCGCATGTTTTTTATCATTCACCTCAAATAGATAAAAGACAGACAGAAATCGAGGTGAGATTCCATAAGGGTAGCATAATTTTGGAACGGAACACTAAAAATAACTGATAACGGAATCTATCTAGAAATCCTTAAAATAACATAACGTATACCAAAAGCTATTCATCTTCCCACTAATGACTCAGAAAATGAATGGTGAAATTTGTGATAGGTGAAGTGGATAATAAAACTTGGCCGACATTCCTATATTATCAAGTTGTTCTAAATGTTCTACATAGAAATTATGCCGACATACATTTAGTAACTATATCTTACTTCGTACAGCTGTAATAATAAGACTACTCGTACACACGATTGATAATACCGCATACTGTATAAATTTGTGAAAATCCATATTATAGAGCTTCAATTACAGTATGATACAAATAAAATTTTGTTACATTCTGTATAACAGTGAACATACTTGTTTTTTGTATACAGAATGTTCTGAAATTTATTCAGGAAAACTATACCACAATGTAAAGCTGCAAAAAACAAACAAAAAACTTTAATAAAGTTTTCGATTTGACGCTTAGTTTTTGAGATATAATTAATTAAACATTATTAATAAATTCAACCAATCACATTTGCATTTGGGTGTCGCTACACTTATTGAGAACTCTGATTGTCGCTACTCTAGCTGTGGCCGCCCTACTCCACCAATCACAGAGCGCATAGTGCAAGGAGGTGGGGGCACCGTAGTGGAGTAGGGCGGCCACAGTAGAGGTAGCTACAATCAGAGTTATCAATAAGTGTAGCGACCGACACCCAAATACAAATGTGATTGGTTGAATTTATTAATGTTTAATTAATTATATCTCAAAAACTAAGCGTCAAATCGAAAAACTTTATTAAACTTTTTTGTTTGGTTTTTGCAGCTTTACACCGTGGTATAATTTTCCTGAATGAATTTCAGAACACTCTGTATAATAACGTATTTGTTTTTAATACCATAAACACGTAAACTTCATAAATAGGTTTGCTATTTGATAGAGATTTAAAAATAGGGTTTAGAGGAAAACGAAATGTTGAGTGTTTCTCCTAATATTAGTAATGAAAAAATTTGTAATAGATAAAATTGTAGAAAAGAAATTTTACAAAACTTTATCACCTTGCTGTATTTTCTGTTATACTCTTATTTATAGAAATATTTGCAATTTTAATAGTCGAATATAAAAAAAATTGATTTTCCTAAATGTCACCACGCTAAAACTAAAATATTGGGCCCAACTAAGCCGATAGTTGGTCGATACTATCTATAACTTGTGTGCTAATACTAAAATAATTAATAGTTTTAAAATGTTAGCAATCGATGTAACAAAAAATCGATATAAATTAAAACCAAAACTTTCGCTAGTGACATGTTCTATCGTGATAGGTATATAGAGTTATGAAACCACCATAGCAGATAGTTATGATTTGATCATAAGTTTAAATAGTGATTGCATGTGAACACCATGATTACATGCTTTGTTAGTCAAAGTTAATACTGAAGCTGAACTCTGTAGAGACAGATAGTATAGAGATCAGTGACTAATTCAAGCCGCAATCCAAAGTGCTAGAGAATTTGTTCGTAATTCGGTACAAGGGATGCAAAATTATATGAAATAGTTTATAAATTTTACTTAGCACCAAAAACTTTTTGCACACATAGTAATACAAATTAGAAGTTAGAATTTAATCGATTTAATCGATTTAAAATAACTTTGTCATGTGAATTTGAAGGAACCTCATAAAAAGAAATTAACTAAACGTTGGGAAACAATAAAATGAACAGGTATCATGTTATTATGTTTGGAATAGACAGATAAACACTAATATGACAATCGAATATGGGAAATTTGATAAAAAATAATATTTGTGACATTATTTTTAGTCTTATCAGTTCGAAATAAACACCATCAATAATATAATTGTTTGTTTTTTGTTTTGGTCAAACAAAATACTACAAACAAGATAAATATGAACAGTAAAAAACATCAAATGAGCAGCCTCATGTATAATGCCTGTGTATACACAAAAGTTTTCTTTAACAAAATATACTGCTTTTAAATAGTAGCTTTGTAAACTAGAGTTTATCTATTCATTGCTTTAGTATGGTTACCTGTCGGTTATATAACACCAACGGAAATGACGTTTACTTAATTTGACATTTAAGTAATATGTCTGAACATTCATAACATTCTTTTAACATCAAATGCTTGATATGAAAATTCATACACATCTAGGCGTGTTGTTACACATCAGTAATATTTTGTCAAAAAATTCCCTGACTTTTCCAGGTTTTCCAGACTTGAATTTGAATTTTTCCAGTCCATTTTTTTATATAATGTTTTGTTATTGATAGGAAAATTAAGAAAAGTATACATTTGTTCATATATATTCATTTTTTATGGATAAAATGATTAAACCTATATACGTTCTTTTTCATGAGTAACATACATAAAATTTTTTCAAAAACCTCAAAATAGTTAATTAATAGTAATAATTTTTTAGAAGTAAGTTATTTTAAATACGATATGAGAAATCCCCTGAATTCCATGAAATTCCCTAGAATTTTACGAAATTCCCTGACAAATTCATGACTTTTCCAGAAACTCAAAATTCCCTGACATTTCCAGGTTTTCCAGATTTTCCAGACAACTAGACACCCTGAGAATTTTGTATTTTTTGAAATTTTGAAAGTGAATGGTCAAAATTTGTCCACAACTACAGATGAGACTTAAATCGTTTAAATTTTTACGTCTGATATATAAATCTCTCTCGCAGTAGTGCATTTTTTCAACATTATCGCTAGTCTCGACCCTGACACATGTAACTTCAAATGTAATTATTCATGCGATTGCTTTGGTGCGCAAGCGTAGTAGTATTAGAAAACGTTATTTTTAGTCTGTGAAAAAAAAAGTAGCAAAATCTGTCGAAAAGTGATTTAATACTGGAACTACCTTAAGAACTTATTGTAAGCAGATTTAAGTAAGTGAATCTATGCAAACATCATGTATTCAGAGTTAATACTCAAACTGAACTCTGTAGATAAAGATATTATAGAAATCGGTGACTAATGTAAGTCACAACCCAATGTGAAAGCGAATTGGTTTGAGCGTAATGGTTTAATTTGTAGATGGATCAACCTGTATATGAATACAAAACAATCTGTTAAAATAAACTAGGTATAAAATATGTTGTCAAAATATTATATGATAAAAATAATATTATGAATTGTGTGTGACATTTAACTGTTATTTGTTGAACACTGTGAACTAACAAACACACTTTTACTACTGATAACAAAATAAACCGAATTATATTTTTGGTTGTATATGAAATGGGTACAGGAAAAAAAACCGGGATTGTCATACGTTTATTATTATTAATTTGACAACAACAATTAAGGTTGCACGCGGAGGAGATAGGCTTGCATTTGTTACCGACGAAAAGAAGGAAGTACTCAATTCAACCTGTATATTTTTTTTATTTTTATGTATGATCACGCATTACTTTTTAGAAAATAGTCCGATTTTGAAAATTC
The DNA here is from genome assembly GCA_963920215.1 of Nineta flava. Taxonomy (NCBI): domain Eukaryota; kingdom Metazoa; phylum Arthropoda; class Insecta; order Neuroptera; family Chrysopidae; genus Nineta; species Nineta flava. Next base: position 104,868,053 of record OY986042.1, read on the forward strand.
TTGTTTTGTTGGATAGGGGATTTTTCAAAGTTGGTCCCATATAAATTTGAAAAAAAAATCCAAATTTTAGCCACAAAAAAGTCAAAAATAACTTTTTTCTTTAACTTTTATTCGTTGTTTACATCAAAATATGTTCAGAACTACACGTCAGAAGACTTTGTTTATATTGATGAATAATAACATATTGCAAATTCAATTCGTTCTCTTTACTTTGCCTTAATGCGCGTATAACCTTAAAACCAATCATACCCAAAAACTTTGAAAATAGGATTAATTATAACTTATTGTATATATACAAACCCCAATATTGATCTTCTCCCGGCATATAATTCATAAATGATCACTTACCTAGAAAAAAGAAAAACAAGATTATAGAAATTATTACAAAACATATTTTATGGATTCATTTTATCGCAAGAATTTTATGGGATTAGTCAATAGATTAAAGTTAATTTCAATTAAAAAAGCTACAAAGCGTCCCAAATTTTCAAATTATATAATTTGAACTCGAATGGAAACAATGTTACACAATTTTATTAACATTCACTAAACGGTTGTTGAGAAAAAATTATAAATAGAAGTTAAAAAAAATTTGTCTTTATCATTTATATGTATTTGGTATAATGGAAAGAAAAATATATATGTTTTTGTTGATTTAAATTAAAGAAACATTCACTGCCAAATGTCCATCGATCCTACCTATATATATATATATATATATATATATATATATATCACAAAATTTGGTATATCTGTCTTAATGTTGGAAAAATCGAAAAATGTCTAAGGAGTAAAGTTATAGATAACTAATTTTACTATAATTTTGTTGATTATCTTTTTTTTCTGTTTCCCTAATATTAACAGGGATATTTACGAATTAAAATTGAAATTTAAAATTCTAAATATTTCTGTACACTTATAGTTTTAGAAAACTGATCAGGTAATGAAATGTAGTAAACTTCAATATACTTCTAATCAATTTTTCGATTTGTCTAATATTAAAAGAGATATTTAATATTTTGTGTTTTCGTCTTTCTTTACCCTTTAGCATTCTAAGGAAATTCGCTAAGTTGACGAAGCTCCTATGTATCAAATTTTTTCTTATTTAAAATTTGTATGCCACCGATTGCCTCTTCCTAACATCCTTAAGAATGCATAAAACATTATGTAAGTGCTTCACACTAAATATATTTAATATAATCGATAAAATCATGTAAATATTTTATGTCAAACATCCAAACAAACATTTAAAATTATAGATAATCTTTTGGGTAGGTTTACAGATAGATTATGTCAGAGACTTTGAAAGATTACCAGACAGAATCAAAATTTAAACTAAATTCTGGTATAATCTCATGTCTTCTCTCGATCGAGTCATGCAAACATTTAAACATATTTATTTGTGTCTTTTGCATATTTAGGTTTGTTTTAACCCTCAAAAATTAAATAAAACGGAAGTCATAACTTTTATATTGATGAATGAGTCGTTATTATACTCGTCGAGAATTCCATTATAATTATTAAATAAAACAAATATTTGAGACTTTCGTGACAATAATTTTATTTCGACTAGTTTCAGAACACCGTTCCGGGAAGCCCCATTACAATTGGTTTAATCAACTGAAGCTGGATCCTTTTTATACCCGGTATATAATAATCAGGGTATATTAACTTTAGTTCCGAATTTGTAACGTCTGTCTCCGTCTGTGAACACGATAACTCAGAAACGAAAAAAGATAGCGAGCTAAAAAGGAAGATCAAGTTCGTGAATGGACAAAATCGGACCATGTTTGGGAAAAATTGACGAAACTATCTACTTTTGAAATCGTAAGAGATAGAACAAAAATATAAGGACAAAAAATATTCCTTTTTTAAAAATAAACAACTTGTATTAGAAACTTTTTTTCATAAATTCAGTATATGCCGGGTATTTAAGCAGTTAACTCAGTTAGTTTGTTATTTTCACTTGTTACATTTATGTTTTTGATAGAATATCTATATTTTTTAACATTCTTTGATATTAAAGGCTTGACATAAAAAATCATATACATCTAGGATGAGAATCGAACCCACGACCTCTGGAATTCTAGGCCAAGCCTCTGAGCTACCTGAGATGTTATGGTAGTGGAATACATATTATCTTTCACAATCTTTACTACCTTTGATGTAAATGTATTATTAATTTGTTGATTTACTATTTACATAATTTTTAATTTTTTTTTTTTTTATGTAATCTAGCATCTATTTATATCCATTGTTAGTATGATTGCCTTTGGGTTATATTATACCAACGGAAGTGACTAGCGTTTAGTTAATTTGACATTTAAGTAATATGTTTGAACATTGATAACATTCTTTGACATCAAATGCTTGATATGAAAAATCAAACACATCTAGGGATGGGGATCGAACCCTTGATCTCTGGCATTCTAAGCTAACGCTGTGCCTCTGAGGTATGTTATGGTAGTTATTATTGTATATAGCAGCTACAAAAATAATTAATTATTTTCGAAAATTATAAATACTACACGATTCCATGCTTTAAGCTCGTTTTTTATGTAGCCAGTTTTTTAAAACAAACTTTTATATTTTTTATAGCCGTTTATTTTGATTGTTCTTATAAATTTGTTTCTCGATATTAAATTATAATTGAAAATATTCAATAAAACCTATATGACAATTGTTTCAGCAAACGCCCGTAAACATCCCTTAAAAATTAGATCACATAGAAACAATTCAAATGTAAACACTTGCAGCTATAAAAGCAAAAACAAATATTGTTTTGTGTGTCGGTCCATCTGTCGCCAATAACCAGATACCTACATCCAAACCAAACAATATAATTATCTATTGTATATATAATGCTATATGCATATATAAAAGAGCCTTAATATTACATTGTTTTGTTTTTAGTGTATATATATGTATACGAGGTCTGTCCGAAAAGTATCCGACCTGCTTTTATATCTTCGCGCCAGAGTGTTCGAGTGACCTCCGCGAGGCATGAACGTCAACATTAAAGCCTTACGAACTTATCGGTTGCTTGCCGACACCTACAGGACGTTTAGTTCATGCGCAGCGTGTATTTGTTTACAAAGCCTTTTTTGCGTTGGTCGGATTTTATTGTTAAAAATGACTGAAAGATCAGATCAACGAATTTGCATCAAATTTCGCTTCGCTTCAAACTCGGAAAAACTAGTTCGGAAACTATTCAAATGACGCAGAAGGCCTTTGGGGATAAGTGTAGGGGCAAAACACAAATAAAAGAGTGGTATAATCGTTTCAAAAGTGGCCGCACATCTGTTGATAGTGATCCTCGTTCAGGCCGACTTTCGACGACAACAACAGCGGATAATATCAAGTACGTGCGACTTGCGATTGAAGAAGATCGACGTTTGACAATGAGTGAATTAAGAATATGATCTTGGAATACCAAAAACTACAATTTGGGAAACTTTAACCTCAAATTTAGAAAGTGGAAGCGGTGGTAAATCATCGCATCTTGTGCAGCATTTTTAACTAAACACAATATCGCACTGCTTCGCCAATCTCCGTACAGTCCCGACATAGCCCGCTGTGACTTTTGGTCGTTCCCGAATTTGGCAAAACCGTTCAAAGGACACCGGTTCGACGATAAAAAGACGGTTGACGATAATGCGACGAGGGCACTCAAGGCTATTCCAAAAACTGACTTCCAGGACTGCTTCGGAAAGTGGAAACACCACTGGTAGCGTGTTATTCAATCAAATGGGGACTACTTTGAAGGATGCCACGCGATGAAGAAAACGCCAGCGCAGAGATATGAAGGAAAATCGGATACTTTTTGGACAGACCTCGTATATAGAACAATATCAAAATGGTATCGTCTTTTCATGTGACCTTTTGACCTTCAAATGGTGGTATCATAATACACAATACAATCTGTATTATTATTATTTGTTGAATAAATATTATTATTTAAGTAGAAAATCAATTTTGTATAAAATATATCTCTTTGCATCTTTCTGTTTGTGTTTGTTACCATTTTGTTCGAGAATTATATTTGCAGTGATATAAATATATTTTACATTCTTTATCTGGTACTTTCGAGCGACAATAGGACAAAGAAAGTATTTTTTACACCCGATATATATTATATTGTAGTACAATTGGCTGCAAAAGTCGATTTGTGTCCTATTGATTCGGTTTTCGAAGAAATGCTTCGGATAAAAGTTGTTTAATATAAATATACTAACAACTGTTATTCAAAACATTTTTTTCGAAAACTCAATGAATGAATGCAATTAATCTTTCAATTATAATCTATAACGTTAAAAATAACGTTCACTTAAGGTTGACCGGACAGTACAGTACATTTCATAATAAACAGAAACACTCTTTTTAACAGAAATTAAAAATTTTAATATGTAAATTAATTATTTAAATTTAGATAGATGTTTCTCTGATATAAAAACAAACAACTTTTGTTTGAAACATTTGGTTGCATACACTCCCATTCAAAAAAAATGAACAGACCTGTACCAAATCAGTCTTTCACAATTTTGATTATTCTTGTAGTAAATGTTTTTATTTACATAAATTGTTTACATGAATAAAAATTATAAAACTTCCATTCCTTTTTTCACATTTAAAAAATATACTACTTATCTTTGTTATAAATAAATAATATACAGAGAGTTACAAAAGTGAGGAGTTTTATGAAATGTAAGAAAATTAACATTTCAGGTCTGTTCATTTTTTTTTGAACAGGAGTGTATAACAATAATTTAGACATAAGTTGAATGCGAATACAAAATTAAAGGTTGAACTTTTGTCCATATTAAAATATTTGATCTGTACATTTTAGTAAAAGCTTAGAAATAAAACTTTATTTAATCTACCTTTGTGAATTTTGTGTTAGATAGCGTTAAGAAATGAAAAGAAGTATTCCAGAAGATATTTTCTGTCGAAACATATTGGAAAATCGAAATCCTATTAATGTTACCTCCGTTAAGCTAGCAGAGCAAAGTACCGAAAATGAATTTTCTACGTACCAGAATTATGTGCTAATTATGTGCTGCAATTAAAATTTTTGTGCTTTTTTCGTTTCGGCGGAATATGAAAGTTAAAAGTGCTCGGCTAGCTTAATATCAAGCCAGCAGAGCATCGGTTAAAAAGTCCCAAAAATGAATTTACTACCTACCAGAATTATGTGATAATTATGTGCTGCAATTAAAATTTTTGTGCTGTTTTAGTTTCGGCGGAAATTGAAAATTAAAAGTGCTCGGCTAGCTTAACATCAAGACAGCAGAGCATGGGTTATAAAGTGTCCCGAAAATAAATTTACAACCTACCAAAATTAAGTGCTTTTTATGTGCTAATTATGTGCTGCAATTAAAATTTTTGTGCTTTTTTAGTTTCGGCGGAAATTGAAAAATAAAAGTGCTCGGCTAGCTTAACATCAAGACAGCAGAGCATGGGTTATAAAGTGTCCCGAAAATAAATTTACTACCTACCAAAATTAAGTGCTTTTTATGTGCTAATTATGTGCTGCAATTAAAATTTTTGTGCTTTTTTAGTTTCGGCGGAAATTGAAAATTAAAAGTGCTCGGCTAGCTTAACATCAAGACAGCAGAGCATGGGTTATAAAGTGTCCCGAAAATAAATTTACTACCTACCAAAATTAAGTGCTTTTTATGTGCTAATTATGTTCTGCAATTAAAATTTTTGTGCTTTTTTTATTTCATCGGAAATTGAAAATTAAAAGTCGGTTTATATTTAAACAGAACTAAGTTCGTCTGTAGTGTACCAATTTATGATTAATATTTATTAATTTGGAAGATATATATGTTTTACTGTATTAGATATAAAAACCGATAAATAATTACATGGTGAATATACACTCTATTAAGTAATACATAATTATATTCATATTTGTTTTAACGAACTATCTTTTTTTTTAAATTATAAGGTTGCGTAAAAATGATCTGTTACTATATAAAGCACAAATATTTTTTGTCAAAAAAAGTTACAAGCAATAAAAGGCTTGACCAAAGAATATATAAATAATAAAAATATTGAAGAAAAATGTAAAATGGTATTTAAAACTACACAATACTCAAATGTATCTATTACCTCCTTTAATTTTGGTTTCCTTATTAAAAAAATCTTAAAGTACTGTGAACAATTTCGGGAAAGCAATTGGCAAGTTTCAAATTGCATAGTTTCCTTTCTTTCGAGATATGATGCTTCATAATTCCACCCCAAATTATACCTAAATTTTCAGAAACTCAGGCGATCCAGTCGTCCAGGATCTAATCATGAAAATTTCGAAATCACATGATAATCATAGAATAAAGTGCGCCTATATAAACGATAATACAGAAATACCCAATGCGTACTGAGAAAAGTCTTTAAGAAATGGTATCTGCAAGTATCCTCTAATTACAGACTTGCTCTCGTTGGAAGGTAGTGTGAGTCTTCAAAAGTAAAATTAGTACTTCTGAAAAATCTCATCTTAAGATTTTGATTTTCTAAAACGACTAAAAGCACCTGAATGTTGTACAATTTTATTTCATGATATAAAAAAGAGGCCATTATCTGCAGAAATTCTCGGATTAGGCTTTGAGGTCTCGGATATCCGCAAAGCACATTGAAGGAACTCTTTGAGAGGTAAAATCTTTGAAATTATGGATGTTTATAGGTTGATGCCTGAGACATCCTCAAAGTATATGAACAGATTTTAAGTATAGTGTACATTAATTTCACGATAGGCCGTTAGGCGCTCTTCGTTCTGTCATATTCTAAGAGCACATAAATAGTACTCAAATGTGTCGTAATTTAAATTGGTGATATCGCAAAAATAGTCCATGTTTGTATCAGAGGGTCGCTGGGGGCTTATAGGGGTGGATTTTTAAAAAATTTACGTTTTAACGGTTAAAGTCTGTGATACTTTGAGAGCACATAAATAGCACTCAAATGAGGTGTAATTTGATTTGGCATGTCAAGAAGATGACTTATGCTTATTTTTAAAGTCAGTTTGGATCTTCGAGCGTTTATTTTTGGGGAAATAAAAAAGTTATGGATTTGACTCTTCGACATTTGAAAAGCATATAAATATTACGTTAGTTCAAATATGAGTATTGCAAAAATAAACCAATGCTCTACTGTCTTGATGATAAGCTAGCCGAGCGTTATGAATTTTGAATTTCCGCCAAAACAAAAAAAGCACCAAATTTTTAATTGCAGCACATCATTAGCTCTTAATTCTGGTACGTTGTAAATTCATGTTCGGGAATTAAAAACCGATGCTCTGCTTACTTGCTGTTAATTTAGCCGTGCACTTTTAATTTTCAATTTTCGCCGAAACAAAAAAGCACAAAAATTTTAATTGCGGCACATAATTAGCACATAAAAAGCACTTAATTTTGGTAGGTAGTAAATTTATTTTCGGGAGACTTTATAACCCATGCTCTGCTGTCTTGATGTTAAGCTAGCCGAGCACTTTTAATTTTCAATTTCCGCCGAAACTAAAAAAGCACAAAAATTTTAATTGCAGCACATAATTAGCACATAAAAAGCACTTAATTTTGGTAGGTAGTAAATTTATTTTCGGGACACTTTATAACCCATGCTCTGCTGTCTTGATGTTAAGCTAGCCGAGCACTTTTAATTTTCAATTTCCGCCGAAACTAAAAAAGCACAAAAATTTTAATTGCAGCACATAATTAGCACATAAAAAGCACTTAATTTTGGTAGGTAGTAAATTTATTTTCGGGACACTTTATAACCCATGCTCTGCTGTCTTGATGTTAAGCTAGCCGAGCACTTTTATTTTTCAATTTCCGCCGAAACTAAAAAAGCACAAAAATTTTAATTGCAGCACATAATTAGCACATAAAAAGCACTTAATTTTGGTAGGTTGTAAATTTATTTTCGGGACACTTTATAACCCATGCTCTGCTGTCTTGATGTTAAGCTAGCCGAGCACTTTTAATTTTCAATTTCCGCCGAAACTAAAACAGCACAAAAATTTTAATTGCAGCACATAATTAGCACATAATTCTGGTAGGTAGTAAATTCATTTTTGGGACTTTTTAACCGATGCTCTGCTGGCTTGATATTAAGCTAGCCGAGCACTTTTAACTTTCATATTCCGCCGAAACGAAAAAGGCACAAAAATTTTAATTGCAGCACATAATTAGCACATAATTCTGGTACGTAGAAAATTCATTTTCGGTACTTTGCTCTGCTAGCTTAACGGAGGTATTAATGTTTTAGTACGTAAGATAATAAAAAATGTAAAGTTTAAAATCCGCTATGGTATACAAATCTCTTATATAATCAAAAATCTTGTGCTAATAGCCACGCAACTTCTACAGGGTGTTCTCATTTGCAACAGTGCATTTTAATATTTCTTTCTTCTCTAAAAACGCAGTCAATTTCAGAAAATTTAGCAGTGCATGTTACTTGAACTTTATTTCATTTTAGAGGTTTAATTCATTTATAATTTGTTTAAAATGATATGAAACTTTTTTATACTATTTTATATAATATATTTTCGCTTCAGAAGTTGAGTGTAAAACATTTTAAAGACAATTATGAATAACATCAAGTAGTTAACACCCCATAAACTGAATAATTTAGTATTATTTAAAATTTATTACATTAGCGCATATACATAAACTAATTTTACTGATTATAATCTTGTTTGATAAAATGATACTGGTGACAAAAATCTTATTTGAGTAAAAATTACATTAATTTTATTTTAAAATCAATGATTTAAGGACGTTCCAGCTCTGTGTTATATATCAGGACAAAAAACTGGTTTGATTTTATTATATCACAAATACATAAACACACATATACAACACATAGACAAATACACTGTTCACATATACAAAATAATGTTATTTTGAAGAAAAATTAAATTTATATAATAAATATTTAGCTTTACTCTCCTAGTTTTTTTTTTTGAAATTCTGTCGAGTATTTTTTCTAATACAACAGATAATAGTTGGGCGGGCATGAAATTTCACGTTCTTCTAATGAGAGAGAGTGAGAGAGAATGATAACTTTGATATGAAACTTCGAGATTTATTAGAAAACGTTATTTTTAGCATGTGAAAAAAAATGAGCAAAATCTGTCGAAAAGTGGTAGTATGCTGGAACATCCTTAAGGTAAGTTTGTCTTTAATATTTTGTACTATTATTTATTACAAGGTTATTTGATTTAAGCATGTCCCATCAAAAGCTTAAGATCAGCTATTCTAAGCACCCTGTATGGTGTGCGTTTATTTAGCGTGTTTAACTACGAACAAACACACGACACAAACGGACACGAGGCGTTAATTTATAAGTACATACATACTGCTAGATGTGTTGTTGGTTGTCTAATATAATTAAAATTACAAGTCATTATTAATTTAAAACTATTTCATAAACATTATCCAAACCAAAGGGTTGGATACGTTTATACAAGATATATATCGTTACTGTGAAATCATTGTTTACACTACTCTTAAGGACGTTCATGTGCTACGCTAGAATCAAATGAGTACTATCTTTAATAAAATAAACATTATTTATTATGGTCCCTACTTTAACAACATCAGTTATTATAATTTTAGGTACAAAAAAATTATGTTCTCTCATAACGCTTCTATGTTGAAAATTTGATTTTTAATCGATAATTACTCTTTGAAATGATCGATTTTAAATTTTTGAGGGAGGATAACTACATAACTTACTAAAAGAAAAATTTGTATCAACAACGTCCTTAATATTTTCTGATGCCTCAGTTGTATAACATTCTCTTGCATAAAAATACCA